>OZ025704.1:51621-514621 GCA_964019335.1 Diplonema japonicum
CCTCTCGGTTACTCCAGACAAAAGACTGGACACACCCCACACCCCTCCCCCCACCCCCAGTTTCCCCCCAGTGGTTATTATCGCAAAAAAAAAACATGGCCCCGTTGGCGCAATGGATAGCGCGTTGGACTTCGAATCCAAAGGTTGCGGGTTCAAGTCCCGCACGGGGTTGTTTTCTTTCCGGATTTCCTCAAATAACATCCCTAGCCCACAACTATGCGGTGGCGACCGAGCTTCGGTCCGCGCACTTCCCCCTTGGCTTCCCCAGACAAGCTGAAACGGTCATCTCGCGGCTGCGGATTGGTCACTCGGCTCTCTTCTTCGGCTTCCTGCAGACTGCTGGCCCGAACAGGAAGCACAAGGGTGTGCTCCGGTGCCCAGCCTGCCACGCAGCGCCGATGTCCAGGGAGCATGTTGTCGGTGGGTGCCCTGTGATCGGGAGGGGGGCGATCGACACTCCTGCTGGTACTCCCTCCCTAGCGTTCTCCCTGTCGAGACGCGTGACCCAGATCTACGACCTCGTTGTTGAGTCTGGCCTGCTCGCCTGGTCACGCTCCGGACTGTTCACCTCGCCATCATCCCTGGCGTCTACGGACGTCACTGCACCTTCAAACGTGCCGCCCCCTCCTCCGGTCTCTCTTGACGCCGGTCCCGTGGCCCCCGTGCTGCGCTAAGGGATCGCCCCGCGTGTGTGTGTAAAATGGAATGTTGTGTTTCCCACTTTCCTTTCCCTTCCTTCCCCTTCCTCTCACTGTTTCCCATTTCCCCTTTTTTTTCACACTCACCAATGATTCGCTCAATAGGAGCAATACCTCCCTGGGGGCCAAAGAAGGACATCCAGCTGGAAGGTAGGCCCCCGTTTTTCTCTCACTTGACTGAGGGAATAATGTAATTCAGCCCTCTTCGGCTGTCCCAAAGCAGAGCACGGGTTGGTGGGGGACCAGGGCTCCTCCTGCTTGCAGAAGCCTGGTCCTTTGCCCTCCCTATTTCCCCATGGTTTCCCTTCACCTTTTTTTCCCTTTTCTCAGGTGTTGCTCTCCATGGCGGCCCTGCATTGGTATTTTGAAAAAAAAAAATTGTGCAGGGTACGTAGCTCAGTGGTAGAGCGTTCGGCTGCAGTCCGATTGGTCCCTGGTTCGAACCCGGGCGTGCCCTATTTTTTTTTAACCCACGTCAACAGTCCCATAATCTGGAAGAAGAGCAGGGAATGTGGCAAAGATAAAGATTATGGCTACTCAAGCTTCAAAGAAGAACTTGTTAGCAAGCTTCTCAACCATGCCCCAAAAACCGATTGCACCGTCACCGACCCCCACCGCGCAAACACGCGGACTAGCAGTGAGGATTCCCACCCAGAAATACGCAACACAGCTTTCCAGGACCCAATGAAAAACGGCCATGGTCCACTTCCGGGCATTCATATGCCGAACTCAGGTCCCTGGAGGGTGTCCCCGGCCACGTCCGTCAAGAAGAAACGGACATGATCCCCAGGGACATGGGCTGCAAAGTGGTCGGCAGGAGGTTTGCCAAGGTCGACGGCAGGAAGGTCATGTTCTTGCAGGTGGTCGCCTCACAGCCCTCGATCTTCCAGTACGGCGACAGGCTCCTGAAGTGCCACGCGAAGGGCAAAATGTGGGTACGTAGCTCAGTGGTAGAGCGTTCGGCTGCAGTCCGATTGGTCCCTGGTTCGAACCCGGGCGTGCCCTATTTTTGTATTTTTGGCCAATTCCTGCACCAGATGTACTTTGTGCAGTGATGTCATTTACCTTACAAACACTTAAGAAGGAAAAAGCAAAAAAAAAAAGAAAAAGAAAAAGAAAAAGAAAAAGAAAAAATAATCATGGCCGATGCAACTGAGATGACGCCTCTTCAGGCAGTAGCTGGCATGGAAGATGGTGTAAGGGAAAACATCCTTGCTCTCCAGTCTCTGCAGAAGAAGTACCAAGACCTGTTCCTGGATTTTTGCAAGGAAAAGGATGCATTAGAGGCAAAATATGAAGAGAAATATGCGCCCCTGTACAACAGGAGAAGGGAGATCGTGTCAGGGACCGTAGACGCAAGCGAAGAAGAGATCAAGAAGGGTGAAGAACTGCAGAAGAAGGATGAGGATGAGAGCAAGATCGAGGAGATTGATGACAATGGGGAGGTTAAGGAGTCGAAGCCTGTGGCTGACGATACCTTGGGGATCTCTGACTTCTGGTTCATTGCAATGTCCAATGAGGACACTGTGGCCGGGACAATCGAGGAGTGCGACAACGAGATTCTTTCCCACCTGGTGGATGTGAGGTGCAAGACGACTAGCGAGCCCAACGGTTTCGTGCTGACGTTCGAGTTTTCCGAGAACGAATTTTTCACCAACAAAGAGCTTACAAAGGCGTACGAGACGAAGCTTGATGACAAGGATGGTGAGCAACTCCTCTACAAAGCCCATGGGTATGCAAAAAAAAAGGGGGTGCAATCTTCACAAAGCTGCAAAATCGAGTGGAAAGATGGTAAGAACGTGACCTGTAAAATTGTCAAGAAGAAGCAATCGTCGAAGTCTGGAAAGGGCACTAGGGTTGTAGAGAAGACTGTCCCTAAAAAGTCTTTCTTTGGCTTCTTCGAGCCTCCTTTTGCGGAGGACGAGGACCTTACCGACGAGATCGCGGAGAGGATGGAGGAAGACTTCATGATCGGTACCGTGATAAAGGAATCAATTATCCCTAGAGCTATTTCCTGGTTCACTGGTGAAGCCGCGTATAACTCCTTTGAGGTATAAAAGGGACACAATGTGCAAATTAAACACAGGGGTTTGACTTTGGAGATGACGATGAAGAAGATGAGGAAGAGGAAGAAGGCGCACCCAAGCAGGACTGCAAGCAGCAGTAGAAAGGGAGGAGAGGGAGGGGGGGACAAACAAGAAAATAGTGTGAATTTTCTTAATGGCTTTTAGGCCCTCTTTTTACCTTTCCCCCCTTTGAACACTCCCCTTTATTTTGTCCCCTACCCCCACCCCCTTTTTTACAACTATCCTTATCATCATACCAAAAAAAAAAGGGAGGGGGGCTCACCAGGAGCAGGGATTTTTTTATCTTTCATATTTTTTTTTTTTTTCCATTTCCCCTCACTTGCAGGAATGAGAAGGGGACAAAGCAAAAAAAAAGAAAAAAGTATCATCCCAGCCCGAGACCACCATCCTCCTATTCCCCCCTTTTCTTTCTGCCCCATCCACCTTCCGCTTTTTTTTTTTTCTTTTTTTTTTTGGACCATCTTCAGATGAAAAAAGAAGAAGGGGGGGGTATGCAGCTGAGTGACACTGGAACTGAGAATGAAGGAGAGAAACGAAAAAGAAAAAAAAAAAAAAAAAAAAAAAAAAAAAAAAAACTGTCCTGGAAATTAGAAAAGAAAATGAGAAAAAAAAAGAAGAAAAAAATAAGACATTGTGTCTGAGAAGGAGAGAAGAAGATGCAAAAACAAGGCAAGAAGGAATGTGTTCTTGAACCGCTTTTTGTTAACAAAAGAAAGAGGGGGAGGGGGAGAAGAAGGCAGGTTTCAAAAAGAGATGGCAGCTGCCTCATGTTCTATTCTGTTGACGAAAGTTATTCGCCTGTTTTTTGTAGGTCTTTTCTTTCCCTTTCTCCCAAAGGGGGGGATACTGGGTGAAGACAAGAAGCAGAAAGAGCAAGGAAAAGATGGGGGAAACAAAATAAATAAAGAAACAAGAGGAAGAAAGGTATCTGGGTGCAATAGAAAGAGAAAAAAGAAAAGAACAACACAAAGAAGACCATCCAAACATTTGTTGAAATGACTCCTTCTTCTAAAACTCCTACTTATAGCAGGCACTCGACTTACCGCTTGGCTACTAAGACCGTGGGCTGTCCCCCCACGACCCTTCCCGTTCTCATTTTTCAGCAAAAAAAAACGGTCTTCTTAATTTTGCTCCCCCCCCCCTTTTTTTGTTCTTTGCACCTTGTACCTCTTCTTATCTCATTTCCCTTTTCCCCGTTGCTTTCGAACTTTCTTTGTCGCTTTTTTTATTTTTCCACTCCGCGCACCGTGTCACAACCCACTCCCTTCACCGTCGCTGTTACTGTTTTTTTTTTTTTTTTTTTTTTTTTTTTTTTTTTTTTTTTTTTTTTTTTTCATTATTCTTTACCTTCCCCAAACTTTTTTCTGTTTCACCCCCCCCCCCCGTCCTTTTTTTTTCCTGATCTCTTTTTTTCTTGCGCGTGTTTATTTCTTCTGCTTGGGGAATGAGAAAAAAAAAAGCAAAAAAAAAGGAAAGAAAAGAAGAAGGGAACAAAAGTGATGCCACCCAATAAAAGCAGAGGAAGAGGCAGAGGACGGGGCCGCGCGGAAAAGGAAGAGGAAGACGAAGTGACTGTGACAGGGGATGGGGCGGCCATATTGGCGAAGCTCAGGGAAGGTGGAGAGGTACCGTTGAATTTATACAGAAAAGCATACGACCTGGAGAGGTCCGGGCAGGGGAAACCCCGGACCATCGCAGGGAGCATGAACAAGCTAAAGACGCGTGCAGACCTCGACGAGTACATAGAAGAAAAGATAGGACCGGACCCGTCGGACAGACTGCTTTCCGATTCAGACTCGGAAGAAGACGACGACACCCCTCGTGTAGGACTGCGCAACCTCAGCCTCACCTGCTACATCAACGCCATCCTGCAGTGTTTGAAGAACGACAACTGGTTCGTGCATGAAGTCATGAAACTAAAGAGCCACGACGAGCCCACCAAGGAGTTCCAACAGGTCCTCTACGGCCTCCGGTCCCCAGGTCTGAAATGGATCGACCCTGAAAAGCTCATCACAAAGCTTGAAGTCTGCTCTTCCGAGCAACAGGACGCACACGAGTTCTACCGTCTCCTCCTGGACTACCTGATGTCCGCCAACGCCCATGATGCGGGATTCACAAAATCCATGAAACGCGTCTTCGAAGGTGGTGTCTTCTACGAGTCAAGCTGCGGGCACTGCGGTACCAGTGTCCCCCGCCATGAGGCCACTACTGAGATCACGCTTCCTCTTGTCGCCGAAAAGAAGAACCTGACTCTTGAGGATTGCCTCGACGAGCAGTACAACAGCGCCATCGAGCTCATCAACGACAACATGTACTACTGTGACGTCTGCAAGGGCAAGCAGGACGGGAAGCGCACAGCGAAGCTGGGGAACCTCCCCGAGGTAATGGTCTTCGCGTTGGTACGGTTCGTGTACGACGTGAAGAAGAACAACAGATGCAAACGACAGCAGACCATCTCGTACCCCACAACCCTGGACATGACCCCATGGGTCAAGACACAGAAGGGCTCAACTTATACCCTTCAGTCAACAATCCACCACCATGGGTCCTCCGCACACGGAGGGCACTACGTGGCAAGGCTCCACGACAAAGACGACGGCTGGTTCCTCTACGACGACACTGATGTCACACACGACACGAAAACTAAGCCTGTCGCCTCTCGCCTCTCTTCCAATGATGTATACATCCTGGTGTACACATCTGACTCCCGTGCTCCGGCCCCCGACATGACTGTGCCTCACGAGTGCGTTGCCGAGAAGGACTCTCTCATTGCTTCCCTCAAGTCCACCACCGAGGCCTACAAAGCTGAATACGAGGCTCTTGCAACCGAAGGCAACGTCTTCCTCAAGGCGCAGAAGGAGGTGGAAAAGATACTCCGAACGTCGCCTTTCAGGCAGTCCGACTTCCCGGACCCTAACATGCCCCTTCCCAACTACTCCTTCGTATCAACATGGTGGCTGCAGACTTACTTGGAAGGGTATTTCGTACCCGCATCTGTGCAGTCTGTGAAGGTGGGGAAGCAAGGCGTGGACAGTAAAAACAATTTGCGGTATCTAAGCGATAACACAGAAGAAGAGCATAATGTGATATATAGGGACCCGTGCGACGCAAGGAACTATGAGCATCTGCGGTGCTTACATTCAACGAAAGGAGACCTGCGGGTGGACCCTGAGAAGGTGAAAGGGGTAAAACTGCTTCCAGTGGCCGCAGTGCAAATCATGAGCGAGTCTGTGGTGGGGAAGGGCCCCGTGCAGTCTGCAGACAACACGATGTGCATGGAGTGCGTGAGGATGAAGATCATGGGCGATGACGACCTGATACGAGCACAGTCCAGACGGGAAGAAATGATCTTCGCTGCCGACCACACGCCAGCGCAGGATGGTGAGGCGTACTGGATTTCCATGAAGTGGTGGAACGAATGGAAAAAGAAGCCCAAAGCCAACGCTCCCTCCATCCCGGAAAAACTCCTTGAATGGGATCTCTTCCAAGACGTGCGGTGCGAACACGGTGCCCTCTCCGCCAACCTCAACTGCAAGAAGCTTGTCTCCAAAGAGGTGTTCCTCCACCTCGTCGAAGAGCGCAGCATGTTCGCTTCCAAACCTTACCTATCCCGATCAGAGGTGAAGGAGTGCCCTGTTTGCCGCAAAATTCGCGAACAGGAAAGCCAAGATTGCTCCGCCGCTCAGGAAATCAAGAAAAAACTCAAAAGACTGCTCAAACCCCTCACCGATGCCGTGCGGCAACAGGAGTCCCTCAACATCATCAAAAAAGACTATGTCAGACAGGTATGTGTCTTTGCGATGTCATAGAAAAAAAAATAAAAAAAAATCAAACACAGCGCGGGACTCTTTTCAAAGAATGGGACAAAGCGACAAAGAAAAAGAAAAAAGAGGAAGAGAAAAGAACCAGAGAAGCGGTTAAAGAGGCAACAAAACAGAGAGAACAAGAAGAGGTATCAACACCCCCTTTTCAAATCAAAAAAAAAAAAAAAAAAAAAAAAAAAGGCGGAAGAAGCACAACGAAAAAAAGAAGAGCTTTTGAACCTGCCACCCCTACTCGGAGGCAGGGTGCAGTGCACAATATGCGACAAGTCTATCACGGTGAAGGACTGGAACGCGCATAAGGTAACTTCCCCTCCCCCCTAAAAAAAAACAACAAAACCAAAACAGAACTCCACGAAACACCTCGAGAGCGCAATGAAGAAAGGGATAACAAACATAGATGCAGCCCACGAGGACATCGAACTCGTCGAACGAAAGAACAGGATGCCTATTGATGTAGAAGACGTATGCAACAAACAACAAAACAAAAAAAAAAAAAAAAAAAAAAAAAAAAAGGACTCATCTTCAGACGCCAAAAGAGGGAAGAAGCGGCTTCGAAGTGACGACTCTTACGATGCATCCAAAACAGCAAGTAAGAACAAGGGTGTGCATGCCGACGCCGCTGAAAACATGGAAACAGAAGACGAGGAAGAAGAAGACGAAGAGGAGGAAGAGGAAGACGAGTACAAGGAACCGAGCAGGTTCATCAACGAAGAGTTCATCTTAGTTCCGACTTCGTGGGCGAGACAGTTTGTCTCATGGATACACTGCACATCACTGGAAAACCCGGTGTCGAAGCCAGAACCCTTCACAAATGATCGATTTTACTGCAAACATAAAAAACTGGCGTATGATGTCAGGCGGCACATCCCGCCGGCAACGAAGAAAGAAAGGGAGAAAATGTTGCACCCGACACCAGATCTTCCCTTCGAGATTATCCCAAGCGACTGTCTCCAACACCTGCAGGACAACGATCTTATCAACGAGGAGGCTCCTGCAGCATACTTATCAATATATGATGCAAATCGGGAAACAATCGTGATGGAGGGAACACCAGGTTCATGCACCGAAGGATGCGTTGACGAAGTGCTGGCCACAGCGAAATTTGAACGGCAGAATTTTGTCAGTGGCTCACTGCGGCTCGAACCTGCGACCGATCGAAAATCTAAAAAAGTGAAACCTGTTGTTCTCACCAACATTGCTTCTGAAGACAGTGTTTACGAGCTCATGCTGCGCGTCTTTAACGAAACAGAGGTTGAGATTTCTTACCAAGAGCTCTCCTATAATGGTGGGGTTATAAATGATGATCCTCAGGCGCCGTTGAGCCTGTATGGGGTGGAGGATGGTGGGACCATTGTTCTGAAGTTCTTGGCGGTACCGAGGTCGTTGCATGTGCCGACACCCGGGCCTACCTCTCCAGTTATCGAAACGGGTTTCACTTCGTCAAGGCTGCAGGGAAACCGTCTTCCCGCTGCATCGCCGCCTGCGGCTCCCCCCAGTTCAAACGAATGGGCTTGTGGTGTCTGTACTTTCCTCAATTCAGCACCGCCGCCTTGTTCGATGTGTGGAAGTTGATATTATCCCTTTGAATTTTTTTTTTTTTTTTTTCCTCAGAAGAAACAAAAAAAAAAGGGGGGGAGAAAAAAAAAAAGCCGCCTTCCTACCCTATTATTGTGATTTTTTTTTTCTTCTTCCCCCGCTTTTTTTTTTATATACTTTACTAGCCATTGAGGAAGAAAAAAAAAAGAAGAAGAAGAAGAAGAAGAAGAAAAAACAGCAGAAAAACAAGGGAGACAAAAAAAAATAACTCAACAAGAAAAAAAAAAAAAAAAAAAAAAAAAAAAAAAAAAAAAAACGAAGTGTTTTTTTTTTTCTCATACCCCTTCCCCTCTTTTTCTTTTTTCCAGCCTCATGCTTTCCTCTACACCTTCCAAACAGAGCTTTATAGGAATAAAAAAAAAAAAAAAAAAAATGCAGCCCGGCTACAGCCCCTTGCAGCCCAACGAGGAGTATGCGATAACTGATAAAAACGGTAACGTTGTTGTTTTGACTGAAGAACAAGTCCGCGCTGCGGGTGGTGAAGGGTGCTACTATGAGGGTGACCTGGACGGATTTGATGAAGGTGGGGGCAAGGATCGAGGTGTCCTCTCCTTTGGGGTCAAGATGATGATCAGGAGGAAGATCTATAAATACGTAAAAGGGAAGGTTTTCAGACGTAAGAGAGAGTGCCCAATGGATCAGCAAGCTTACCACCCTCAACAAGGCTATCCACAGGACCAGCAAGCTTACCCTCCTCCCCAACAAGGGTACCCCCCTCAACATGGTTATCCTCAACAGCAGCCCGGGTACGGCCCCCCCCAGGGATATCCTCAAGTGTAGACGGCACCTTCCTAAGCGTGTCACTGTGAGAAGGACCGCACCCTTTTTTTTTTTTTTTTTTTTTTTTTTTTTTTTTTTTTTTTTTTTTGCCCTCTCACGGATGACCCCATCTTTCTCTCATTCCTCATTTACCCAAATTTAACAGTGACTCAAGATTGGGAGTAGTATTTTCAAAAAAGAAAAAAAAAAAGAAATGTTCCCCTCGTTTCATTGTTTAAACTTGAATATCTTTTCTCCCCCCCCCAAAAAAAACAGTCTTTGCCCCCTTGTGGTGAAGTCCCGAGTTGTTGTGAAATAAAACCACTTACCCACCGCCAAGGAATGACTCTACCGTACTCGAGGTGGTCATACTTGCTGGCAGTAAATTGTTGTCTCCCCCCTTTTTTTTTTCTTCTTGCAGTCCTTGTCTGTGAGAGGGCCTTCAAAGGATTTCGCACCTTTTTCATTATTTCAAAAGAAATGAATGAAGAAAGAAAAAAAAAAAAAAAAAAAAAAAAAAAAGGTACAAAAGAAAATAGAAAGTAGTTTCAAATTAGTTATGTGAAATAGTAAAGAAGAGCAGAGCAGGAAGGGAAGCCAACGTGAGCAAACAAAAAAAAAAAGTGGAAAAAAAGAAGAAAGGAGGGAGGAAGGGATCACGCCCACTCTGCGTAGAAATCAGCCCGACAGGTGCAAGCGTGTCCTCCCCCCCCCCCCCCCCCCCCCCCCTTCTTCTTATGTGTTTGGGGTTTGCATATATCCTCCTTCCTCTCCCCTCACTCACCCCACCGAAAAAGCAACGTTTATCTAAAGAATATTTTTTTTCTTCTTCTTAGCCTAACTAGCCATTGATAAAAAAAAAAAAAAAAAAGAGAAAAAAAGAAAAGAAGAAAACAAAAAAAAATGGCGGTGACAGCATCGCAAGTGATCAACCCGGACCTAAGGGGGACGAGGAAGGATCCGAGCAAGAGGAAGTACCTCCCTCCCAGTGCGGGGAGTCCGTTGGGGGATTTTCCGGGAGACTGGGTGAAACCTGCTGCGAGGGTGCAGAGGGTGAAAGTCCCAGTTGAGGCCATGTCAATGACACAAGCCTACCGGACAAAGGGAAGCGGCAACGGTGGCAACTGCAGCAGCCTGAATAAAGGAAAGGTCGCAGACAGACCTAGAGCACCTGTAGCCGGTGCCTTCAAGCGTAGGATCATCCAACCAACAGAGTTCAGGAGGTTCTACGACAGAGGTGATCTCCCCATTGCCATCCAGCACAAGGGGAACGGCAACAAAATTGACTGGAAAGTGGATATTGAAAAGCTGGACTACCACCACTACCTCCCCATATTCTTCGATGGTCTGAGAGAAAAGGAAGACCCTTACAGGTTCCTATCCGTCCAGGGGAGCTTCGACCTTTTGGAAAAGGGCGGCAGCAAGATTCTCCCCACCATTCCCCAGCTTATCATCCCCATCAAGACCGCGTTAAATACACGGGACCCTGAGATTATTTGCACGATGCTGAAAGTGCTTCAGCAGCTGGTGGTGTCTGGGGAGCTTATTGGCGAGGCACTCGTGCCGTACTACAGGCAGATTCTCCCTGTTTGCAACCTTTTCAAGTCGAAAAATCGTAACACCGGGGACGAGATTGATTATGGACAACGTAAGCGTAGCAACTTGGGTGACCTAATCGAAGAGACACTTCAGGTATTTAAACAAAAAAAAAAAAAAAAAAAAAAAAAAAAAAAAACAGCTTCTTGAAATCCACGGGGGTGAAGATGCTTTCATCAACATTAAATACATGATACCGACTTACGAGTCATGTGTTTTGAACTAAAAAAAAAGAAAAAAATGTAAATATTTCTTTGAAAAAAAAAAAGAAAAAGAAAAAAAAAGACAAGCGATGGTATATGTAAAGACTATTCCCGTCGGTGGTGTGCACACACCTTTTTTTTAAGCCCTTTTTGTTACCCCCTCCCCCTTTTTTTTCTTCGGATGTGTGAATAAATATGTTTCTCCTTTATCACCCTGCCCCACCCAAAAAAAAAAAGAAGTCGGGAGAGATGGAGGTTTTGACGCCATTCTCCAAGAAAACCGGAAAAAAAAAAGTGTAAATAAAAAAAAAAAAAGCCTCGTGTAGAGGGTTTCCACAGTAAAAAAAAGGTGGTGTGAAAGAAGAAAGAAAAACCAACCCCCCCCCCGCCACCCCTTCTTTTTTTTTTTGTTCGTCCTCTCTCCGTCCCTCACTTCTATTTTCTTTTTTCTTTTTTTCTTCTCCTCTTCAAAAATTTAAAAAAAAAAAAAAGGCCCCAATAAAAAAAAAAAAATGTGGGATTTTCGGCTGCTGGCCGCGTGCTGCCTAGTAGCAAGCATAGGAGGTACGAAAATATCGACAAAGCAGCCATTCGACTGCAGTGTGGAAGACTTGAAACCAAAATGGATGGGTAAGAATGAGTTGGTCGTGAACTGCTTGCAGGTGGACAAAAACCAAGGGCGAGAAGGTGCCATATGGCACAGCGAAGACTCAGGCGCAAACTGGCAAATGCTGTCACTCGGAGAGTGTGACGACCCAAGCCGGTGCGTCTACGACTTCACAGAAGAGGACTTCAACCACGGCTTCATGATAACAAAGAAGGGCGGTATGGTGTGGACCCGTAACCAGGACGTTACCCGTTCCCTCTCAGACGGCAAGCTAATCTACTTCACAAAGATCATCCCTCACCCTAAACGGGACGGCCGTGTCCTCGGCCTCAGCCTTCTCTTCCAGAAAGATTGCAACCTTCACTACGACTGCCCTCACATGCTGCATTACTCCACCGACTTCGGGAAGACTTTCACAATGTTGCTGGACTTCGCCGTCTGGCAGGCCGGGTGGGGGTCCCCCTCAGCCGAATATTATGACCCTGACGAGGTCTTCCTCATCATCAAAAAGGGTAAAGAAACCGGGAACTGGTCCCCCAAGGACTGGAACTGGCTCGAGACGTACCACATAAAAACGAAGAAGAGGGAGAAGCTTCTGCACGATGTGACGTTCTTCCTGAATGTCGGGCGGTACACGTACTACCTCATGGAGGGGAAGGTGGCGAAGTACCTCATGGTGAGCACTAGCAACGGGAGGGTTGCCGTGAAGACAGAGTTCCCCACCAACAAGGCAGAGGAGAGCTGGCGCATCATGCTCACCAGCGACGACGCTACCTTCGTCGCCGTGTACCACACAGACTGCAAACGGGGCAGCAACGTAGTCTCCTGGGGCAGCTTGTACCAGTCAGACGCCACGGGTGAGGACTTCGTCACGTCGATGGCGGACATCAGGTGGGGGCTGGAGTCCCGTCTGCCCGACTTCCACAAGGTGAACGGCATCGACGGTGTCTTCATCGCCAACACAGTGCTCGTCGACGAAGAGCAGTGCCGCTTGTGCAACGACCAGCAGACCTGCAGGGATGGCTGCAGGTACGTCACGCGCATTTCACTGTCTAATGGTGACCCGGGTTCGTGGAAGCCCATCCCCGCTCCGAAGGAACTGGAGAAGGAGTGCAAGAATGCGAACGACTGCAACCTTCACCTGCATCACGGTGCGAGCGCACAGCCGTGGATCATGAGCATGCACACGCGGATCAACTCCCCTGGCATCATAATGGGCGTGGGCAACGTGGGCGACTCGCTCGACGTGAGTGGTGTGACAACCGACCTGTTCC
Organism: Diplonema japonicum; assembly: GCA_964019335.1. Classification (NCBI taxonomy): domain Eukaryota; phylum Euglenozoa; class Diplonemea; order Diplonemida; family Diplonemidae; genus Diplonema; species Diplonema japonicum. The sequence goes on from OZ025704.1 coordinate 64,266, forward strand.
TGTCCATCGACGGAGGTGAGGTCTGGAACAGGGCGCAGCCTGGACCGCACGCTTACGATTGGTCCAACTACGGCGGGTTCATCGTCATTGTGGAGACCAACAAGAAGGTCAACTCCTTTAAGTACAGTCTGGACATGGGCCGCACATGGGACGGCCCCGAGATCTTCACTCAAGAGGACAACGTGATGGTGTACAAGGTCGAAGCCTCTGGCGGCCGCTACAGCACAGGGGACAATGCTATCTTCAACCTGTACTCCTACAACGCGGTCACAGGCAACACGGCGATATGGCGCTTGGACCTAGGCCACTACCGCGGGGCACCGTGCCTGCAAAAGTCAAAGGCTCTCATCATAGCTGGGCAGGACCCGAACTTCCATACCTTCAGGAAGAACGACTCGTGCTTCATGGGGGCGAAGGTGGAGTACATCCAGAAGAGGGGGAAGTGTTGGAACAAAGGGAACGAGGCAAGCGTGGAGTCGTCCATTGTCTCGAAGTGCACGTGCAACCTGCAGAACTACGAGTGCGACCACGGGTTCCGCGAGGTGAGCGGCGGGGAGTGCCACAGCGAGGTGACGAAGGAGGCTGTCTTCGACATCGCAACGAAGAAGTTCAGAACAAGTGTCGACCACCACCCACCTAAGCAGTGCAGCGGGGGGTACAACAGAAAGACAGGGTACATCCTACGCCCGGGGCATAAATGTGAATACGTATGATCAACAACCAATAACAACTTAAAACAACAGAACGCCAAGAACCAACCGGGTGCATTGAACCTCAACCCCGTCCTCACGGCGTGTCCCTCAAGCGGGTCGTCAGGCGGGTGGTTCGGAACCCTGCTGTTAGTGCTCTTCCTCATTCTAGTCTTTGGTGTCGCTGGCGTGTACATTGCCGCCTTCATGGGCAGCTCTACGTATGTTGCTATCTTGTCTTATTATCACACTACACAGGGCCTACGGCATAAAGTTGCTTTTGGAAGAGAAGTTCAGTGCGATAACAAGCCCTTTTGTGGCGTACATGTCGGTGCGGGGGAACGATCCTGATGGTGGCTACCATGATGAGATCGATGGTAGTGATCTTGATGATAATGATGAATATGTTTCTAGCCGTCCTGATCCTGTTGCCGTGCCTCACACGGAGGTGGCCGAAATGGTCGAGCGGGAGCAGGAGGAGCAGGAGCAGCTCCCGGGGACGGACTTCACACCCGTCCCCCTTGCTTCCGAACCTTCGGGAGACCCTGAGCCTGTTTTGGAAAATCCTTTCCTGGATGACTTCGCTTCCTCGGCAGACCCCATCAAGGGGGACCCTAAGCCAGCAGATGATATGTTCGCATCGTTCCAAAAGGAGTGAAAAAAAAAAAAAAAGAAAAAAACCTTATCGCGGTGAAATATTTTTCAATTTTTTTTTTCTTTTTTTTTTTTTTTTTTTTTTTTTTTTTTTGGCTTCGAACCTTTTTAAACGTGAGGGGTGAGGGGTTTTTTTTTTTAATATTTTCCTTGCACACCACAGAATGCATCCCGTAAAAAAGAGGAAAAAAAAAAAAAAGGAAATTCGCTCAAAAAAAAAAAAATACAATTGTTCCTTGAAGAAGGGGGTGGTGGTTGGAGGGGTAAAACAAAAACCACTTTAATGCATTCTTCGGTGTGCATCAGATTAAAATCGAAGTATTTGTAGAAAAGGTATAGTGATGCAGTTCAACATGTACGTAGTTAACAGGGGGGGGGGGGGGGGGGGGGGCGACTCTCTTTTACATTTTTTATTTTAATTTCCCCTCGGATCTCCTAACCTTTTCTTCTTTTGGCAGCCACAACCCCTTCCTGCTCTTTTCTGATCCTTCCCCCCTCCCCTTTTATTTTGTGCCCACAGGGACGGGGAAGAACGAAACGAGAAAATAAATGTGAACGAAAAAGAAAAAAAAAAAAGAAAAAGAGGAAATTTAATGCATAGATTGTTACTTTTTTTTTTTATCCCCTTTCAAAAAAAATGGGAAAGGTGAATATTGGGGGGGGGGGGGGGGGGATAAGTTAAGAAAAAGAAAGAAGAGAAGAAGAAAAAAAAAAAAAACGGAAAACAAAAGAAAGAACAAAGAGAAAAAAAAGAAGAAAGAATGCTGTGGTCCGGTAATAGACCTTCTTTTTTTTTTTGGGTTGTGGGGCACACTCTCGTAGGACGAGATCAAGACAGGGAACAGTGGGCGAAAGGTCCTGATCTTCTAAGGTGGGAGCATGTGTGAGTCACTGATCCCAGCCAGTCACTCATAGGCCTGCTTAACGACAAGATTTGCTCGCGCAGAATGCGGTTTCTCTTGGGTCGCATACAAAGGTGCGCAGCAGTGCCGTGACCGATTTGTGTGAATTTCTTGAATGGTTTTTTTTTTTTTTTTTTTTTTTTTTTTTTGTGATGGGTCAGAGTGATTTTTTTTTTTTTTTTTTTTTTTTGAAACAAAACAAAATTCGATCACAGGAGGGAAGAAAAAAAAAAAAAATAGAAAATGGCCATAAAATTCGGTCCGCCGCCTGAGCTCTCCACGGCCGAAAAAGCCGCTTGGTACTGGACTTCGTTTCTGAGAGTACTCGTGGGCGTGTTGTGCCTGCTGATGATCATCGCGTTCGGGATACTGATGGACAGCGCGTGCAACTCAGGAGACCTCAACTTTATGGGGAAGATCTTCGCCGTAGTCGCAAACATGGGCTACATCTTCATCGCCTTCCTGTTGTTCATCACGCAGTTCGAATTCGAGATCCTCCAGAAACACTTCAGGTAAATCCCCGACAAATTAAAAAAAAAAAAAAAAAAAAACCAGCCTGCTGTACTACTGGCCTGTCCGCGCTTGCGTAATGATCTTCATGGGTGTGCAGACACTGAATTCGAGAGAACAGCTTAAAATAGCCAACCTTGACAGTGGGTTTCAAACCGCATTAGCTAACATCGCAGGCTACAGCCTGCTTGCTGCCGGGCTGTGGTTTTACATCTTGTGTATGAGGGAAAAGGTCCACACCACACAATAAACACAGCCTGCTTTCGCCTGAACAAGAACGACCTCTCTCGCTTCCGTACTGGGATCGAAGATCTAATGGAAAACGACACCGCGAAGGAACCGAAGGCGCAGCACCTCGACAAGGCACTGCTTGAAGACGAGCCCCCCAAGAAGAGCAAGGGTCTCTTCGGTGGGATGTTCAGGAGGTCGAAAGACACGGAACAGCCTTCTGCTGCAGCGCCGGCCATCAACGAGAACGACGACATGCCTCATGTCATTGAGGATGACGATGATGTTGAAGCCCCCAAGGCGTCCTACCCCTTCGCCACGCACCAGCCTACACCTGCTGGTGAGAGTGCAGACCCCTTTGCATCCCCCTCCGAGCCTTCCAAGCCCTACTCCCCCCCTGCACCTGTCATCGATGATGACATACAAAAACGCCGCCAAGCTGAAGACGACGAGCTAGAACGCATGTACGCCAACGCCGCCAGCGACGACAAGGCCGGGCAGTCGCGATTCGCGGCCGCAGACTGATGACACCGCAACACACCAAACCTTGGTTGTCGGTTTTCTTTTTTTTCTTTTTCTCCTTGTTTCCACGTCTCTGTCCTCAGTTCTGTTGTTTCCCATTCAATGCCCCGGTTTTTTTTTTTTTTTTTTTTTTTTTTTTTTTTTTCAAGAATAGTACTTTCCAAAACACCCCCTTTTTTTTCTCTTCTTGCCGTCGCATCACAGCACCCCTCGCAGGAAAACAACAACGATGCGTGCCTTGTTGGTGGCCGCTGTGGCTGTGGCGTGTGTGGAGGGACGCGCTGAGCAGTGCAACATAGACCTGTACCCTTCGACGTACCCTCCGACGGAGGCGAACATGACGGTGCCTTACAAGGTGGTGAACCTGGACCTGCTGCCGATGGACAGGTGGACGGCGATCGGGACGGAGTACAAGGCGGGGATCAACAAGCTGATCAACGTGTTCCTGAACCACTCTGTGGGGGGTCCGTCGACCCCTGTGGGGCACTTCGTGGAGCGGGTGCTGAACGCGGACTCGGAGAAGCTGCTGTCGAAGCTGCCGAAGGAGTACGCTGAGGAGATCAGGGGGCTGTCGATGGTGACGGGGCTGGACCTCGGCTACATGATCCTGTTCCAGCTGGCGTACGAGCTGGAGGGGCTGTGCACGTCGATCGTGGCGCAGGACGCGGAGGGGAAGATCTGGCACGGGAGGAACCTCGACTTCGGGCTCTTCTCCGGGTACAACTGGACGGAGCCGGAGGGGGGAGGCTTCCCCGGGGCGTGGGAGCTCACAGAGGCGTTGAGGCCCCTGATCCTGAAGGTGGACTGGCAGAAGAACGGGACGACCATCTTCTCGTCGGTGCAGTACGCGGGCTACATCGGGGTGCACACGGGGATGAAGAAGGGGATGTTCGGGATGAGCGTGGACAGCAGGTTCGACAACAACCTGGACAAGTATCTCTTGGACTGGCTGTTCGGGTCCTACGAGGGAGAGTTCCTGACGCTGGCGACGAGGACGACGCTGACGCAGGCGACCAGCTACGCCGAGGCGAAGCAGCAGCTCTCCACCTTCAAGACCGTCGGCCCCTCCTACATCATCCTGTCGGGGATCGAGGCAGGGGAAGGGTGCGTCTTGACCCGCGGGCCGAACATGGTGACCCCGATCGACACCTGGGACCTCGCCGACCAGCTCAAGAAGAACACCTACTTCGTCCTCGAGACTAACTACGACCACTGGAAGAAGCCCCCCATCTTCGACAACAGGCGCGACTCCGCCGTCGACTGCATGAACAACACCATCGGCCAGGCGAAGTTCAACGGCTTCGTCTCCCTCTACGACGTCCTCTCTGCGGGGCCCAACCTCAACAGGCTCACCACCTTCACCTGGCTCGCCCACCCCGCCACAGGCGAGCACAATTCCTACAAGCGCCGCTGCACCGGCGTCCACGGGGGACACGGCGTACCGGGGTCCGGCACCTGGGAGTTCGGGTGCGCCATGTGGTGAGTCTGATCCAATACCCCCACCATCTACCAACCATACCAACCACCAACCACCATCCACCAAGGGTGGTTTCCTAGGCGGGGCTTAGCCCTCAACATCGCCTTTTCCTTTTCCCCTTCTCCTCTTCCCCTTATCCCTTGTTTTTATTGAGTGATGTGTTCACCTAACGTAACCTTCCCCTCTTATGCAGTGTCGTCTTCGAGTGGCGTGAAAGCAACGAAATTCCATTCGAAGACAAAAAAAAAGTCATTGGGTCCACATGCTTGGTAGTCTTGTTGTTTTGAGAGCAATTCGTGTAGGGAAGGGGGGGCAAAAAAAAAACATGAATCAAATACCCCTTCACATTCGCATTGATCCCTTCCCATCCCATTTCCCACCATTTGTTTTACCCCACTTCTTCCGCACTTTTTATCAATCAACCAAAGGGGTCGCTTTTTAAAGAAAATGGCGATAGCGGGTCAGAAGAGATGCTTCATGACCCCGCCCGTGGGAGCGGGGTTGAAGGTGATGTTTTCTTCGCACTTCAGAGGGAGGGGTTTGAGGAGGAAAGAGCAGTTCATGCCTTCCACAGGCCCTGCGAGCCCTCATGAGCATCTGCAGAACCACGAAGTCACAACCTATGGTAGGGCCATGAGAGCGTTGAAGAGAATGCCTGACATTGACGATCCCCGTCCCCCTATTGTTGGGTGGCAAGGCCAGGTCAGTGCTGACGGTTCGCTTCCCATTGCGCCGTACCATAACAATTCGACACCGGGGAGGAAGATCCTTCAGGGACTGTACAAAAATTTCATGGAGCATTATAACCAGCACTACACATTTTACCCAATATACGGCGGTGGTTCGTGGTGTCCAAGGAGGCAGCTCAGCGGCAGAGCCTTCGTGCACCGGTCTGCAACAATGGTCGGCGACGTTTACACTGCCCACAATGCCTTTATATATCGTATGACAAAAAGATTTAACTGTATTATTATTAAACAGCCAACACCATCATCCGTGGTGACCTGAACCAGGTTCGCATGGGCCACAACACCGCGATCATGGAGGGGTGCGTCTTGACAACCGACGGGCATCCCCGTAACGTGCACCTCCCCGGTCGAGTCTCTCGTATCAACGAAGGCCAGCTCAAGGTGGGCAACTGGTGCATCATCCACCCCAACTGCATCATCGACTCTGCGATCATCAGCGACTACTGCGAAGTGGGAGAGGGCTCAAAGGTATACTCTCAGGGAAAAAAAAAAAAAAAAAAAAAAAAAAATCTCCAGCTTGGTTTCAACTCCATCATGGAATTTGGTTCGACTCTGGAGCCTGGGTCCGTGCTGCTTGCTCACCAGAGGGTTCCTCGATTTGAGGTATTCTTTTTTTTTTTTTTTTTTTTTTTAGAGATCATCTATTTTTTTTTTTGTCTAGATATGGGCAGGGAACCCCGCAAGGAAGGTCGGAATGCGTGACAAGAACCAGAACAAGTGGAGGAGTTACATAGATACAGTGCTTAGGTACCAAGCCCAAGGCATATTCGAAGAGCAGCAATATAGGAGCAACTTGGTGGCTGCGACCAGGAGCTCGGAGAAATATCAAGACTCCTACGACAGACTGGTCCTGCAGAAGCAGGCCAACCTGCCTCAAGTGATTAAGGACTACATCGAAGAAGGTACAAGAGACATACCTTTGTGGGAGGAGTTCAAGGTGTGGAAAGAAAAAAAAAAAAAAAAACCGTACAGAATGTCACCCGAGTGAATACCCGTCCTGGTGCTAAGAAAGGTCACGACTGGACTGTGGACGCCAATCAGGCTAAGTGGGTCGGCCACTACTAGGCGAATTATTTGTCTTTTTTTTTTTTTTTTTTTTTTTTTTTTTTTTTGTTTCACCACCACGATTTTTTATTTCCTTTTCTTTTTTTGTTTTTCTTGTACAGTGTCCAAAAAAAAAAAAAAAAAAAAAAAAAAAAAAAAATGGGTTTTTCTATTTCCCTTTTTTTCCATAACGGGATTTCTTCTTTTTTTTTTTGTCCACGCCCCCCCAAAAGAAAATCGATTTATTAGTGTTTTTTACCTTTATCGTTTTTTCTCTTTTACTTTTTTTTTTTTTTTTTTTACCTTCTCTTTCCCGTTATAGTGTGCGGATCACTTTTTTTATTTCTTCATTTTCTTTTTTTGGGGGGGGGGGAGGGGAAAATTGAAATTCTCTTTTTTTTTGGGGGGGCTTTTTTTTTTTTAGTTTGACAACAGACTTCTTCTCACCCCCCTTGATCATAGTGAATTTTTTTTCTCCCCCCTCCTTTCCCTTCCCCTTCCACCCCCAATGTTTCCCCTCCCGCCCTCCCCTTTTTTTTTACCCCTTTATTCTCTGTTCATTATTACCCTTACCCCCCCCTTTTTTTTTCTCCCACCACACTTCTTTCAAAAACACATTGATTCAAAAAAAAAAGGGGGAATTTAAAAAAAGAAAAATATTATGGCAGCCGAAGAAAAGGGCGACGAAGGCAGCACAAGGTGCAAGTTATATAAACTGGTGTCAGGTGACTGGGTTCCTGTAGGTGTTGGATATGCAGCAGTTGAACTGCAAGAAGGCGGCGGGGGGCGGCTCCTCCTCTCTGACGAGGAGGACGCACGGAATTTGCTGGTTGCGCACGTTATCGAACAGGGCTTAATGCAGAATTATCAGAAACAGCAAGACACACTGATTTTATTCACGAACCCTGGAACACAAGAAGAATACGGGCTTTCCTTCGAAAAGGTAGAAGGATGCCGGGATACATGGAGCAAGGTAATGGAAGCCCTCGCAGCCAAAGACACCGACATGGCCACGGACGACTCCCTCATGCTTCCAAGCGCAACACGAGAAACCGCAACGCAGCTTGCTGACGCGCTTGAGACAGTAATCAACGATCCCACAAAAACCTACCAGGTACGTGACGTTATCGCAGCTGCCTTGCTCAGCGAGAGTTACATCCCGAAAATTTTTGCAATGTTTGAAGAAGCAGAGGCGGCAACACCCTTGGACGTAACGACCTTATACGCCGCGTTCAGAACGGTTCGATGTTTGTTCTTGTTGAATAGCACGGATATGACCAAAGAACTGTTGGCCTTCCAGAATATTAAAAGAGTAATCGCGTGCTTTGAATATCCCCCGAGCCGACCTGGGAAAAAGGTCAACCACCGAGAATTAATGAAACAAATCACGTTTCAAAACCCGCTGGAGGTTTCAGAGGGCCTCTCCGAGAAAATTCAACAAGTATACCTTGTCCAGTACCTTAAGGAAACGGTTGCCGCGAGCATTCTTGATGACCCGGCATATGACACCTTGACAATGTACTTACTGGTGAACCGGAATGACGTTTTGCGAACAATTGCTTGTGATGATGAGCATATGGGTGAGCTGTTTGGAATGCTTAGGAACCCCGCTACTTCCGTTGAAAACATTGAGCGGTTGATTTTATTTCTTCAAGACATGGTCGCCGCGTCGAAGTCTCTCCCCCCGCAGCACAAACAGGATTTTTTTGAGTACCTCCGGCGTTGTGGGATATTTTCCGTGCTGACACGGTGTATCCCATCCCAGTCCTTCCGTACACGGTCCGCCGCTGCTGACATCTGCTGGCAAACTTCCAATCTTGACGTAAACCTTATAAGAGAACACTCTTTGAAACCCGAGGAGAAAGCGGAAGGCTGCCCCCTCCTCCGAGCTCTTTTCTCCCAGTTCGTCGTAGAAGAGGTGGAAGGGCTGCAACAACAATGGCAGGACATCATCCGGCTCATCATGGAGACGCAGACGCAGAAATACCAGCTGGCTATTGCGGTGTGTTTATAAAAATATATATGAGCTCAAAAAAATGTCAACACTTTTTTGGGCACCTCCGAAAATTTCTTGTTTTGATTATTTGAGCAAAAAAAGGGCAGCATGCAACCATAGGAAGATGACATATATGGTGTACATGATGCCGTTCTTTCAATTGCGATGCTTGTTTTGCCATGAGGGTGGCAGGCTTTGCAACCGGCTGCCCCCGGGAAGTGGAAAATAGAGGTCAGAAAAACGACGAAAAATGTTTAAAATGCAGTTTAAAAGCTTGAAATGCAGCACCTAGGGTGCATAAAAGTGGTGAACACACACCTTTGTGTCCCCTGGGTACAACCCAGGGTCGGGTTACTGTTAAAAGTACTTAGCGAAAGATATATGGCGTTGCAAAACCCCCCAAAAACCGGTTTTTTAAAACCCGTTTTCCAGTGATTTTTTGACCCGAAACAAGGGGCGTTTTTCAGGTTTCCGGGGGGTGAAGGCAAAAAGAAAAACACGAAATAAAAACAACAACATATTGAGAAATGGCACTTTTTGTGACTTTCCCCCCCGTTTTTTTCCGTTTTTTATAATTTCTTACACTTTATTATCACACTATTCACCAGCCCAACACTGAACACAGTATTCACTGTAACCACACGATCAGCCCACACTAAACTCCTTTTCTTGGCTTCCCTCTCTTCACAGGTTTTCCTCGGTGCTGCCACTTTCCTCTTCGGAATCACTGCTTTCGCTGTCGCGGGCACGTTTTTTGCTGGCGGTGGGGGCGTACTTCATGGCATCAGCCTTAGCAGTGCGGTCCATGTTTTGCCATTCTCTCATCCTGGGATTGGGCATCCTTCAGAAGGCGACGAGGTTTGATTGAGATGGAAGAGGATTCGACATCGGTAAGAGGATGGCCACTGTTGCTGCTGCTGTTACTGCTCTCACTATCAGTATCCGAATCACTAGCATCTGTGTTTCGAACCTCATCAGAGGAGAACATCACCTTCTCATCATCCCAATCATTGGACCCAAAAACCGTCTCATATCGAATTGTTCCAGACGCCTGCCCCCCTGCAAAGTGGAACTTCTGCATGATGGAGTCCACCTCTTCCTCAATATCGTCGGTATCGTCGTTGCCGTCTGCGAGGGTCGTGCTGACTTCGAGGTAGAAGAAGCGTCGTGCAACGACATGATTTCCCTTGGGGGTTGCCCACACCTCACCCGGAACCTGCCATTCCGCATTGAGCCGTTGCACCGCAACTTCAGCCGTTGGTACTGGAAGGGCGGTGTCCGTGGCTGCCTTGTTCAGTGAGGTGATCTTATTCTTCGCCTGCAGCCCCTCTGTGTCGCAGAGACTCCAACCGTGCGCAGGCGCAAAGAACAACCACGAAGCACGAGGGCCGTACCACTTCTCGGCGCGCGAAAGCCACCCTACCATGCTATGACACTTGAAGTGTTTGGCGTTGTCCGAGAAGAAAGTCAGATTGCTCGGGTTGTTGTGGTCTTTTAGAATATGGGGGAGCACCAACCGCATGCACTTCCGAGTTATCTGGGCGAACTGCTTGTTGTTGTGCATCATGGCGAAGTAGCTCCTATACAGTATGGGACCGCCTAGCTTATCCCGGCTGGCAACGACGAACGTCAAAATACTACTTTTGTATTTGTTGAACTCGTTCTGTTGCAGCTCGAGATATGACTGGTGGACAAACCGGGCGCTATAGTCGACGAACACGATAATCCCGTCTGGCTGGAGGTTGGTGACGTGGATTTCCTTGGCTTCTTCCTGCCGGCGGTGCACGTAGTTGTGGAAGGCGTAAGCCATCATCTGCTTACGCAAAAGCCACATGAAAGAGGTTACGGAGTACGGGGTTCACAGACCTGGGCCTGCGATCTTTTGAAAGTTTCATACTTCCTGAAGGTGATCCGACGGGACCCCACCAGCTCGTGCTTGAAACATGAGGGGAAGAGAATTGGCCCACAAGACTTGCAAGCTCCAGTTGAACACGGGAGGCTGTCGCGGTTGCAGAGAATAGTCTCCAGCAGATCATTCAGATCGCTGATTGGTACAATTCCGTGTTCTTTGCACCCCTCATCGCAGCTCGATCTGTACTCCTGCGCTGAACGCCAGCTGCAGAGGTTGTCAAGCTTAAGCTCTGTCTGGTGTCTGCTTGCAAAATACCCGAGGGGTGTTCGGGGCAGGTCGCACCTCCAGAGGACGCAACGCAAAAAAGATTGTACGCTTCGCAAGACCGCCCTCCGCTACGTACTTGTTAAACAGTGCGGTGTACGAAATACGAAGCAACATGAGGTTCACCTTCCGTGTGTCGCCCTGGACCAGCTTCTGCTGCTTCGCAAACTCTGCGTTCGTCCTCCAAAACTTCCGGACGCTTTTTCGCATGACCTCTTAGCTCCGCTATCTTCAGCCTTCTGAGGGGGGCACGTGCACGGTACAGTCGGCGGTTTTCCTTCCCGCCCCCGACAAACCCCAGATCCTTCGCGACGCCATTTATCAGATCGTAGTTCGCGAGCACAGAGAGGAGTGCCTTTCTTTGCTTATTTCCGAGGGTAGGCCATGCCCAGCGGATAGTAGCACAACAAGAACAGCTGCACATCCCTGCTTCTGGCGTCTTCTTAGCAGATGTGGGTGTCCCGCCAAGGCGGGTTGGTGTAGAGGGGATGCCTTGTTCGGTCGGCTGCGGTGCTCTCTTCACGACGGCCCTCGACATGGCAGAGTGACAAGGGGGGCAAACACACCGATCAGGTGCGTATGGGGGGATAGCGAACTGTGCCTGCACTGTAGGATCATTACAGTGAGGTGAGCGCAGTTTGTACTTCCCTGAGACGAGGTCTCTCACCTTCTGTCGCGTGCATTTGAAGCCGTTGGTGGCGCATACTTTCCCCCGGGTCCCAAAACCCTTCTTTCCCAAGGATGTCAAGCATTTCACACACACTACTTCCCTCTCACCTTCTGTTGAACAACACTGGGCAGGGTCTCATACTTGAATAACCCATCCACAGACCCCATATTCTTTTAGAAATAAAGTACAGTCCCCTTAGTACGTGTTTTGGGTGTCCAGGTGCACACAAACTACGCCAAAAACCAAAAAAAAACCATTCTAAAAAGCATGTTTTTGCACGCGTGTTTTAGAAATGAAACAGACGGTGAGCATTGTGACCTATATGGTGTTCAAGCTTAGACTGCAATTCTGCACACGTGGTGTCGGACTACTTTTGTACTTAGAAATTTTCCGAGGATTTTGCGTTGCAAAAGAGGGTCATTTGTTGACATTTTTTTTCCGGACGAGCTCATATAGATATATATCCCCCCTCCCCCTCTAATTTTTTTTTTTTAAACTTTAGAATGGTCCAAGCCCCCCTGACATGCCTGCTGGGTTTATCGGTTTGTTATATGAACCGCTGCCGCCGAATGTTCCTCTTGGAAAGCAGTTGCCACCGTTGATACAGAAAGTATAGAGAAAAAAAGAAGAAAAGAAAAATACGACACAGCTCTTCCAACCTGTCATCTACCACCCCCGCAACATAGGGTACACGGAGCTTCCACCTGAATGTCAAATCTTTGCAGACGAGAAGAGGTGCAATGCGGTTCTTTACTGCGTGCTGCCTATTATCTCGACATGCATTATCGGGCATTCTGCAAGGATGAACACGTTCCTCCTCACGGAGTCTATACCTAGGAGGGTGATGGGGTTGCTTGCTACGGGAGGGCTTCAACGGCATCTTGTGCTGGCTGTTATATGGTTCATGAAAGCGCTGATCGTCAGCGGGGATGAGATGGTTGCACGGCATGTGGTGCAGCACCGCCTTCTCTCCCCTCTCCTTGAGCTTCTTGCTTCGTCCAAGAGGTACGACCTTGTCAACTCGGCGCTGTTGTCGGTTCTTGAACATATTTGGAGGGAGAACTGTCGGACTGTGATTAAGTACATAGTGACGGAACACGTTGATGTTCTGGACTCGATCACCTACACGGAGGTTGGGAAGTTTGTAAGAGAGACCTATGCTAGGAACATGGAGTTCTCTCCTGCTAATGGTATTTGGAGGGGAAAAAAAAAAAAAAGAAAAAAAAATCAGAAATCAACACACCGACATCTAAACGGCCAGCTTCTGTGTCAGGACCATTCCACTCCCGGCTTGAGGACGCTGGTGATGCGAATTACTTCGATGCTGACGATGACGACATGGAATCGGAGGTGTGATTTTTTTTTATTTTTTTATTTTTTGCATGAACAAGAAAAAAAACAATATATTGATAATGAATTGTTAGTGCTAAAAAGAGTAGTGGTGGCATTGTTGGGCTTATCCTTCTACAGGTTAATCCCCCGGCTGTGCACAAACAAAAAAAGGCTCCAGCGACAGACAGTTGCATATTCCTTGAATGTGAGAAAAACCACAGTTCAGGATACAACTGCTGTCGCTGCGGCAGGGTGGGAAGTCCCTCCTGTCTGAAGACTTTCACTGCCGACCTTGAACTCGGAAGTTGGGTCTGTCCGCCCTGCCTTTGGGTCGTTCAGATCAACGGCGAGGAGATGGTGATCGTTCCCACTCCCTCCCCGAAGGCTCCTCCTGTTCCTCCGGAAGGATCTACTCCCTCCTTGTCGGAAGCAGTTGAAGCTTTCTGAGCAGTCCTCAAGGCGTGCCTTCGTGCACACGAAACACGGAGATCTTGTTGACCATGGAGGTCGGTCTGGAAACTTGCTAGGTCGCGGAGGCCTCACTGACCGTGGAGGTCAGCCTGCAAGTTTCCAGGGACGCTTGGAACACGTCGGCACCTTCGAAGCCCTTCCCGATTCCCTTGATATTAAACGCCCTATCTCATGGAAGGGCGGCTGTGCACAAACGGGGGGGGGGAAAAAAAAAGAAGAAAAAAAATTAAAAGGATTCTACTACTAAGAAGCGCAGGACGGATGTGTCTTAAGAAAGAGATTACTTTAATTTTTTTTTTTTATCATTCCCTCATCCCTTTTTTTTATTTGTGATGCTCCCCCCCCCCTTTTTTTTAACAAGAAGAATTAGTTCCCGGGGTATAAAAAATTAACGTTGTTTGTAAACAGCTTTTTTTTTATTTGTGAGAAAAGAAAATTTCTCAAAAAAGGAAGAGGTGGTGGTGGGGGGGGGGGGGGGGTGTACTAGTATTTGTAAACTGGAGGGGGGGAGTAAGCCAAGAAAAAAAAAAGAGGCAACTTTCCATAGTGTGATTTTGAAAGAAAGAAACGGGGAATGGGCAGAAATACTTGTTGTTCTTTTTTTTTTTTTTTCTTCCACCCCAGAGAATGAACTTAGACTTTTAGGACAGGAGTAATTTAAAAAAAAAAACACAACCCCCCCCCCCCCCCTTCCCCCCGGGTGAGCGCGAAGACGCACCATAAGTCTAGTTTTTTTTTTAGTTATCCCCCTCTCCCCCCCCCCCACTTTTCTATTTTTTATCCCAGACAATTTCTTTTTTTACTCCCTCCCCACCCCTTAGACTAGGAAGAAAAAAAAAACAAAAAACAAAAACATTCGTCTTAAAAAATTGATTTCAGTTTTTCTTGTGTCCCAAATTAAAAAAAAAAAAAAAAACCTCAGCGTGGAAAGGGGGGGAGGGGAGGGAGCGGGGAAAAAAAAAAAAAGTGGAGAAGGCAAAGCTTGCTTTATGGCGGGCAAAAAAAACCCTGGTGGTTGCGAAGAGAAAGCCTCGCAACAATGACACGGAGGAAGCAGCACCACAGCGAGCAAAGTACACTTTTCTGAAAAAAACAGACATCCCAGAACACCTTGAGAGATACTATCTGTACGAAAACACCATGATGCTACAAGAGAACTCAGAGGAAGGCCACACCAAGACCCTCGCATGGATGGTCATGATAGTGTCGCCCTCAGGAATCACACTTCTGAACGACGTTGAGGGTTGCTGTACCGTGCATTTCCGTGAAATTAGAAAGGTAGTTTGCGATGAGGAAGAAATCAGGATTCACAGGTACAGTCCTAAGGGTGTGTGTGTTTTCCCGTACTCAGTGGATGCCTTTGATGTTGCGCTGTTTTTGGAGAGTCTCTGGGCAGTTAAAGGTGAAGGATGGAACGGTGTTACAGTAGATTGTGGTGTCTTGGAGTCGCATGGTCCTCCTGTTCGTTCTATTCAACGGTTTTTGTCAAGCCCGTCAGTGTTCTCCGAGCCCCTTGTGCGGGGGGCTGTCACAACTGTGCACCAGTCTGAATCTCCGCAGCCGTCGTATTTTGCAGTAGCGTCTATTGAGAAGGAACCCATAGTACACGATGTTGAGGAGGTTGTGTCTTCTTCGCCGCTTCTCGTGCCCGATTCTTCTCCTGCTCGCCAGCGGTTGCTCGACCTCACCAAGGCGCTTGTGCGTACCGCCGAACAACCTCGGCACACAACGCCTACTCGTGCGAGGGCTTCATGGATGGAGTAGGTTTGTTGTTTGTTTGTAATTTTTTTTTTTTTTTTTTTTTTTTTTTTTTCTGGAGGGTCATATCACCACCCAGACACACAAAAAAAAAAAAAAAAAAAAAAAAAAAATGGCGAAAGAAAAATCGGACAAAAAAGAAAAAAAAGAGAAGAAGGATAAGAAGGATAAAAAGCGGGAGGCGGAGGAGGCAGTGCCTGTGGAGAGGAAGGCCAAGAAGGCGAAGAAGGAGAAACATGGGCCTGTGAAGAAAAGAGCGAGCTGGGAAGACCTGGAGGTGATGGGGATGAACGGGAGCACGAACCTGGCAACGAAAAGGGTGCTGGCTGTGATTAAGAAACACGAGGACTTCGGCAGGGATAAGCGGACGCTGGACTTGAATGACACATATAACCCTGATGCCTATCTGGTGAAGCCGACTGTTGAGGATCTTTTTACGGGTATTTTCAAAGAAAAAAAAAAAAAAAATACCACAGTCGACGGCCTGCTCTCCACTCCCGTGAGGCGCCAAACTGTTGAAGAACGACGCACAGTGTACTGCCGAACATGTCCTGCAGAAAACTGGCGTACCCCAATTTTTCCCGCGAGAGAAAAATGATTTCCTCCCCTCAAATCCCCCCCCCATTCAATTTCGGTATCATCTTATAGTTCAGATTTTTATTTTTTTTATTTTTTAGATTTTTTTCTGACCTCAAAAAAAAAAGAATAAAAAAAAAGAAAACACCCCAAATGGGCGACCCTTCGAACGGCTCAGAGGCAGACGTGTGGCGGAAGATCAAATGGAACGGATGGGGCTCGAAGAACGTGAGCATGAAGCTTTCGGAGACGGACCCGAACGCGTGCATCCACCCGAGCGGGAACTTGATCCCCGGGCTGCTGCCGTTCATGAGGCAGGAGCTTTACGGAAGCTCGGAGGTGAAGCCTCTTAACAAGACCCCAAGCCTGTCGCTCCAAGAAGTCCTTAAAAGAATGCCGGCACCCGTTGTCAATAAGGCATTCCTACATGAATTGAAATTACAGTCAAGCCAGGTTCAAGTCGACGGTGAAGCACGCCTGACGCACGCTGTAGGAAAGAACTACCGAGACCTATGGAGGGTGAGGAACGGGTTCCTGCAACGGCCCCCTGACGCGGTGATCCTCCCCCACTCCCACGAGGATGTCGTGAAGCTGGTGGACACCGCGTACAAACACGATGTGTGCTTAATACCCTTCGGGGGTGGGACAAATGTAGTCGGTGCCATTGAACCCGATCCAGCAGAGACCACAAGGATGACAGTGTCGGTTGACCTTCGCAGAATGAACAAAATGATGTGGGTTGAGAAGGATTCGCAACATGCGTGTTTTGAGTCGGGCGTCCTCGGCCCCGACCTTGAGGAACAACTGTCACGGTACGGGTTTACATTCGGTCACGATCCCGATTCTCACATCCATTCCACGTTGGGGGGTTGGGCTGCAACACGAAGCAGCGGCGCGCAATCCAACAAATACGGTGAAATGGAAGACATGATTGTGTCCATGACCATTGTCACACCACGTGGGGTTGTTACAACCCCCACCGCACCGCGCGCGGTCGGTGTTTCCTTGAAAGAAGTCTTTCTTGGTTCCGAAGGTGTTTTCGGGATCATCACCAATCTTGTGATCAAGGTGCAAAACATCCCCGAGCAGCGGATTTGCGAGGGTTGGCTTGTGGCATCCTTTGAGGAGGGTGCCGAGGCGTTCCGTCAAGCCACCATCAACGACATCCACCCCGCCACCCTGCGACTATACGACGACGATGAGACCAGGCTGTCCTTCTCGATGAAGTACAAGCCCACGCTCGTCCAATCCTTCCTCAGCAAAGGGATCAAAGCCTACGCGGAGAAGTGGAAGGGAATGAACATGGACAAAGTGTGCCTCGCCATCGTCGGCTACGAAGGCACAAAAACCGCCGTATCCCAGCAAAGACAAGCCTTCCACCGACACCTTACAAAGGCCACCAAATCCCTGTGCTTGGGAACCGGCCCCGGAAAAAATTGGCTGGAGAAGAAGTACGACCTTCCGTACATCCGCGACTTCAGTCTTGATGTATGATTTTTTTTTTTTTCCAAAAAAAATTTTTTTTTCTCCCCAGAATGGTCTTTGGAGTGATGTTCTAGAAACGACCACTGACTACGCCAGGATGATCCCCCTTTGGAGGGATGTGAAGCAAGCAGTGAGAGACACCTGGGCTAGCCTTGGGGTGAAGGGCTGGATTGGATGCCACTTGGGCCACCAGTACAAAACCGGGACGTGCCTTTACTTCACCTTCGCAGGGGAGCAGTTTGATGAGAAGGATATTGAGGAGAGATTCTTGCCTCTGAAGGTATTCAAAAAAAAAAAAAAAAAAGAAAAAAAAAAAAAAGGTCGCCGCAACTGAAGCCATAATAAAGCACCGAGGGGCACTGGCACACCACCATGGCGTGGGGTACGAGCATGTTCCATGGATGGAAAAGTATGCTGGGAAGGAGCATAAAATAATTTAAAAAAAAAAAATAATAATAATAATAAGGTACCACGGCAAGGTTGGGTTGTACATCATGCAGGTTATCAAGGAAGCGCTGGACCCGAAGGGGATTTGCAACCCGGGGAAGCTGCTTCCTCTCAGAGACGACCCGAATAAGAGCGAGGAAGAGAACGAGGCAGCAAAGAAAGCAGCAATGATGTTCTTCAAAATGGGGGTCATGAAGCATGTGACCGGCCTCAATAAGGGAAAGGCGAAAATGTAGGAAAGAGAAGAAAAAAAAAATAGGGTGGGGGAATTCACTTAATACGCAAGAAAAGTGCCGGAATTCATTATATACCCAAAACCGGGTTTTTTGGGGGTTTGGGGAGCCCTTCCTTCTTGCTTTCGTTATTATTTACAGCCCTGCTCAGCAAAATACCCAAGAAGCCCAATTAGTGAATTTTTTTTTTTTGATTTTTTTTTTGGATACTAAATGAATTACCCCCCCCCCAAAAAAAGAAAACAACAAAAAACGTCTGCTCCTTTTATTTTTTTATTTTCATATTATTTTTTTTCAAAGGAAGGGGGGAAAAAAAAAAAAACCATGAGAAACCATCGCTTCAGGGTGCTAACAATATATATTTTTTTAAAAAAAAAATAATAATAATAGAAACGACCCTTTTTTTTGATTCGTTCATTGCACCCCTCCCCCCTCCGCACACCCTCTTTTTTTTTTTTTTTTTCCCCTTTTCTCCTCTTCTCCATGTCGACACACACATTTGCACATGACCTTTTTCTTTATATATATTCACCCCCCCCCCCCCCCCCCTTCTCGCTGCGAAATGAAAATAAAAAATCACTTCCTTAACAGGTACCCCCCCCCCCTAACGTGGGGCGCCATTCCCCCCCCCCCCCCCCTCCCCCTTCTTTACACGGGAGGAGAAAAAAAAAGCGGAGAGAGAGAAAGAAAGAAAGAAAAAAAAAAAGGAAATGGCTTATCCTGTTACCGAAGCAGCGTACGAACTGCTTTCAGAGGTTGGAAAGGGCGCAACAGCGACAGTGTTCAGAGGAATGTGCCTCCCGCTGCAGGAGGAGGTTGCCGTGAAGATCATCAACCTCGACAACACGATGCTGGAAGTCGAACAATTCCAAAGGGAAATAGCCATCATGAGCAAGTCCAGCCACGTTAACGTAGTAAAGCTCCACTCCTCCTTCTCGCAGAGAAACTGCCTATGGCTCATCCTGGACTACTATCCGTACGGCTCAGTAGCAGATGTCCTCCGCCACTCCGGCGGGTTAAAAGACCACGAGGATCTCATAGTTGCACTTCTATACCAATCCCTCCAAGCCTTGCACTACTTCCACGCCAACGGCCAAATGCATCGTGATGTGAAAGCAGCAAATCTCTTATTGAGTGAAAACGGGTACATCGCAATGGCTGATTTTGGAGTTTCAGCTGAAGCCCCAGCATGCCGGGGGAGCGTTGCAAGGCAAACATTTGTCGGGACCCCATGCTGGATGGCACCTGAGATATTAACAAGGAAAGGATACCGCAAGACAGCGGATATTTGGTCGTTGGGGATCACCGCGTTGGAGATGGCGTTTAGCAAACCGCCGCTTGCAGCCTTCCCTCCTATGAAGGTCATGGCGATAACATTGCGCGGCGACCCGCCTAGTGTCGATAAGTACGGGTGCCCCAACCGATTGTCGCAGGAGTTTAAAAATTTTGTCGATCAGTGTCTTAACAAGAATCCTGCGAAACGTCCCAGCGCGCAGGAGCTCCTCGACGGCCCGTTGTTCAGACATATTACAAGCTCCGAACACGCTGCTGAAATCGCCAAAAAATGTTTGTCAGCAATGGGTTTAAAACCGCTGACCCACAAACCAGTTGAAGAAGTACCAACCATCGAGGCCGTGGTCGACTGGGCCTTCCCGTCGACGATCGGCGGAGGCTCCAGCGCGGAAAGCGACGGCGAACAATGGAGAAGCGAGTGCGCGCATTCCCACAAAGTGTCATCTGCAAGATACACCAAAGGAAACATCATCGAAACGCATTCTAGACTGACGACTTACAGGGCCACCATGAAACAGGGAAACAGCGTTGTCGCGTTACATGAGATAGAGTGCGATGCAGGAAGTTACAACGAGCAAATATTCTCCCCCGGTGCCATTGAAACCATCCTGTCTATTCAACACGAAGGCCTCCTGCAGTGCATGGAGGTCTGGGAAAACGGCGAAGACCGAGCATGCTATGTTACAGAAGCAAAGGAACACAGTTCCATAGGTAATCATCTCACATGCAAAGGCCCGTTCAGCGAAACAACTGCCATCAAACACGCAAAGGTGATCGGACAAGGGCTGGAACTGTTGCACTCCCTCGGCATCATGCACAGGAGAGTCATGCCGCACTCTGTATTCATCACCGCCGACGGTAATGTTAAGCTTGGTGCTGTCATGTCGACACTGTTGCCTGCTTCTCATAAATACGTGTCTATGCGGCAGGTAGACCCTCCTGGTGGTGTTGAGGCCTATCTAGCTTCGGAGCAGTTTGAAGATGATTTCGATGAAAAGGTTGATATTTACGCGTACGGGTTACTCCTGTTGGAAATGCTCACAGCGAGGCCGCCCTACCAAGAGGCCAAGAACCCCATGAAGCTCGTGCAGCTGAAGACGCAGGGGATACCGCCCGACTCGCTCACGACGCTTACTTGCTCGGCTCCTCTTAAAAATCTCATTGAGCGGTGTATCAACCCCGTGTCCTCGCAGCGCCCCAGCATCTCCGACGTCCTTCAAATTCTGAGCGAGATTCAGTGATTTTTTTTTTTTTTTTTTTTTTTTGTTTTGTAAAGGAAGTGAGGCTGACTCCTTCAAGGGGAGAGAAAAAAAAAAAAAAAATGTGTCAAGGAAAAACGGGGTTTTTTTTCTCTTTCTGATTTCCCCTTTTTCCCCTCTCCCCCTCATTTTATTTCCCCCCTCCCATTTTTTTTTCATATAAAATCTTGTAGGGCCAACGCACACTCGCACATTCACACACTCTCGGGGAATTTTTTTTTTAAAGGGCGGCCCTATTATAAAAAAAAAGTAGAAGAGGGGTAGGGGGGGGGGGGGGGGGGAGAGGCATTTCCTTGTTTTCTTTTACCTTGGCATATTTGTGAGAAGAAGAAACAAAAAAAAATCTTTTATAAAAAAAAAAAAAAAAAAAAAAAAAACACTGGCAACTGCCACTTGTGTTCGAACCATTTTAATTTTTCAAAAAAAAAAAAGGACACTCATATACCTTGAAAAAACCCTCCCGAGTTCTAAAACTCGTGGATATAGCATTAGAGAAGGAAAAAAAAAAAAAAAAAGAACAAAGCTGATCACTGTTCCCTGAAGGTTCACCCCCGTCCCCCCCTCCCCTTTTTTCTATTAAGTGTGGGATAGGGGTTCTGAAGTGTCTAATTAATTTATTAAAGGGCGGAGGGGTAAAAATAGCAGGGACTTTGTAATATTTCTCTTTTTTTTTTTTTTTTTTTTTTTTTTAAACGGAGAAAAAAAAAGAGAAAAAAAAAAAAGAAGTAGAGGAAGGATGAGGTAAGGACCCTCAATGGGCCTATCATGCTTAGCCTACCCTTCCCTTCTACTTTCTCTTCTTCTTTTTTTTTTTTTTCCTTTTCTTCTTTTCTCTTTCTTGCAGGCCGTCACTACCTGCGTTTTGTTCTGGTCAGTTCTGTCACTACCTGTCGCCCCTCTTTTTTTTTTCTCCCTCCTTTACTCTCCCCACCCCTAAAAGAAAATAACTAAAAAAAAAAAAAAAAACGGGCAGGAAATAAATCAATCTTATTTCTTTTTCGAGGAAGGGGTGGGGGAAAAAAAAGTTTCTTGCCATTGCAGAAGAGATCGTAACAAATGGGATTCTTTGTTCTTGGAGGGAGGGGAGGGCATTTTTTTTTCTTCTTCTTTCTTGCTCAGCGAAAAAAGGGGACTTTCACGTCTAAAGGAGTTAAAGTGGGAGGGAGGGAGCTCTATCAGCCCATCCTTTCCCTCCCCTTAAGCCAGTATCCTCTTTAGGTTTCCGCACAATGTCTAAAGAAGAAAAAAAAAAACAAGAAAAATAAAAGAGAAAAATTGTGCGACTTACATCGGATGGGGGGGTGGGGGGAGGAATGGAAAAAGAAACATAAGGGAAAATAAATTAACAAAACACACATGGACACTGCTGCGTGACACAAAAAGAAAAAAAGGAATGAGGGGGGGGGGGGGTGGTCAAATTATTTCTTTTTTGTTATTTTGTACAAAAGAAGGACGCAGAGAAAAAAAAAAAGAGAAAAACAAATCTTAAAAGAAGGGGGGGAAACAAAAAGAGAGAAATCTTATCAAAGAGCCCACTCACTCTCCGAAGAGTCGCACAACCACGCAGCTATAGGGGCTGATTGGACTGAGCTCTCCCCCCCACCACCCCACCCCCTTCTTACCATAGCATACACATTAGCATGTTAAGGTGCATGCTGTAGGTTTACTTTTTTTCTTCTTCTTTTTTTTTCCTGACCAATGGGTAGACAAAGTAAGCAGGGGAACAGAAGAAAAAGAAGGTTCCGGCCATAACCATCCCCCCCCCTTTTTTTATTCTATTTTATTTCACACCACCCCCCTTTTTTTTCCATTATAAATAAAATGTTTTCACTTCCCCCCCCCTTTTTTTTGGTGGGCCGTTGCTAACCACTTCGTTTTCCCTATCATAGTGAAGTCCACCCCCTGTTACTGCGCAGTTTGAAAAGAAAGGCAAAAAAAAAAAACTTTTTTTTAAAAATCGAGAATGGACCGGTGCGCGACATTTATATCAATGAAACACAAAGAGGTGGGGGAGGTGAAGGTAAAGCAAGGTGAGGAAGAGCTGCCTGAAGGCGCAGACCCGACAGCGAGGTGGGTGTGGGATGCTGCAACGCCGTTTGCAGAATGGCTGTGCGAAAACAAGAAATGTGTAGAAGGGAAAAGAGTTGTGGAGATAGGAGCAGGGACGGGACTTGTAGGCATAGCTGCTGCGCTCCTTGGCGCAGAAAGTGTGGTACTGACTGACCTCCCTTCCGAGCTCCCCCTTCTACAAGAGAATGCTGACTTGAATTCGGCCCCCAACACAACTGTTGCACCATGTGAGTGGGGCAACAAGTCCCATCTCTCCTCCCTCGGCACCTTTGATGTCATTCTCGTCTCCGACTGCCTCTATGGTAGGGACGATGACACCATCTCTCTCCTCCTCCTAGACACGCTCATTGCCCTGAGCCACCCCACTACTCATGTCTACCTTGCCTATTGTTACAGGGAGAATCTTATTATGGATCTTAGCTTTTTTGAAACGGCAGAAGAGACTTACAACAGCACCCAACACGCGCTTCCGAGGAACAAAATCCGGCAAGGAGTCCAGCCTGAGGATCTCTGGCTACTTGAGTATACCATCCGAGCGTAGCGGGGGGGGATTTAAAAAAAAAAATCAAGATTTTTTATTTTTATTTTTTTTATGTACATAGCCTGCACGTTATACCGATACCAATCGGGTATTTTAATCGGTTCGGGTATTTAAATAGTGCAAAATTGGCCTGGGCACGCCGAGGTCCTCTATACCCCCGCAGATGTCGAGATGGGGTCCAGAAACACGAAATATGATTTTTGGAGACCATGAACATGGGTAACTTAACATCCGAAGCCCACCCCAATTTTGGCGAATTTTGGGTGCGTTATTTTATGTTATTTTAATCGGTGAAAATTTGGAGAATGAGAAGACGCTGTTTCAAGAATGCAACAAGGGATAGAGACTAAGAGAGAGCTAGAGGGGTACTTGTGGGTGTTTGGAAGGCATGGCTACCCCCAGAAAGTACTTAGAAGAGATTCCCGAGTCAGGGACTCCAGACGATGCATGAGATGCATGAGGGAACAGCGCTTTGTCCGCTGCATCGTAAGCAGAGGGTAAAAGCCTGTTCTTACAACACGAGCAGTCCGTGGTGGCAGGAACGTCTGGAGACAAGGACTCTCTTTAGTGCTGGTGCGGATATTCCAGAGAAAGCTAACGAACGCACGAGGATTATTTTCCAGAAAAGTTAGTTTCCCCCTTTTTTAGGGGACTGATGTTTCCGACCTCCCAGTGGTGGTTCCTGGGTCATTCTGAAGCCGTACACGTGGGGAAACCTTGACGGGGGTGGAGGCCCACCCTACACGGTTAGCATCGCCCTCAAACTGGAGAGTCCCTTATCCCAATAAAAATAGAACAAGGAGGTGGTTTCACCAGGTGGCAAGTAGCCTCTCCGCGGCCTTGTGCCAGTGAAGCAAGCCTCCCACAACTCCCCAGTTGGTGTTTAATTGCTTCTGTGGCTCCTCCCTTTTTGAAAAGCCTTCTTTACCTCTCCGCTTTTACTTACTACGGGACCACAGGGGACTTGGGAGGCTTCGGGGCGAAGTTTCACAAGGGTGGCCGCTGTGTCACGTACCGCATGGCACTAAAATTGAGACTACCTTTTTACCAGTTTCCCTCCCTTCATGTTTAAATTTTAACTAGGAGCGACATCAAAAGTCAATAAAATTAAAATGGGAGGCGAGCATTGAAACCATACTCATTACAACCCTTCTATTCGTCTCCCGGGGGCCCCAGATACACAAAGCCGACCCACTAGAGTATCGAAACGACGAAAAGGATTATTTTCCCGAAAAGCTGTTGAACACATTCTTTCTGGACGGATTCATATCATACATGGGGTTTTTTTTTTTTGCCTGAAATATGGGTAGAGAATCGACCCTGACCAATATTGATTAAGTCCGAAAACCCAATTTTCTGCATTTAAAGCCTTAAATAGGGCTCTATTTTGGGTTTTGGAGGTCGGAATGGGCTCAGATCGTCAAAATAGGGTTTTTGAAAAAAAAAAAATTGAAAATGGTCTTGGTAAAAATATTGGCAACATCGATCATCCATTGAATAAAATAACGTTATTCCGAATAAAATAACGTTATTTTAATATTTCACAGGTTAAAATAACGTTATTTTAATATTTGCCCGAATTAAATAACGTTATTTTAATATTTCACCGATTAAAATAACGTTATTTAATTCGATATGAGCTCGTCCGGACGAAAATGTCAACACTTTTTTGGGCACCTCCGAAAATTTCTTGTTTTGATTATTTGAGCAAAAAAAGGGCAGCATGCAACCATAGGAAGATGACATATATGGTGTACATGATGCCGTTCTTTCAATTGCGATGCTTGTTTTGCCATGAGGGTGGCAGGCTTTGCAACCGGCTGCCCCCGGGAAGCGAAAAATAGAGGTCAGAAAAACGGCGAAAAATGTTTAAAAAGCAATTTTATTGCTTAAAATGCAGCACCTAGGGTGCATAAAATTGGTGATCAAGCGCACTTGTGACCCCTGGGTACAACCCAGGGTCGGGTTACTGTTAAAAGTACTTAGCGAAAAATATATGGCGCCGCATAGCCCCCAAAAATAAAGGGTAAGTTCTCCCCACCCCATTTTAATAGTGATTTAGAGTCCAGCCCACCCAAAATGACCCCAAAGGTTTCACAGATTTTCAGTCTGCGTCCATTCCTCCTGTCACTTTTCACGGAAAAACGAAAATAAAAAATGGAGTCTGGGTTATTTGTAACTTCCAAATTGAATCGTTTGCCAAAAACCATTCTAAAAAACATGTTTTTGCACGTGCGTTTTACAAATAAAACAAACGGCGAGCATTTTGACCTATATGGTGATCAAGCTTAGACTGCATTTCTGCACACAAAGTGGTGTCGGACTACTTTTTTACTTAGAAATTTAACGGGGGTTTTCCGCCGCATAGGAGGGTCATTTGTTGACATCTTTTTCCGGACGAGCTCATATCGTTAAAATAACGGGTACGTAACAAGATTATGGGCCCTTTTTTGCGTTATGGTATTTGATACCGGGTATTTTAAAAATATCAATTTGATAACGTTATGCTTGCGTTATAACGTGCAGGCTATGTATGTAATGAAAAAAAAAAAAAAAAAAAATCCAAAGCCCCAGGCGGGGGAGGGGAGGAAGTGAGAGGAGAAGGGGAAAAGAAGAAAAAAAAAAAATGAAACGAAGAATAAAAAATCTCATTCAAAAAGCGGAGAAGCGTGTAGAAGATGAGTTTAAATTCCTGGAAGGGGACACCGTGAGGTTCGGGTGCGATGCGACGCAGAAGGGGCAGCTGGTGTGGGTGGCCGTAACGGACAAGTTCTTCAGGGTGATGGACTACGCGAGCCACACTGTTTGTTTTGAGTTTGTCAGCATCGAAGACATCGAGGTGGTACTTGAGTCCACCTCAGGGCCTCTCTTGGGGATCAAGAAGAAAGGGGACTCTGCCGATCCCAGCATCACTGTGTCCAACCCACAGATGCGTGACCAGCTCTTAGGCCATCTGTGTAGTGCGTATTTTTCCATCTGCGGCAAGGATTTGTTCCTGTGCTGTTTTGAAGAGGATATTTCGAAGTATTTGAGGACAGCCCCTGCGGACCCTCCTATCTTCATCCCACTCCCCCACACCGTTCATGACCATCTCCATCTTGCAAGGAACCCTTCTGTCAAGAACAAGCTCATGCAGCATGGTGACGGGTGTGTCCACTTCACCGACCGCATCTGCGAACTTGCCTCAGCGTCGCCTTCCTCTGATGTCATGGCGACCAAGGTGGTGATCCTGTCTGACGTTGCCTTCTACCTCACAGACAAGGTGGGCAAGGTCGAGTTCCGCATGGACCTGGATGAGGTGCTTTCGGTAACCACGCCCACTGACGACTCCTCTGTCCTTGTTGTGGAGCTGCTCGGTAAGGGTACGCCTTTCGTCTTCCGCTCCCGCTTTGCCTCAGAACTCAAATCCGAGTTCAGTGCCCTCTGCAACGCCGTCGCTGGCCCTAAGCAGCAGGAACACATCTCACCCGCGCGTTCCCCTTCCCTCGAGGCGATTCCAGCACCGAAGTCCGAGTTGCACGACATCCTGCCCACCACCCTTCCTGCCTCCCGCCCCACCATCACTGTCATGTCCCCGCAGCGCATTAAATCGCCTTCAAAGTCCGCGTCGCGATCCCGGTCACGTTCCCACTCCCCATCTGCGCCTCTTTCTCCATCTTCCCTCCGTGCGTCTTCTGTGCAGTCGGCTGCTGACCAGCAGCTGCAGGTCGCGAAAGCCGAGCTCGACATAGCAGAGCAGGTCGTCGCGGAGCGAGTTCGCCAGCAGCAACAACAGCAGCAGCAACAACAACAACAGAAGCTGGAACAACAACAACAACTGGAACAGCAAGAACTTGAGCGACGGCAACAGGAACAGCGACTCCTAGAGCTAGAGATAGAGCGGCAAAATGAACAGCAGCAACGCGACAAGGAACGAGAACAACAATGGGAGCGGCAGCGGGAGCAGCACGTGCCCAACGATACCCTGTCCCCCGAGACCAACACGGTCCTGCGTGTACTTGAAGACTCTCTTCGCCAGCCGGCATTCGATGCAGTCTCGGAGTGCACAGCTGCTATCGAGGTTGACCCGCAGAACCGTTACAGGCAGCTAGCAGGCAAACTGAGCAGCCCAACGCCATCCCCTCGGCAGAATATGCCATTCCACGTTGCGGCACTGCCCCTACCCACCTCACCAGCAGACCCTGTCGGGCACTGCAGTGCCAGGTCTCTCTCCCCTGTCGCCAGGATATGGCCCTTGCCCGATGCGGTACCGCCACCCACCACACGTTCGGCAAGCATCCCCCACTGGTCCCCTTCCATGGCCACCCCCAGAGTGAGCGTGCGCCAGCATTCCCCTCCTGGGACCATACTCTCAGCACCTGCACAGCGGATCTATGGCAGCACAGAGGAGGAGCTCGCTTCCGCCAAGCAACAACTGGACGCCAAAAATGCAGAGCTCGCTGACACCACAGCAAGGCTGAGGGCGTTCATCGAGGCGAACGAGGAACTGCGTGCAGCACTGGTGCAGAACTCGCCTGGCACGGAGGTGTCTCAAGTTGACCTTCCAAACGAAGTAGAAGAACTCCAGGCGCTGCTGTCCTTGCGTGAAGCAGAGATAGAAGACCTGAAGACAGTTGCGAGCGAAAAAAAGACCGTCCGCGGGAAGGTCATACAGAAGCGGCCCACACGCTTGGAGGGTCAGCTGGCTACGAAGACACGATTGGCGGAGGGTGCCGTCGCTTATTCGAAACTGTTAGAAAAAAAACTCAATTCCATAGCGGCGAAGAAGTTGGAGTCACGTGTGACGATGCTTGAGAAGCTGCTGCAGGATGTGCACGCCGATGAGCCCACTGTGGACTCGATACTACCGGCAGGTGAAATAGAGGTCAGAAAGCAGCTGGCGTTGAGGGAGTACGAGCTGAGCGATGGGCGCCGGGTGATGGAGCAAATGAGGGCTGACATGCTGCGGTTGCGACAGCAGCGCGACCTCGTCAAGCAGCAGGGCAACAAGATCGCGCAAGACGTTGTGGAGAAGGCGAAGTCCAAAGCTGAAGACTTGGCGTTGGACGCAAGCACGGCAAGGCTGAACCTTGCTGAGGCCGTCAACGCTGTGGAGAAGCTGCAGCACGAGATGAACAAGAAAACGGAAGACATGGAACGTCTGTTGTTGGAGAAGGAAAGGGATTACATGCAACAGGAGAGCGAGTTGCGCAAGATTTATGAAGACAGGCTGACAAGGGCCGAGGAACGTACACAAGAATACGAAAGGAAGTTGGCGAGGAGCCAGTCATCGCTGCTCCAAGAACTTCACAGCAAAGAGCAAGAGCTGCAATTCATGCTGAATCAGCGGCAGGGCGAGTACGCTGGGCAGACTGGTGTCCTCAACGAGCTCAAAGTAGAGCGCACTAAGAATGAGCAACTGAGGTCTGACCTGAAGATCTCCAACATGCAGCTCGAAGCACTGTGCATTGAGCAGGCAAAGGCGGCAGCGCTCTCAAGCGCCATGCCGCAGATGCTGCAAAAGGAGAACATCTTCAAAAACTGCAACACGGAAACCAATTCAAGAATGCTGCAGAAGATAGGAGAGCTCGAAGACAAGCTGTCTGCCCGCGAGGCTATAATAAAGGAGCTCAAATTGGAGCTAAGCAAACCGGCGGTAGCTCAATACCAGACCACAGGGCACGAGGCGGGGCAAGCCACTGCAGTGTCGCCAATGGCTGCCCTGAGGCATCTGAAGGAACAAGAGACGGCTGTGTTCTCTCTTGCGGAAGAGAACAGGAAGTTACACAGTAAGGTATGCCACATGTAAATCGTAAACATATGACAACAGGCGGAGAGCTTGGAAGGGCAACTTCAACTTGCGGAGCGGAAAGTCGCATCAATGACAGAGACGATGGAGTCGGGCAAAAGGATGAACGCTGTGGCTGTCGCAAAGGTATGCCGAGCAGTGCGTGACAACACATTTTACAGATCGAGAACGAGGTGAACGAGTACAAGGAGCGGGCGTTGCAGGCCACAGCACGCCTCGAGGCACGCACCAAGGCGGCAGAGACGGCAGCCTACCTCTCGCACGACGTGGCCTACAAGCTGAACCACATCCCAGAGACAGACGACATGCTAAAAGAAGAGCTGCTCAAGGGGAAGTCTCAGCTGCTTAGGCTGCAGGATACATCTGAGAAGGAAAGCAAGCAGCTGAAGGAAGCCAGTAAACAGGTGAAGACTCAAAATAAGCAACTCAACGAAGTGAAGTTGGAGTTGGAAGCAAAACACAACAGTCTGCAAGCCACCGAGGAGGAACTCAAGCGGCTTCGCAGCCGGAACAACGAACTTCGAGAGGCTTACGAAACTGCGCGGAGTCAGGCACACGGTGGGGAGAGCAAAGTGATGATGCTGATGGGGGAGATCGAGAGGCTGGAAGGGATGAACGACGTTGCGAGGGTGAAAGAACTGGAGCGGCAACTGTTAAGAGCAACCTCGCAGTTTAAAGAGCTTGAGGAATATGCTGACAACCAAAGAGAGCAGTGGGACGCACAGAAGAGAGCGTACAAGCAGGAAACCGTGCATGTTGAAGCTGTCCTGAAGGAGAAGGAAAGCTTGCAGGAGGACTTGGATGCTTTGAGGACCGAGCTGCAGGAGAGGGAGAAGAGCTGGAGAATCGAACAGCAAGAGGCAATCAAAAGTGCGATAGAGAAAGCTGCCGAGGAGCTTCAAGTGAGGGAGAGCAAACTTCCCACCTCCACAGCCAGAAGCGAGAGATCCGAGCGGTCGCATAGTGCATCACCCGCCAGTGACAGGTTAGAGCAGGTCAAGATGTCACTGCAGCAGAACAGCATGCTAGACGAGTCTAGAGTCAACAGGTGCATGGACAAGATCTACACTGCCCTGCAGCCGCAGGAAAGCCACGCTATGCAGAGCAGTGGGGGTAGTGGTGGCAGCGGCGGGGGTGGTGGTGTGCGTGAGAAGAAGCCAAGACAGCAACCCCGACCTCCTGTCGCCAGTGGCTACGCTCAAAAGCATGTCCAGTCGAGGATGACACGCCCCAATACGACCTCAGCTTCAGTTCCAGCTTTGTCTTCCACACCCCAGCAGAAGGCCGCCCCTTCCCTGCAGCCCACGGCACTTTTCACCCCGGCTGCCGAGCCTCCTTCTCCTAAGAAGTCTGGCGAGGTGTGTTTTTTATTATTATTGATTTTGTATAATTTATACTCCCCACAGACCGCAGCGTTGTACGCAAAGCTTGGCATCAGCGAACTTGCCCCATACGCTGCAACATAACACAAAAGGGTGTGGTGGTGGTGGTCATGTGGCGGGAGGGGTTAGACATAGATTATTTGTGTGTTTGTTTTTTTCTTTTTTCTTTTTTTTTTTCCCTCCCTTCATTGTCGCGTCACACCAATCCACACACTTTTTTTTTTTAGATGTTAAAAAAGAAAAAAAGAAGAAAAAGAAAAGTTAGAAGTACGTATTTTCCCCTTTCATTTTTTTTTAGTTTTCCCTTCGCCCCCCCCCCCCCCCCCCCCCTCAGACAACTATTTTAACAGGACACCAAAAGAGGAGAGAAAAAAAAAGGGGGTAAAAAAAAAATGCGTATTCTTATTGAGACCGACGGTGAGCAGGTGGCGACGAAGGCGTCAGAGCATATCATTGAGGTACTTCGTAAACAAAACAAAAAAAAAAAAAAAAAACAGAGAATCAATGCGTTTGGGCCGACAGAAGCAAGGCCTTTTGTGTTGGGGCTGCCTACTGGGGGGACGCCTGTGAAAACGTACCAAAAGCTGATCCAAGCACACCGGGCAGGGAGGATCTGCTTCAAAAACGTGGTGACGTTTAACATGGACGAGTACGTGGACCTTGCCAAGGAGCACCCTGAGAGCTACCACAGCTTCATGTGGAACAACTTTTTCAGCTTTGTGAATGTGAAGAAGGAGAACGTCAACATCCTGAACGGCAACGCGGAGGACCTCGAAGCAGAATGCCAGCGGTACGAAGAGAAGATAAAGTCCTGTGGTGGAATTGACCTCTTCATGGGCGGGCTTGGGAGCGACGGGCACATCGCTTTCAACGAACCAGGTTCCAGTCTTTCCAGCAAAACCCGTGTAAAATCTTTGAACAGAGAAACCATTGAGTCAAACGCCAGGTTCTTCGACAATGACCCGAGCAAAGTCCCTACCATGGCGCTCACTGTTGGCATTCAGACAATTTTGGACTCCAAAGAAGTTCTTTTCCTTGTTACTGGTGCTGCCAAGGCCAAGGCACTCAGCATGTGTATTGAAGGGTCTGTGTCTCACATGTGGACGGGCTCGGCGCTGCAGATGCACCCCAAGGCTACTATCGTGGCTGATGAGGCTGCCACTGCTGAGCTGATGGTGCGAACAGTGAATTACTTCCGCGATCTGCAAAAATCGGAACAAGACCTGAGGAAGAGACAGGTGTGCAGAAGGCTACAGAATGGCGATGCCCCGCCGGCAAAGCGCCAGAAATAAAAAAAAAAAAATTCCCCCTCCCATCAGGACCGCAAATCGAAGCTCTAATAAGAAGGGGAAGAAGGTTTTTTTTTTTGATTTTTTTTGTTTTCGTGCGTATCCCATCTTTTTGTCCCCTCCCCTCCCTTTTTTTTTTTACCCTTCTTCCTTTCTTCTTTCATTCCCCACCCTTCCCCTTGCCCAAATTTCTCTCGGTTCTCAATTTTCTTAGAAAAGAATGGGAAGGAGAACAGGGAAGGGGGGGTTTTTTTTTGCGGCGGGGAGAAAGAAAGAAAAGCGAACAAACAAAAAAAAAAATGTCCCCCTCCAAAAGAAAAAAAAAGATGGTATTTATTTGAAAACCCCCCCACTCTACTTATGGGAAGAAGTCTTCACTGGGCTGTTCCTTCCCCACCCCTCACCCCCCACCCCCGTTCTCATTTCTGCTTCTTTTTTTTTTGTGGGGAGTTTAAAAAAAAAATAAGAAGAAAAATAAAACGACGAATTAGTAAAGGGAAGAAAAAAAAAAAGAAAATGAAATGCACGGAATGCCAGTGTGTGAGATATGTCCCAGATGAAGATCTTGTGATGGATGATTGGAAACTTAACCTGAAAGAAAGTGAATGGTGCGCGGATTTTTTCGAAGATTTCGAAAAGTGCGCATCATGCACTCACGCGCCACGCGCACACGGCACACCAGCCTGCGAGGCACGGGTGGTATCAGCCGCCCATCTTACCGATTATGAAGAATCTGCTGAAACCTATTTCGTCAAACAGGTCAATCTTGGAGACACCACACCAACCATCTTCCTAAAATGCATGAATGAGACAAACTTCACCCACGTGGGCCTCCAGCTGTGGAGATGTTCGGTAGTCATGGCGGAGTACATACTATCAAACAAGCATCTCATCACCAATGGCATACTGTGGGAAGTTGGTGCCGGTGTTGGCCTCCCCAGCCTCGCTGCCTCGAAAACTGGCCACACGGTGTGGTGCACCGACATGCAACAGGCGGTACTGAATAACTTAAAGGAAGAAATGGAGTTGAATAATATTTCAAGAGGTTTTTTCAAGGTGAAAAAATTTGATTTTACAGATTTGTCTATCGGGCAAGCGACTGCCACGGGCTGCATAGGCTGGGAGGAGGGTGATGAGGACGCTGCTATATCGTGTATTATGTGCTCCGATGTCATCTTCAGTGAGGAGGTGACGCTGCTGTTTCTTAAGTTTCTTCAAACCCACTTCTGCGGGGCGCGCCCTGCGCCTTGCTGTATCCTCTCTTACGATAGGCGTGCGGGGCAGCGTATCACTGCAGGTACTCCGCCTTGCGATTTCTTCTTCTCCTCTCTTCCTAGCTACAACCTGCACCACACCGACATACCCCTCTCCACTGTTCCCCAGCTCTGCACATCCATCCCCCGGTCTCTTGACGTGGGGCTTGTAAAGATCACCCCGGCAACGGATGTTCCATGAGAATGGATGTTACACTTAATTTGTAAAGGAGGGGAGTGCGAGTACCTTTTTGTTTTAATTCTTTTTTTTATATTTTTACGCGGTAAATATTAAAGTATCGTCAAAAGGAACAGAAAGAAAAAAAGAAGAAGAGGCAAAAAAAAAAAAAAGGGAAAAAAAAAAAGAAAAAAAAGAAAGAAACCTACACAACACACACCGCGATCAGATCTGCTGGACATGACGTACTTTGCAACACGCGCACCTTCGCCTCATTGGTACGGAGACAAGAGCAAAGAAAAAAAAAAAAGAAAGAAAAAAAAAAAAACCACAGGGATGTGTACAGGAGGTCCTACGGCTCGATGCTAACAAGCCCCATGGTGGGTAGGTCGGACAGTGATTTTGAGTATGAAGAGAGAGAGGCAAAAAAAAAAAAAAAAAAAAAAAAAAACCCCTCAGACGAAAGTGGAAAACACCCGAGGCACAAATGTCGACCCCTGTGAGCTATGCAGAAGGGAGCTCCGGGAGGTACACGCCAAGGGGGGACCAAAGCCATCAGAGGCCAGGGTCCCCCACATGGGCGGACAGATACACGCAGAGCGAGACAATGAGGTACCAAAGGGAGAGCGACATCCCGTCACCGGTGGTCCCGAGCGTGGGAAGGTACACACGGCAGGTCACAACTCCAAGAGACAGGGAAAGGGAAAGGGAAAGGGTCGATAGAACACTGACGTACGAAAGCCCACGCAGCAGCCTGCCGACCGCACACCGCCCGTCATCGCTCATCCCACCGCAGAACCACAACGATTACGGGAAATACGTTCTGGTCCTCGATTTGGACGAAACACTTGTCTACGCTAGGTGTGGGCCTGTTACAAAACGACCGGGCGCGTCAGAAATGCTGCAATTCATCAACAATGCCTTCGAGACGGTTTTGTGGACAGCAGGGGAGCGAGGCTATGCAATGGGCGCCATCAGACAGCTAGACACAACAAACACCATCAAACACCATGTATGCAGGGACGGAAGGTGGTTCAAAGGCGAGCAGACGTGCGTAAAGGACCTCCGTTTACTGGCGAGAGACATGTCCAAGTGCCTTATAATAGAGAACACACCTGACTGCGTGAGAGGCAACCCCGACCATGCCATCATCGTGCCTGACTACCTCGGGGGGAGTGATGCATCACCTGTGATGGCCACGCTGCAAAGGATTCTCGGCGACCTTGCCCGTTCCCGTCTCACCGTACCGGAGTTCCTCTCGCAGTGCCGTTACCTTCAAAGAAGGCATCTTCAGAGTTCCACAGGTGAGCTTATTCTTACATACACCCTTGCCTCGTGTTCTTACCGTCCTCCTGCCCCGCAGCAGCCTACGTATAGATACGAATTTTCCTCCAGGTACTGAACGGGGTGGAGGAGGAAGGGCCTGGTTTCGTTTACATTCTTTTGTTTGTTTGTTTTGTTTGTACTTTTTTTTTTTGAGGGGTGAGGGGGGACAAGGGATTTACCAACATTGTAACCTGTTATGGTAGCCGGTTACATTTTTTTTTTTTTTTTTTTTTTTTTTTTTTTGAATGTGGGGGAGGAAACCACTGTACATAAAGAAAACAAAACAAAAGAAATGGGGATCCTCTTCTTCTCTGGTCGGCGGCTTCAATGTCTTTCCTGAAATCCGGAAATGCTTTTTTATTCTCTCTCTCTTTTTTTTTCTTTTTTTTTTTTTTTTTGCCCTTCTACTACTTTACCAAGTGTGGCGGGTGCAAGCATCTCTACAAAAAAGAAAATGTAAACTGTACGACCTAAGGTATATGCGAAAAAGGGGCTGTAACCCTTCCCCCCCTCCCTCTCTTTTCTCCCTTACTCACTGTATTCTTTTCCTCAGCTATTAAAAAAAAAAAAAAAAAAAAAAAAAAAAAAAAAAAAAAAAAAAAACAGAATAACAAAAATATTGTACCAGCATCCATTTCTATTGAGGAAGAGGGAAATATATATTAAAAAAAAAAAAAAAAAAAAACGAAAAAAAAAGAAAAGTCGCTTCGCCAACTTGCTGCGTGATGCACCCACTTCACAACTCCCTTTCTCTTGTATTGCTCCCCTTCCTTCTCCGATCCATGCTCCTTCAACGAAGTTTCGCTAAAGGGGAAACCAGCCCCCCTCCCCAATCTTCTTCCTTTTCCTTTTATAAAAAGATGAAGAACCCCCCCAATAAATATACACGCTGACACTCAACCCTTTTGCTTCCTTCCTCTTGTTTTTTTTTTCCTTCCTTTTTTCTCTCTATTCCCCCCCCGTTCAATTCTCCAATCAAATAAAGGAGGGGGGCGGCGGCCAAAGAAAAAAAAAAAAAAAAAAAAGAGGAAAAAATGACAGACGTGGCGACACCGTATGTAACACCTTTGAAGGACAGCCAGAGGTCTGAGAGCAGGGCCTACAGCTACAGCAGGGTACAAGGCTCGCCAGGTGGTTCGAAAATAGGCCGGTATGACTACGTGACGCCCCCGCCCGCTACCGGGAGGAGACGGAGCAGGAGCAAAAGGAGGAGGAGCAGCAGAAGCAGAAGCAGAAGCAGGAGCAAAAACAAAGTCGCAAACACACAGTACCTACGCATCCCAGACGGATCATCAACCACTATTGAGGATGGCACCATAAGGGAGGTCATGAAGGCGGTGTACCGAGTCGAAAGCACCGCCGGGAAGGGAATCGAGAAGGACGTGACCTCCCTTGTGCGCTCGAAGGTATCACGCGGTGGGCTGAAAATCTCCGTCAATTCAGACGAAATGGGCATAAAACACGACCCGTACAAACACGAACCCAAAGTCCTCGTCATCACTTACACACCTGTAAAGGGCGGTGTCAGCACGCAGCTTGCAAAACCTGTTGGCGACCGTTCGTCAGGAACACAGTTCATGAGGGTTCCTGAGCATTCTTCTGTGAACCTCCCACCGGGAACTATCTTGAATCTGGTCTCTGCGGAGTATCGTCTTGAAGGCGACGGGAAGATCGGGCTGCAAAAGGACGTGACGAGCATAGTCGGGTCGCGCATGCGGTACGGCGGGCTGTCCATGACAGTGGACAACGCTACAATGGGCGTGAGCTCAGACCCCCACCCGCAGCGCGAGAAGATATTAGTGATAAACTACATCCCACGACCGGAGCCGGAGCTCGTCACGCTGGACATCAGGGAGGGCGACTGGCTCGAAATCCCGCTTCAAACCATCGCACAACTCCGCACTGCAGACTTCCAACTACCATACCACGAGGAGGCTGGGCATGGCTACGCTGTCGACGTTCTCTCTGCGATGCGCTCCATGCTAGTGAACGGTGGCGTGAAGGGGTTCCGCGTGACGAAGACTGCACTAGGGATCGACTACGACCCTTTCGAACATTATGGGAAGATCCTCCGACTCCGCTACCTCCCTTACAGGCTCCCTGTGCGTCGCGACGCTGCTCGTGCGGACGTGGAAGGAACGTTGAGGGACGCTGAAAGGTTGCTATGCAAACCTTATAAGTGTCTTGACACCTGCAGAACAGGAAACCCCAAGGACAGAGTGATGGACATTGTTCTGCGCATCCTCAACGAAGTGCAAGGCGGTGGTGGGTGGGGTGAAGGGCATTTAAGGCAAGCCGAGAATCTCCTTCGTTCTGTCACCAACGAGCACGAGCACACCCTCACACAGCGCCTCCTCACACTCGCCCGCTCGGGTTATGTATCCTCTGCGCCTGAAATGTTCAGGCAGCTTGAGAGCCCCCAACCCCCAACACAACCTGAATGGAAACAGAGCCCCCACCACCTCCTTGCTTCCGTCCCAGATCCTCCTCTGCACCCTTCCGCTGCTTACCACGTGGGCAACCCCTTGGGCCGTATCCAGTTCCCGTGAAATAGGCTGGATTATGTCTTTTTCTTATTAGGGAGGTGTGAAACAGGGGGAGGGGGGAAGCTGTATTTATTGTACCTGTATTTTTTTTTTTTGTTCAGTTTTTTTTTTCTTCTCTCTTTTTCCTTCTTCTTCCTTATTAGTTCCCTCTTTTCCTCTCTTCTTCCCCCCCCCCCCCCCCCTTATGAAGAAAAATAGCGTTGTTCTATTAACCCTTATGCTACTAGGGGGGGGGGGGTAAAAGATTTTTGGATTTCCCCGATTAAACTTGGCAGGGCGAACAGGCAAAGGAGCCAAAGTCTTGAAGTTATTTTTTTTTGATTCGAGGTACGCATTTGAAAGATATTTGAAATCTGCGCTAACCAAGTTGATGTTATGACTGTTTCTCGGTCTCTTCAGGTGTAAGCACTGAAGGATCTTCTCGAAACGATTTTGTGCCATCTCTTGAAGGATTGGCATCTCCTCGAAGCGTGGAGCGACCAGTAGTCCTTTTTAGTTCCCTTACCTGTTCACCTTAAAAACCCCTCCCCCCCTCCCGAGATCCAGTTCTACATTAACTGCTTCTACAGAAGCAGTTGGTAGCATAAGGGTTAAACGTAGTTTTAAAAAAAAATTTTTTTTGAAAAAAGAAGAAGGGGAGCGAAGAGTTCTAAAAGTATTCTGTTATTGTTGACTCCTTAATACATAATCACCATTAGGCGGACCATTGTGAACACTATGCCGACGGAGTACGTTCGTAGCAACAGGCCCCCGTACAGGGTGGGGACACCGCCTAGGGGGACGAGCAAGAGTCCTTCGAGGAGGCCACAGAGCACGACATACGCAAAGGTCAGCAGCGGTGTGGAGTACCCGTCTTACCACTACAGCCCATCGAAAACAAGGAGGAGCGGGAGTGGAGGACGGAGCAGGAGCAGAAGCAGAAGCAGAAGCAGAAGCAGGGGCAGGAGAGGGACCGTGAAGACACAAGCTGCATCACCAGCTTCAACTAAAACAAAAGGGATGAACACGGAATATGTCCGAGTACCCGAGGGGGGCAGGCTCACTCTGCCTGAGGGGACCATCGTGGAGCTCATCAGTGCCGAGTACCGGCTTGAGGACAAGACACATCAAGGCGTGCAAAAAGACGTCCGCTCGGTGATCGCTGGCAAGATCCGCCGGGGGGGCATCGACCTCACCATCGATAACCCCAGCCTCTGCATCGACAGAGACCCCTACCCAGGCAGGCCAAAGGTCCTCGTCATCACGTACATACCTCGTGCCGACCTCGGCGTCGTGGAACTTAGTATCCCTGAGGGCGGTATGTTCCAGCTCGCTGAAGGCACTATTGAAAGCCTCCTCTCTGCAGAGTTCAAGCTCCCCTATGACGAAATGGCAGGGCACGGTTGGGCAGTCGACGTGTACGGCCCTGTCAATGAGCATGTCCGTGTTGGCGGCATCAAAGCTATGCTTGCGTCTAGAGAGGTGCTCAAGGTCCCATACGATCCATTCCCGGGCAGGCCTAAGATCCTTAAAGTGCAGTACATCCCCACGAGGAAAATGCAGCCGCAGTCGTGGGACCACGTGAACACGAAGACGGCATGGGCAGTGCGGGAAGTGGATGAGACACATAAACATTACGGGAGGGAACCGTACCACCCTGTGGGAAATAATTATTATAGAGGGGAGCACCCCCCAGGGGTGGTTGCATCACAGGGGGTTGATTCATACCATATTCAGCTGCTCGAAGCAGTCTTGCAGCTGCTGCGTGACGTTGAAAGGTACGGCGTGGCGTCAGACGGCAAGCTGCGAGACGTGCAGAACCTGCTGCTGACCGTCAAGGCCGACAGGGAGAACAGGATCACCGCAGCAGCCCACCACCTCGCCGGCGTCGACCCCTACGCTTCCTTCTGGTCCTCCCCCCTCTCTGTCCTCATGCGCATGGGCTTCTCCGAACACGAAGCCTCCTCCGCCCTCAGCAACACCAACGGCTCCCTCCCCACTGCTCTTCAGTTCCTTGCCAACCAGCCCCACCGCTACCCCAACTACCACCACCGCTACTAGCTACTAGTAAATTGTATTTGTACATTGTATTTACCCAGTTTGTTCCTTTCCTATAATCCCTTGTAAACGTTCTATTATTGACTGACTGGTCTGGTGGGCAACACAACACAGGTGGACATATGTCGAGGTATGGCAGGGATAGAAGGGATAGAGATTTAGACCGGAGAGATAATGACAGAGACAGAGATAGAGATAGAGATAGAGATAGGGACAGAGATAGGAACAGAGATAGGGACAGAGATAGAGATAGGGACAGAAATAGAAACAGACAGAGGGGGAGGAATGACAATAAAGAAGGTGAGCGGAGCCGAGACACATACAGGGGCCAGGAGAGACCCCACGTCGTGAGGAAGGAGACTTGCCCGTTGCTAGCTAGGGTGTTTGTGAAGGTGGAGAAGAGCACACGGTGCGTGCGGGAGCCGGACTTCTCGCACAGTTCGAAGATGATGCACCGGTTGTTCAGAGCGGCGGAGTTCTTAGGAGTGGCCACTACTGCCGACAGGGATGAGATCCAGATGCACACCTGGAAGGATGCCACCCTGAGGGAGCTCCTGCGTGCTGTCATGAAGGTAGCACCAACAACCCACAACAACACACACAGGCCAGACCAGACCTTGACGACCCTAATAAGGTTAAGCACTTCCACTTTGGATTCGTGCAGCCCTTCCGTGAGCCTAAGGCAGTTGTGAGATACATCGGTCAGGCGACGCCTTATGATGATGAGAGGTACAGCGTCTGCTCGTCTTTTAATCGCACTCTGGTATGGATGGGTCACAGCTAGTGCCAGAGCCTGCCCTGTTGTGCCCTGACATAAAGCGAAGTTTTAGCTGACACAGCACATGCCAGAGCCTTCGCACCTACTTGTGGTGCACAAGGTGTAGTCTTAATGCAAGATACTTGTTCCTTTTGACTTTTCTTGAGAACGAGCACAGCACATGCCAGAGCCTTCGTGCGTAGCCTAATGGCACATAAGGTGTAGTCTTAATGCTAGATATGTACCAGGCTTTAACATACCATTCCTTTTTGCTACACAGCACATGCCAGAGCCTTCGCACCTACCTGTGGTGCACAAGGTGTAGTCTTAATGCAAGATACTTGTTCTTTTTGACAGCACATGCCAGAGCCTTCGTGCGTAGCCTAATGGCACATAAGGTGTAGTCTTAATGCTAGATATGTACGGGCTTTACCATAACACACTTCTTTTTGCTGACAGCACATGCCAGAGCCTTCGCACCTACCTGTGGTGCACAAGGTGTAGTCTTAATGCAAGATTTCTCAATCTTTTTCTTAACCGGCACCTTGTAATAGTGTACCTTAATACTTTCACACCACAGAGCATGCTGGGCGAGCTGAGGTACCACACGGGAGAACCAATCGTGATAGCCGTTGAGATGGAGGAGGAGATTAGGAAGTCTGAAGAGCCTGAAACAGTTGTCGATGCAAAGGCCAGTGCGCTGCTCGAGACGCCAACAAGAGTGAATAACTAATAACTGAGTCGTAGTGTTTTGTCATGCCCCTCATTCCACTTGAACCATCATCACAGACTGATTTTAACTATGCTTGTCAAATTGTTCATTCTTCTTGCGGCTGTTGCCCTTTGCAGGGCACAGCAGGATGCCTGTGAGGCCAAGTACTCCGCTGAGTCTACTTGCGATGCTGACGCTGCCTGCACCTGGTGCAAGTGTGGTGCCCTCCCCAGCCAGTGCTGGACTCTTGCCAATGCTGCCAAACTCCCCCCTGGTGTCTACATCTGCGACAAAAAGGAAGCCGTTGCTGAGGTGAAGAAGAACCTACCTGCCCCTGTGGCTGTGGGTGAGGACGCTTGTGAAGCCAAGTACTCCGCTGAATCTACTTGCGATGCTGACGCCGCCTGCACCTGGTGCAAGTGTGGTGCCCTCCCCAGCCAGTGCTGGACTCTTGCCAATGCCGCCAAGCTTCCCCCTGGTGTCTACATCTGTGACAAGAATGCTACTAAAGCCCTTTGAATATATTTGTGAAACCAGCGTGATGTGAATAGGGTTGAAAAATTCCCTACCCCGTGTTTCTTTTTATTTCCTTTTCCTTTTTTCGTATGACTGTCCCCCTCCCCCGGACTTGTCAACTGGATTTGCCAACCCCCAGCTACTTGCGTGCCTTGAGTGACCAGTTTACTTTTCACATCTTTCCGTATTATTTGCTACCCAATAACAGAACTGAGCACTGCAGGAAGGGGATATGAGGAACAGGAATGGACGGCTATCGACTGATGCACGTGGTAGCTGTGTGGGTGGCTCTGTTAGGACCGGGCGGCGTTATGTCGGTTACGCCGACGGTGACGCACACACTTAGCGAAACTGTTACGCTGAACTCTCTCAGTGAGAGTTTTACTGTTACATTGGACACTGGCAGTCTCACAGTGTCGCTGCCATCAGGCACGGTCACAAGCACCATGACAGGCAGCCTCACTTCTTCAGTAACATCTACCATGACACTTACATTACCCACGCAGAGCGCCTCACAAACAGAATCTTTCACAGCTACCAGCACAGTGTCGCTCCCAACTGCGACAGAGACATTTACCCTCCATACTCTGACTGCATCTCAGTCAGCCACGCTCACAGATTCTATCACTGTTACCCTCCCCACTTCTTCGGGGACTGCATCTCTCACTTCCACACCTTCCGTCACTGTTACCATTCCCACACAGACGGCTACTTCTAGCTACACAGAAACGCACTCGCTAACTGTTTCACAGTCACCGCAGGTAGCAAACATCACTGCTGTGTTTGGAAGCGCGATCACCGTTTCATCGGGGCAGGACGCGACTTTCTCTTTCGCCGTTACTTCGTCGATGGTGACGCGGGGTGAAGAGCACGTTCGGTTCCCTGTGTCGGACGTTGAAGCTGGAACTTTAGTGCGCTGGGCGTACAACGAGACCAGCGAGTACTATCTCTGTCCCTTGGAGAGCTCGCAAGTCAGTTACATTTGTCGATTTAATACTTCTTTCACGAGCAATACGCAAGTGTACTGGCTCAAGGTAGTCCCGTTGCAAAGCACTGCAGGGCCTTGGGGTGCTCAGTTCATTGTGGATGCTCGGTATGCTGCGGCAGCCACCGTGCTAACAGATGTTGATGTTCAAGCATACCTCACATTGGGTACACCTCATGTCTTCCCGTCTGGTACAGTTACAGCAGGAACGGCGGTTAGTGTGCATTACGAGGTGACATCGACGGCAACAACAACCACTGGCGGTACAATCACCTTTGATGCGTGGGCCGCTCAGGACTCCATTCTGTCTTTTGGGACAACGGAAAGCTCTACTGCTTCCACTTCTTGTACGGACAGCAACGGCACACTTATATGCACTGCTTCCACGCTCTTTACCTTCTCGTCTGAATCTTCTACCCATATTTGGTTTTTCTTCACTCCTGCAAATGACACAATTGGTCTGCTTAATGGCACTTTCACCTTCTCTAATACCTACTTCTCGACTGCTACATCAGTGCCATATATCTACGTCACTGGGGCTTTCTCTTTGCTAGATGTGGCCGCAGAAGTAACACCTTCAGCTCCACAACCGGTTTATCAACCTTTAAGAGCACACTTTAAAGTACACTTTACTGGAAATTTAGCTTCTTCTTTCACCATAACTGTTGCTACTTCCTACTTCCGTACTCGGCTCCGTCATAATAGCGTTGCTTCTGGATACGGTTCTACATTCTGTCGCACATCCGGCACTAATTACTTGTGTGAAATCACATCCTCTTCTGAATCTGTCGACCCCTTCAGAGACCTCTACATCATGTTCGAGCCGGCAACTACTTTGCTAGGGCTTACTGACATACCTTTCCTTTTCACTGCTAACGGTTACACATCAATTACCTTCACCTTGGAAATATTGGTTCTCGGCAAATTCAATCTTGAATCAAGCCGCGCGATCGCGGAGCCGGTGGTAGTCACACCTGGAAACCTTCTGGAGGCCTCGTTCGTGATGGCTGCGACAGCGGAAGCCACGGAAGACGAGGAAATACTGGTCTCCTTCAGCAACGGGCTGCGCCCGCACTCTCTGACGTGGGTGCACAACGCAACGGCTGCGAGGGCGAGCTGCGATCTTGGAGTGGACGGACGCTACGTCTGCAACGGGGACGGGAAGCTGCTTGCGGGGTCAAGCGGGACCGCCACGCAGACGATCAAGATCTACGCGGAAGGGGCGGAGATGCTCGGAAAGGCCGGCCCCGGCTACGTGGCAATAGAGGTGAGGGCGAGGCAGTTTGAGACGGCCTTTGCCTCGGCATCGGTTGCGGTTCTCGGCGACCTCACTTTTGTTGCAGACAGCTCGGAGGTTGTGGCCGACGCGGGAAGCGGAGCGGGCG
The DNA here is from genome assembly GCA_964019335.1 of Diplonema japonicum. Classification (NCBI taxonomy): domain Eukaryota; phylum Euglenozoa; class Diplonemea; order Diplonemida; family Diplonemidae; genus Diplonema; species Diplonema japonicum. The sequence goes on from OZ025704.1 coordinate 107,502, forward strand.
CAACAGCGATTTTGCACTATCGCGTGAAGGGAACGGCACGCTCTGTCGGAGGAGAGGAAGTGCTGGTCCCGATGGGGACAGTGGACGACGGAGGGGAAGTGCGCTGGGGTCTGACCTCTGATGTGCACGCGGCGTCGATCTGCTACCGAAACGGGACGAGCGTCGCAGTGTGCGACCTCGACGGGGTGAAGTACTCGCCGCACCACGAAGCGAACGTGTACCTCTTCATAACACCAGAACACGCGGAAACAGACGGTGACACCTTGTGGGCCGGGTCAATAACCTTCCAAGCGGACTGGTTCCGCGCAGCCACGGACGCTCCGTCAGTCACCGTGCAAGGGGTGCTCGACGCAGAGGCTGTGGAGGCGGAAGCGTGGCCAACGGTGGCACGCCCAGGGGAATGGGTGCTGCTCTCCTACGAAGTGGGGGCAACCTCGATGACGGACGGCAGCGAGGCGGTTATACTATCTCCGTCCTCCGCGTTCTATACGGGAAGCGTGATGTTCAGCTTGAACGGGACAGGGACAACGGGCGGAAACCGCGAAGGATCCGACAGCGAGTGGACAACGTGCACCGGAGCTTTGGCCGCCTCGAGCACAGAAGTGGGGTGCGATCTCGCTTCGGCGGGGACAGTCTTCGGGGACCAAGCAAACGGCACAAGGCCGGTCTGGATCCGATTCCGCCCCGCTGTGGGACAAGGGGGCCACCTGAACCTTGCGGTCAAGTTTTTCGCCACGAACTTCACAAGCAGCGTACAATACCCGCAGGTCGGGGTCGCGGGGACGGTCACTGTTTCTGCCTCGCAGGTGCTTCCACAGGTCGTCCCTCCAAAAGTGGAGGTGGCGGTTTTGCTGGTGCTGGACACCTCTGGGAACTTCACCGGGGCCTCGATCTTGGTCCCCACGGACGCGATCACAGAGGACTCTGGAGTGTACCTTGGGGCAGCGTCCGTTTCGGATACGGAAGCGGAGCGAGCGGCAGCGAGGTCAGCGGCAACGGCTTGCACGGCCGACAGCGACCGGGAGATCCGGTGCTCGGGGATCACCCTCAGCACTGGGGAAAGAAACGTCGCGCTCTGGCTTACCCCCGAGCCCATGACTGTGGGGGAGTTGAATGGGACGCTGCGCATCGTGGGGGACTGGGTTCGCGAGGCAACGCACAAACCCAACGTCACTGTGCGGGCCCTCCTCACGGCTGAGGCAGACGACGATGCGGTTGTGCCATCGCCTGCTGTTTCCGGGAGGCCTGTTCGGGTGAAGGTCTCGGTGGCGACAAGCGGGCAGGATGCAACGGATGCGGAGCTCTGGATCCCTGACGAGAAGATCGAAACGAACAGAGCTGTGCAGTGGGGCACTGTGACGGACCAGACGCAGGCGAAATGGTGCGACAACACGACATCTACCGCCGGCTACAGGGTCTGCGGACTTGGGACGGGCGGGCTGACCCTCACGGGAACGGCGCAGACAATATACGTCTGGCTCACCCCATTGAACACAACAGTGGGTCCCCTGAACATGACGGCGAGGCTGGTGGCGACCGACTTTGCGCACGATTTAGTCCTCCCGCCGATCATCGTGCACGGGGTGTTCAGTGCCTCCGCCTACGCCCCCATCGCAGCGGTGTGGAGCGGAGAGTCCTTCTGGGTGCGAATCCGTGTGAGCGGGACGGGGTGGACGGTCGGCGCCGAACACCTGCGGATTGCATCGAGCAAGGTCGTGACCGGCTCGGTAAAGCGCTCAAGCACTTGGAACGCTTTTAGCAACCTCGAGGCCTGCTGGACCGGGAGCGGAGGCTACAGCGGCTACACGGTGTGCACGCTGAACCCGAATGGGACCCTTGACGCCTCAACCTCGGTGGGGCTGATCGGGCCCGACGCGGAACAGGAGACCTGGGTGTACTTCACCCCTGCGACAACGACCGTCGGCTCTGTCTTTGCCTCCAGTTCGAGCGGCTTCACCCTCAGCGCTGCCTACTACGAAGACCTCACAGTCTACGTGGACCTCACGGTGAGCGGGCTTCTGGACCCGTACGCCGGGTTCCGCCCCGCAGAGGTGCTCCCATCGCACGCAGTGGCTGCGGGGACGCCTGTGCGCGCGCACTGGGGAGTGGGGTCAACAGGAAGCTCCGGGAGCAACGAAGCTCTTGCGATTGGAGTGGACAAAGTGGAGCCTGGGACGGTGCGATACGGGTTTGCGGACAGCTGGGCCGAGTCAACGGCATGCGCTCTGGACCAAGGGTGGTACTCGACAACCTGTCGGGGCTGCTACTATGTGTGCAACCTCACAGCGTCCACCCCTGACAGCTACGCGGTGTGGTCGGAGTCTGTGACGCGCCACGTCTGGCTCTTCTTCGAGCCCAAAAACACCACTGCCGGGGAGTTGAACGCGACCGTGCGTTTCACGGCCGACAACTTCGTGGATGGGTGGGACGTCCCCTTTGTGCTGGTGATGGGGGAGATGGGGCTTTTGGAGCCTGCGGGCGTGGTGGAACCTTCGATGCCAATTGCGGCGGTGACACCGGTCCGTGTGCACTACAGGCTGCGGGTCAGCGGCTCCCCCGAGGGGACCCTGTACGCGGACATCGAGACAGCGTACCTCGGAAAAGAGCCCGACAGCACGCAACTGCGGTGGAGCACCGATAGCGAAGCATGGACCTCGAGCCCCTGTTTGGCCACAACACGCGGCGGCACGTCCGTGACAGCGTGTGATTTGCGGACCATCTACGGTCTGGGGGCTGACGACAGGGGCGCACGCATTGTGGACGTGTACCTGTGGTTCACCCCCGCCTGGGGCACGGTCGGGGTGCTCGGGGCAACGGTCACCTTCTACGGGGAGAACTTCCTGGAGGCAACGGACGTCCCGTACATCTACGTTCTCGGCAAATTCAATCTTGAATCAAGCCGCGCGATCGCGGAGCCGGTGGTAGTCACACCTGGAAACCTTCTGGAGGCCTCGTTCGTGATGGCTGCGACAGCGGAAGCCACGGAAGACGAGGAAATACTGGTCTCCTTCAGCAACGGGCTGCGCCCGCACTCTCTGACGTGGGTGCACAACGCAACGGCTGCGAGGGCGAGCTGCGATCTTGGAGTGGACGGACGCTACGTCTGCAACGGGGACGGGAAGCTGCTTGCGGGGTCAAGCGGGACCGCCACGCAGACGATCAAGATCTACGCGGAAGGGGCGGAGATGCTCGGAAAGGCCGGCCCCGGCTACGTGGCAATAGAGGTGAGGGCGAGGCAGTTTGAGACGGCCTTTGCCTCGGCATCGGTTGCGGTTCTCGGCGACCTCACTTTTGTTGCAGACAGCTCGGAGGTTGTGGCCGACGCGGGAAGCGGAGCGGGCGCAACAGCGATTTTGCACTATCGCGTGAAGGGAACGGCACGCTCTGTCGGAGGAGAGGAAGTGCTGGTCCCGATGGGGACAGTGGACGACGGAGGGGAAGTGCGCTGGGGTCTGACCTCTGATGTGCACGCGGCGTCGATCTGCTACCGAAACGGGACGAGCGTCGCAGTGTGCGACCTCGACGGGGTGAAGTACTCGCCGCACCACGAAGCGAACGTGTACCTCTTCATAACACCAGAACACGCGGAAACAGACGGTGACACCTTGTGGGCCGGGTCAATAACCTTCCAAGCGGACTGGTTCCGCGCAGCCACGGACGCTCCGTCAGTCACCGTGCAAGGGGTGCTCGACGCAGAGGCTGTGGAGGCGGAAGCGTGGCCAACGGTGGCACGCCCAGGGGAATGGGTGCTGCTCTCCTACGAAGTGGGGGCAACCTCGATGACGGACGGCAGCGAGGCGGTTATACTATCTCCGTCCTCCGCGTTCTATACGGGAAGCGTGATGTTCAGCTTGAACGGGACAGGGACAACGGGCGGAAACCGCGAAGGATCCGACAGCGAGTGGACAACGTGCACCGGAGCTTTGGCCGCCTCGAGCACAGAAGTGGGGTGCGATCTCGCTTCGGCGGGGACAGTCTTCGGGGACCAAGCAAACGGCACAAGGCCGGTCTGGATCCGATTCCGCCCCGCTGTGGGACAAGGGGGCCACCTGAACCTTGCGGTCAAGTTTTTCGCCACGAACTTCACAAGCAGCGTACAATACCCGCAGGTCGGGGTCGCGGGGACGGTCACTGTTTCTGCCTCGCAGGTGCTTCCACAGGTCGTCCCTCCAAAAGTGGAGGTGGCGGTTTTGCTGGTGCTGGACACCTCTGGGAACTTCACCGGGGCCTCGATCTTGGTCCCCACGGACGCGATCACAGAGGACTCTGGAGTGTACCTTGGGGCAGCGTCCGTTTCGGATACGGAAGCGGAGCGAGCGGCAGCGAGGTCAGCGGCAACGGCTTGCACGGCCGACAGCGACCGGGAGATCCGGTGCTCGGGGATCACCCTCAGCACTGGGGAAAGAAACGTCGCGCTCTGGCTTACCCCCGAGCCCATGACTGTGGGGGAGTTGAATGGGACGCTGCGCATCGTGGGGGACTGGGTTCGCGAGGCAACGCACAAACCCAACGTCACTGTGCGGGCCCTCCTCACGGCTGAGGCAGACGACGATGCGGTTGTGCCATCGCCTGCTGTTTCCGGGAGGCCTGTTCGGGTGAAGGTCTCGGTGGCGACAAGCGGGCAGGATGCAACGGATGCGGAGCTCTGGATCCCTGACGAGAAGATCGAAACGAACAGAGCTGTGCAGTGGGGCACTGTGACGGACCAGACGCAGGCGAAATGGTGCGACAACACGACATCTACCGCCGGCTACAGGGTCTGCGGACTTGGGACGGGCGGGCTGACCCTCACGGGAACGGCGCAGACAATATACGTCTGGCTCACCCCATTGAACACAACAGTGGGTCCCCTGAACATGACGGCGAGGCTGGTGGCGACCGACTTTGCGCACGATTTAGTCCTCCCGCCGATCATCGTGCACGGGGTGTTCAGTGCCTCCGCCTACGCCCCCATCGCAGCGGTGTGGAGCGGAGAGTCCTTCTGGGTGCGAATCCGTGTGAGCGGGACGGGGTGGACGGTCGGCGCCGAACACCTGCGGATTGCATCGAGCAAGGTCGTGACCGGCTCGGTAAAGCGCTCAAGCACTTGGAACGCTTTTAGCAACCTCGAGGCCTGCTGGACCGGGAGCGGAGGCTACAGCGGCTACACGGTGTGCACGCTGAACCCGAATGGGACCCTTGACGCCTCAACCTCGGTGGGGCTGATCGGGCCCGACGCGGAACAGGAGACCTGGGTGTACTTCACCCCTGCGACAACGACCGTCGGCTCTGTCTTTGCCTCCAGTTCGAGCGGCTTCACCCTCAGCGCTGCCTACTACGAAGACCTCACAGTCTACGTGGACCTCACGGTGAGCGGGCTTCTGGACCCGTACGCCGGGTTCCGCCCCGCAGAGGTGCTCCCATCGCACGCAGTGGCTGCGGGGACGCCTGTGCGCGCGCACTGGGGAGTGGGGTCAACAGGAAGCTCCGGGAGCAACGAAGCTCTTGCGATTGGAGTGGACAAAGTGGAGCCTGGGACGGTGCGATACGGGTTTGCGGACAGCTGGGCCGAGTCAACGGCATGCGCTCTGGACCAAGGGTGGTACTCGACAACCTGTCGGGGCTGCTACTATGTGTGCAACCTCACAGCGTCCACCCCTGACAGCTACGCGGTGTGGTCGGAGTCTGTGACGCGCCACGTCTGGCTCTTCTTCGAGCCCAAAAACACCACTGCCGGGGAGTTGAACGCGACCGTGCGTTTCACGGCCGACAACTTCGTGGATGGGTGGGACGTCCCCTTTGTGCTGGTGATGGGGGAGATGGGGCTTTTGGAGCCTGCGGGCGTGGTGGAACCTTCGATGCCAATTGCGGCGGTGACACCGGTCCGTGTGCACTACAGGCTGCGGGTCAGCGGCTCCCCCGAGGGGACCCTGTACGCGGACATCGAGACAGCGTACCTCGGAAAAGAGCCCGACAGCACGCAACTGCGGTGGAGCACCGATAGCGAAGCATGGACCTCGAGCCCCTGTTTGGCCACAACACGCGGCGGCACGTCCGTGACAGCGTGTGATTTGCGGACCATCTACGGTCTGGGGGCTGACGACAGGGGCGCACGCATTGTGGACGTGTACCTGTGGTTCACCCCCGCCTGGGGCACGGTCGGGGTGCTCGGGGCAACGGTCACCTTCTACGGGGAGAACTTCCTGGAGGCAACGGACGTCCCGTACATCTACGTTCTCGGCAAATTCAATCTTGAATCAAGCCGCGCGATCGCGGAGCCGGTGGTAGTCACACCTGGAAACCTTCTGGAGGCCTCGTTCGTGATGGCTGCGACAGCGGAAGCCACGGAAGACGAGGAAATACTGGTCTCCTTCAGCAACGGGCTGCGCCCGCACTCTCTGACGTGGGTGCACAACGCAACGGCTGCGAGGGCGAGCTGCGATCTTGGAGTGGACGGACGCTACGTCTGCAACGGGGACGGGAAGCTGCTTGCGGGGTCAAGCGGGACCGCCACGCAGACGATCAAGATCTACGCGGAAGGGGCGGAGATGCTCGGAAAGGCCGGCCCCGGCTACGTGGCAATAGAGGTGAGGGCGAGGCAGTTTGAGACGGCCTTTGCCTCGGCATCGGTTGCGGTTCTCGGCGACCTCACTTTTGTTGCAGACAGCTCGGAGGTTGTGGCCGACGCGGGAAGCGGAGCGGGCGCAACAGCGATTTTGCACTATCGCGTGAAGGGAACGGCACGCTCTGTCGGAGGAGAGGAAGTGCTGGTCCCGATGGGGACAGTGGACGACGGAGGGGAAGTGCGCTGGGGTCTGACCTCTGATGTGCACGCGGCGTCGATCTGCTACCGAAACGGGACGAGCGTCGCAGTGTGCGACCTCGACGGGGTGAAGTACTCGCCGCACCACGAAGCGAACGTGTACCTCTTCATAACACCAGAACACGCGGAAACAGACGGTGACACCTTGTGGGCCGGGTCAATAACCTTCCAAGCGGACTGGTTCCGCGCAGCCACGGACGCTCCGTCAGTCACCGTGCAAGGGGTGCTCGACGCAGAGGCTGTGGAGGCGGAAGCGTGGCCAACGGTGGCACGCCCAGGGGAATGGGTGCTGCTCTCCTACGAAGTGGGGGCAACCTCGATGACGGACGGCAGCGAGGCGGTTATACTATCTCCGTCCTCCGCGTTCTATACGGGAAGCGTGATGTTCAGCTTGAACGGGACAGGGACAACGGGCGGAAACCGCGAAGGATCCGACAGCGAGTGGACAACGTGCACCGGAGCTTTGGCCGCCTCGAGCACAGAAGTGGGGTGCGATCTCGCTTCGGCGGGGACAGTCTTCGGGGACCAAGCAAACGGCACAAGGCCGGTCTGGATCCGATTCCGCCCCGCTGTGGGACAAGGGGGCCACCTGAACCTTGCGGTCAAGTTTTTCGCCACGAACTTCACAAGCAGCGTACAATACCCGCAGGTCGGGGTCGCGGGGACGGTCACTGTTTCTGCCTCGCAGGTGCTTCCACAGGTCGTCCCTCCAAAAGTGGAGGTGGCGGTTTTGCTGGTGCTGGACACCTCTGGGAACTTCACCGGGGCCTCGATCTTGGTCCCCACGGACGCGATCACAGAGGACTCTGGAGTGTACCTTGGGGCAGCGTCCGTTTCGGATACGGAAGCGGAGCGAGCGGCAGCGAGGTCAGCGGCAACGGCTTGCACGGCCGACAGCGACCGGGAGATCCGGTGCTCGGGGATCACCCTCAGCACTGGGGAAAGAAACGTCGCGCTCTGGCTTACCCCCGAGCCCATGACTGTGGGGGAGTTGAATGGGACGCTGCGCATCGTGGGGGACTGGGTTCGCGAGGCAACGCACAAACCCAACGTCACTGTGCGGGCCCTCCTCACGGCTGAGGCAGACGACGATGCGGTTGTGCCATCGCCTGCTGTTTCCGGGAGGCCTGTTCGGGTGAAGGTCTCGGTGGCGACAAGCGGGCAGGATGCAACGGATGCGGAGCTCTGGATCCCTGACGAGAAGATCGAAACGAACAGAGCTGTGCAGTGGGGCACTGTGACGGACCAGACGCAGGCGAAATGGTGCGACAACACGACATCTACCGCCGGCTACAGGGTCTGCGGACTTGGGACGGGCGGGCTGACCCTCACGGGAACGGCGCAGACAATATACGTCTGGCTCACCCCATTGAACACAACAGTGGGTCCCCTGAACATGACGGCGAGGCTGGTGGCGACCGACTTTGCGCACGATTTAGTCCTCCCGCCGATCATCGTGCACGGGGTGTTCAGTGCCTCCGCCTACGCCCCCATCGCAGCGGTGTGGAGCGGAGAGTCCTTCTGGGTGCGAATCCGTGTGAGCGGGACGGGGTGGACGGTCGGCGCCGAACACCTGCGGATTGCATCGAGCAAGGTCGTGACCGGCTCGGTAAAGCGCTCAAGCACTTGGAACGCTTTTAGCAACCTCGAGGCCTGCTGGACCGGGAGCGGAGGCTACAGCGGCTACACGGTGTGCACGCTGAACCCGAATGGGACCCTTGACGCCTCAACCTCGGTGGGGCTGATCGGGCCCGACGCGGAACAGGAGACCTGGGTGTACTTCACCCCTGCGACAACGACCGTCGGCTCTGTCTTTGCCTCCAGTTCGAGCGGCTTCACCCTCAGCGCTGCCTACTACGAAGACCTCACAGTCTACGTGGACCTCACGGTGAGCGGGCTTCTGGACCCGTACGCCGGGTTCCGCCCCGCAGAGGTGCTCCCATCGCACGCAGTGGCTGCGGGGACGCCTGTGCGCGCGCACTGGGGAGTGGGGTCAACAGGAAGCTCCGGGAGCAACGAAGCTCTTGCGATTGGAGTGGACAAAGTGGAGCCTGGGACGGTGCGATACGGGTTTGCGGACAGCTGGGCCGAGTCAACGGCATGCGCTCTGGACCAAGGGTGGTACTCGACAACCTGTCGGGGCTGCTACTATGTGTGCAACCTCACAGCGTCCACCCCTGACAGCTACGCGGTGTGGTCGGAGTCTGTGACGCGCCACGTCTGGCTCTTCTTCGAGCCCAAAAACACCACTGCCGGGGAGTTGAACGCGACCGTGCGTTTCACGGCCGACAACTTCGTGGATGGGTGGGACGTCCCCTTTGTGCTGGTGATGGGGGAGATGGGGCTTTTGGAGCCTGCGGGCGTGGTGGAACCTTCGATGCCAATTGCGGCGGTGACACCGGTCCGTGTGCACTACAGGCTGCGGGTCAGCGGCTCCCCCGAGGGGACCCTGTACGCGGACATCGAGACAGCGTACCTCGGAAAAGAGCCCGACAGCACGCAACTGCGGTGGAGCACCGATAGCGAAGCATGGACCTCGAGCCCCTGTTTGGCCACAACACGCGGCGGCACGTCCGTGACAGCGTGTGATTTGCGGACCATCTACGGTCTGGGGGCTGACGACAGGGGCGCACGCATTGTGGACGTGTACCTGTGGTTCACCCCCGCCTGGGGCACGGTCGGGGTGCTCGGGGCAACGGTCACCTTCTACGGGGAGAACTTCCTGGAGGCAACGGACGTCCCGTACATCTACGTTCTCGGCAAATTCAATCTTGAATCAAGCCGCGCGATCGCGGAGCCGGTGGTAGTCACACCTGGAAACCTTCTGGAGGCCTCGTTCGTGATGGCTGCGACAGCGGAAGCCACGGAAGACGAGGAAATACTGGTCTCCTTCAGCAACGGGCTGCGCCCGCACTCTCTGACGTGGGTGCACAACGCAACGGCTGCGAGGGCGAGCTGCGATCTTGGAGTGGACGGACGCTACGTCTGCAACGGGGACGGGAAGCTGCTTGCGGGGTCAAGCGGGACCGCCACGCAGACGATCAAGATCTACGCGGAAGGGGCGGAGATGCTCGGAAAGGCCGGCCCCGGCTACGTGGCAATAGAGGTGAGGGCGAGGCAGTTTGAGACGGCCTTTGCCTCGGCATCGGTTGCGGTTCTCGGCGACCTCACTTTTGTTGCAGACAGCTCGGAGGTTGTGGCCGACGCGGGAAGCGGAGCGGGCGCAACAGCGATTTTGCACTATCGCGTGAAGGGAACGGCACGCTCTGTCGGAGGAGAGGAAGTGCTGGTCCCGATGGGGACAGTGGACGACGGAGGGGAAGTGCGCTGGGGTCTGACCTCTGATGTGCACGCGGCGTCGATCTGCTACCGAAACGGGACGAGCGTCGCAGTGTGCGACCTCGACGGGGTGAAGTACTCGCCGCACCACGAAGCGAACGTGTACCTCTTCATAACACCAGAACACGCGGAAACAGACGGTGACACCTTGTGGGCCGGGTCAATAACCTTCCAAGCGGACTGGTTCCGCGCAGCCACGGACGCTCCGTCAGTCACCGTGCAAGGGGTGCTCGACGCAGAGGCTGTGGAGGCGGAAGCGTGGCCAACGGTGGCACGCCCAGGGGAATGGGTGCTGCTCTCCTACGAAGTGGGGGCAACCTCGATGACGGACGGCAGCGAGGCGGTTATACTATCTCCGTCCTCCGCGTTCTATACGGGAAGCGTGATGTTCAGCTTGAACGGGACAGGGACAACGGGCGGAAACCGCGAAGGATCCGACAGCGAGTGGACAACGTGCACCGGAGCTTTGGCCGCCTCGAGCACAGAAGTGGGGTGCGATCTCGCTTCGGCGGGGACAGTCTTCGGGGACCAAGCAAACGGCACAAGGCCGGTCTGGATCCGATTCCGCCCCGCTGTGGGACAAGGGGGCCACCTGAACCTTGCGGTCAAGTTTTTCGCCACGAACTTCACAAGCAGCGTACAATACCCACAGGTTGTCTCATTGATTACTGTTGAAGTAGATGATTGGAGATTGAGCAAAGATATAGTTTCACAGGAAGAAGAAATTGTTTATTTTGTAGAGCTAAAGAGCGCAACCAATGTAAGTGATGTGAAACTGTTGTTACCAAGTGATGCAATAATGAGCGGGAAGAGCATCATGATTGGCTCTGCTAATAGAGGCGACTCAACTTCTGTTCTATCAGCTGCTAGAGACAACGCTAGAGTGTGCAGTTCGTATGGTACTGAAATAGAATGCGGTGGAGTGAGTATTGGTGGTACAAACGAAGATGTAGCTATTTGGATGACACCTGTTTTCCAACGCCAGAATTACACTATTCGAATCGTAGGAAACTATATTAGGGAGTACAACATAGCATTCCCGAATGTAACGGTCCTTGCTGTGAATTACTTGAAATCGGATGCTGTGGTAATGCCCATTTCTGCGGTTCATGGGACTAATATATCTGTGCACTTCTCGGTGGCAACTAACCACAGATCCTTCGGAGGTGAGAAGCTTCTCGTGCCTGCAAACGCTGTCAGCGACGATGGTGTAAAATGGTCTACGTCATTTTCGTTCAATGGCACTAGTTGCACGGGTCCTGTGCAAGCCTTCCGTGTCAACAGAGAGTCCTTCAACATTCCTGAGTACTACGTGTGCAACCTTGATGACGCTGGCATAACCTATTCATCGAAAGAAACAGAGATTTATGTGCTGTTTACTCCGCTGAACACAACAGTAGGTCCATTAGGTGCCACTTTCGTGTTCCAAGCGAGCAGCTTCTTCGACCTTGAAAATATACCCTACATAGAGGTGCTGGGTACTGTTGAAGAGCACAGAGTGTATGCCACACCGCCGTACACCTTCTCGGGCGAAAGGGTGGGCATCACTGTAGGCGTCCGTACCAGTGGTTCCACAACGAGCACCGGCGAGGAACGAATCAGTTTGCCTGCAGCTGGTGTCGTGCCACATTCTGTGCGATGGTCTTCTGACTACAACAACTTTGTGCTGAACATGGTCAGCGAGGGCACAGCATGCTCCCTTCGCGGCCCGGATGAGTCGGACTGGGCTGAATACTGGATATGCGACGTGAGTGCCAACACGACCTGGAACAGATTGGAGCTGGAAGACGTTTATCTCAGCTTCATACCAGTGACAACGACTCTGCGGCAATGGAACCATGCGCTGCGTATCGATGGGAAAAGCATGATCGGTGCTGGAGGCATTTATGTAGTGCCTTTAGAGGTTACAGGACTACTCACAGCGACGTATGTCCGTGCAGCGCCTTCTCTATACCCTCAAGCGGGGACGAAGGTCTCCATCCACTACACTGTCAAGTCTACCGCCGTGTCTTCGCTCGCTGCTGGTGACGAGAGATGGCTGTATGTTGACTCGGGGTCGACTGAGCTTGGACTTCTCGCAGGCAGATGGAGAGAAGGTGTGCAGTGGGGCACCTCTTTGGGTGTCGACGGGGAACTGGCCGGCGGCGGTGCCTGCACGTTGACAATGGGGAACGCCACGCACGTATACGACTCCAGCGGGGCACGACCATATGTGTCGGGGTCATATCAGGTGAACGGAGTCACGAAGTGGACCACTGAACCAACAGAGCTGAACCATGTGTGGGCCTGCAATTTAAGCAGCATTGCATACTCTCCCACAACAGAAAGCGATGTGTGGGTGTCGTTCATCCCAGCCAACGATACTGTGGGGGAGCTGAACATAACAATGAGGTTCGCTGCTGATGCCTTCTACGACAAAGTGCTGACACCTTACATAAGGGTCTGGGGCAAGATAGGGTTGCTGTTCCCAGAAGTGGAAGTTGTGCCCACGCATCCTGTTGTCGGTGAGGTTGTTCGGTTGCAGTACCATTTGTCCGCGACTGCAGTGGCAGATGTGAAACTGTGGATACTCGAAGAGCTGGTGGGCAGGGCACCCCGATGGGCCTACGGCACCGTTGAGACCGCGGGGGTGTGGAGCAGCTGCGTGTTGACTACTCACTCAGAACAGGCGGCATGGCTGTGCGACCTCTCGTCGCTGGGGATTGGTCCTGAGCATGAAAACCTGGACCGCAACGTGTACCTGGATGTGCTCCCAGCCAACACCACAGTAGGCAAGTACGACCTTAATGTGCATGTCACAGCAGATGGGTTTGAGTCTGAGGTCTCTTCACCCTTTATCTTCGTGGTGGGAACTGTCAATGTGCTCCAGACTAGAATTACTAGCAACGAGAACTGGCAAGAAGAGCAGGCCCTTCTCGTGGAGCTTTCCTCCACAGGCTACTCGCGTGGCTCAGAAACTGTTGCCTTCAGTGACGAGTACATCAGCGAGATGTCTTGGAACGTGAGTGACACGTACAAAGGGAAGCCTTGCACACACACAGACCGATGGTTCTACTGCAACATCCGAACAGTTGACTACGGTGACCATGTCCTCGGTCAGTCTGACGAGAAGAATGAGGACAAGAACTTCTGGGCACAGTTGACACGGCCTAGTAAAGGAAACGCCTTACAGCGCCACTGGCTGCTGTCGCCCACAAGCTTGATGTTCAGGTTCAATTTCGTTGCTAAAACGACTGTGGCAGGGAGGTTCTCGGTGGTGGGGAGAGTCATGGCTTCTGGCTTTAAAGAAACCCATTTTGAAGAATGGGCATGGCAATATGGTGTTATCTACCCTACGGTTCCAGAGCACTACGTGCGAGAGCCATGGGGAACGCAGCCACAGATGTATAGCGTTATACCTTCGGTACCGCAGAAGGTAACTCTTGGCTTCACAGTGGCCTACCAGATCATGGCTACTGGCGAGTCGCATGGCGGCGAAAGGATCTTGATACCCATTGACAAGACCGACGGGTGGGCCGTCTGGAGCACGGCTGAGCTTCTGGACAGGGAGCTGAAGGACAACGTGTACTCGTGCCCAGAGCACAATGCGACGTCTCCTGCAACGCACCTTACGTGCAACATCGGGGAGATCATGAGATACGGGTGGGACATACATCGGGCAGATAGACCAACAAAAGTGTGGATCTACTTTTTAGCCGTTCAGGACACGTTGCAATATCTGGACGCGAAGTTCTTGTTTGAAGCCCACGGATTCATGAGGGCAGAACACGTACCGGAGATCAAGGTTCTAGGCTACGTAGACCCGGAGGCCAACGCGCCTGTGTCTGTGAACGGTGATGTCCCTTCGGGGACTGTGGCATCGGTGAAGTTCATGGTGAACTCTTCTACGACGTCGGTGTCTGGGGAGGTCATGTACATCCACAGATCGGATGTGCAGTACTCGAGTGGCGTACGATGGCACCCTTACCACAACGTTAACGAGACGACCAGCTACCCATGTGTCGTTGTGCTGTCAAATTTCGAGTGTGACCTTGAGGCTGGAGGGTTCCACTTCATGCATAACCAAACACAAGCCGTGTATCTGTACTTTGTTCCTGAGATTACTGTGAAGGGGGCGTTCACACCGGATGTGTACTTCACGGCGAACAACTTCACTGTCGAGATCAGCAAGCCGTACCTCACCATCACGTCGTACTTAGACATTCGCCCTGCGCAGCGATGGAACGCATCGTTCCCTGCCATCTCTAGCGGGGAGAGGATAAGGCTGTACTATCAATTGCGGCCGCTGACACCAGCGTCTATTCGGCTGACCTTCCCTGTGACCTTGTTCGATGTCAGCGGGTCTGACCCCACCATGTTGTACCCTACCATATCTTTTGTGTCATATGAGGACAATAATGCCACGACATGCCAGAGACCAGCAAACTTGAACATAAAGACTATGTACTGCGATGTGTACCTTGCTGCGTCGGTGTGGAATGATGTGTACATCTACCTGCAGCCAGTGGTAGGACAGCATGATGTGACCGTCACTTTCAGTAGCACTAACTTTATCGATGACACTGATAGGTTCAATGTCACAGTCTTGCAGACCCCTGTGTGGACGCTGTCCCCGCTTATCCCTACCACACATGAGCATATCATCCTCACCCTCACTGGGTCTCTCGACCCGCTCAATATAGGGCTCAACACCCTGCTGGGTGAGGACTCAGTTAAGCTCATCAAAAACAACCAGAACTGCAGGGACAGCAGTATCCCAAGCCATCCTGGCATGTGGGAGATTATCGAGTTGCTGCCGGATCCGTCAGACTTCGGGAGAACTGCATATGTCCACTTCACGGTGGACATAGCGGCCACTTATCACGTTTGTTACAAGCTCCGCGATGTTGACAACTACAGCCCAGCCTTCCAGCAGGGCACGTCTAGCGAGAAGCTGACAGTTGCGAAGGTGAACCCTTCGGGTTACACCACTTCGCCCCACGACGCCCTCTTCCAAAAGGTACTCGTGGGGGAAGATGTGACGTTTTCGTTCCTCGGGTACGGGCTCAACCCCGACAACGCGGCACTGACACAGCAGGCCGTCGACCCTGGGAACCCCAACGAAGGTGGCGGGGATCATTTCAAGCTCGTGCCATGGCGCGCGCTGCGAGAGGACAGATTCAAGAGCACCTTGGAATTCGTCGGAACGCTGTGCCATGGGCAGGAACCTATCAATGGGACATACCTCGTAAGCGACTTAAATGGGACGTCGGAGCACACGTATCTCATACAGGAGCTTGCCTACCCAGGTACGTTTGCTGTGTGTTACCGCAGACGCGGGGGTAGGTGGATTACCTTCCCGCAACCGTTAGATGTGTACCCTCACCACCCTGTGATCACGCGTGTCAGTGGATGCAATGACTTCGACAAGCTGACCTTGGGCTGTCAGTCAAACGGCTCGACTCCGCTGACTATTTACGGGCGATTCTTTGGCCAGCCATCAATGCATTACCTGAGGAAAGTGAAAGTGAGGGTGGGTACCACATGGTGCGGGCATGTGAGTCATGTGTCTGACGGCGAGGTGATGTGCTCGGGCTACCAGCAGCAGTACGACCACTTGTCGAAGGCAGAGATCACTGTCGAGTCATACCATTCACTGCGGTCCGTGCAGCCCGATTTCTATGTTACCATCAATACAGTCCCTGCCATCATGAAAATCACAGGCTGTGCCGACTCTGATCATAGTAACCACACGTACGACTGCCGCAGGACCAACGGGCAGACCATTACCCTTTATGGCATGTTCTTTGGGTTACCTGGGCAGGATCTGCAGATATGGTTCGGCGGTGAACGTGACAGGCTGGAGGAGACAGCTATCAAATGCCTGGAACCATTCAGGATCTCTGAGAGTCACATCCGCTGCCTCAAGTACCGCGGTGAAGGTCACAACCTCATTGTGCGTGTCGAAGTGAACGGGGAGATCAGTGGCGGGCGCAACATGCATCCACTGTGGCGCGACACCTACGATGAGGACTTTATGATTTCTTTCGAGAGGGCACCAATAGTCACGTCTGTCGAGGGCTGTGCGGACTCCGTCTCTGACTTCATGTCGACCTTTCACTGTCCACTGGCTGGGTACGTCCCGCTCACTGTTCACGGAAAGTACTTCTCACCACCGCTGCAGCCCAACACCATCGGGCCCAAGGAACTTGGTGCTACCGTCCTGATTGATGACAAGCCTTGCAACCGCACTATGCACGTTGTCGGGTACGAAGACATCATGCTAGTGTGTGTGGAGTACCCTGGCATGGGTTTTGATAAAAACGTCAGCGTCCGTGTGCACAGTGGCTTCACCTCCACAGACAGGAACGCTCGTATGTCCTACGCCGAGGAGTGCCCCGGGAAACTGTCCGCGACAGTGTTCTGCAATGCGAACGGTGACTGTGATTTCGATACAGGTACATGCATCTGCAGGGCCAACCTTGCAGATGGTTTCTGGAACGGTACTGCTTGCGAAGACTGTTCATTCGGGTACTGGGGCCACCATTGTCTTGACTCATGTGTGGGCGGGTCCTGCAACCCATGCAGTGGCCATGGGACATGCGACATGGGTGTGCTGGGAAGTGGAAACTGTACTTGCCATGCGGATGCTGTCCTAGGGCACTGGCAAGGTGAGCTGTGCAGCCAATGCGTGAACGGGTTTTTCGGTAAAGACTGTTCCCAAAGCTGTCCTGGAGTGAATGATACCTGCTCAGGCCACGGGCGCTGCTTTGGAGGAAGATTCGGGTCTGGCACCTGTGAATGTGACTCAGGGTGGGGGCCGGGCTTCTTCTCTGGAATCGATTGCTCAGACTGCTTGGACGGTGTGTGGGGCCTGGAATGCCGCGCCCCTTGCCCGGGGGGTATTAGCAACCCTTGTGGTGGACTCCGTGGGACCTGCCACTCAGGCCGTCAAGGTAATGGCACATGTAACTGCCTTACTGGTTATTATTCGCTAGATTGCACGGAAGAGTGCCCTGGGGGCAGTCAAAACCCGTGCAGCGGTAATGGGATGTGTTTCTATGACGAGGAGATGGGACGATCTCTGTGCGTCTGCGACAATGGGTTTGCCGGACCAAAGTGCGACCTCGTGTGCGCAGGGGCCCCTGAAGGGCCGTTCTGCTCTGGCCACGGGGCGTGTGATGTTGGATCAGCAGGTACTGCCACTTGTGGCTGCTCAGGCAACTGGGGACCTGTCAATTTGTTCGACACGGCAACGCTCACGCTGCGCAACAACCCCAACCCGCTGCTGTGTGACCAGTGCAACCCTGGTTTCTTCGGAGACAACTGTCAGATCGAGTGCCCCGGAGGGCTTAACAACACGTGCTCGCTGCACGGTTACTGCAACACCACATCAGGAAGCTGCGTGTGCAATGAGCGGTTTGCAGGAGTGAACTGCCACATACCCTGCGATGGGTTGGGTGGTGCCATCTGCTCAGGGCACGGCAGCTGCTACTCTGGTGTTGATGGAGATGGTTCGTGCACGTGCTATGCTAGTGCAAGCCAGGGCTACTGGACAGGCGCACATTGCTCTGAGTGTCTGTATGGGTACTATGACTCAACGTGTGCGGAAGAGTGTCCTGGGGGTGGTTCCAACCCTTGCTCGGGGCATGGATCCTGCTTGGGTTCTGTGTCAACAACAACAGCAAACTGTTTTTGCACGGGCGACTGGTACGGTGGAGACTGTAACTGTGCGTTGAACACCACAAGCCTGACTAATGCCGAGATAGCCTCTTATGACATTGCCTACCAGTACCACGTGCGGAACTGCACCTCTACACAGTGCACAAACAACAACACTGGCACCATCCACATGGGTGTATGGGGGTTTGCATGCGACAAAGAATGCCGCGGAGGTGCTGCCACACCCTGTTCGGACCATGGAGTCTGCTCATATGGCCGTGGCGGTTCAGGTGAGTGTCAGTGCAACCAAGGATGGAGCGGCTGGTCGTGTGAGTACTTATGCCCTGGTGGGGAGGCCAACCCTTGCAACGTACTGACAGGGAATGGGTACTGCCCTGGCGGTCTTGATGGATTGAACGGAACATGTATATGCAATCCAGGATTTGCCTCAACCGACTGCAGTATAGAATGCCCTAGTGGGTATCGCAACCCGTGCAGCCTGCACGGCACGTGTGACGATGGTGTGGCTGGGTTAGGGATTTGCAACTGCTACCCTGGCTATGCGACCTACGACTGCAGTGTTCCCTGTCCGGGGGTCATCAATAGCACCATTGTGTGCTCCGGGAATGGGTTCTGCAGGGATGGACGCTTGGGGAACGGTGCATGTGAGTGCGACGGAAACTTCAATGGGACAAATTGCGAGGACTGCCTCCCGCTGTATGCAGGGCCGCAGTGCTCGAAGCAGTGCCAGCCCATTGGGGATCCCTGCAACGGGCACGGGCGGTGCAACGATGGTATCAACAACGACGGGTCGTGCACCTGTGACCCGGGGTACGGGGGCGAGCTGTGCTCATTGGAGTGCCCAACCTTTGATAACCAAATCTGCGGAGGGAGCGGGAAATGTAACGTGACGTTTGGCGTGTGCGACTGCGAGCAGTACTACTACGGCGATGCGTGCGAGACAAACTGTAACGAGGCAGTGACGTGTTTATCCCTCCTAGACCCCGTACTGCTTATCAACGATCCGACAAACATCTACCCAGCAGCATGGAAGCCTGTCCTCTGCAACTCAACTGGCATCTGCAATTGCTACCAAGAAGGTGGTCAACGAGGCTTCTGGGATGGGACTTATTGCTCTTCATGCATGTATGGGTACAGGGGGTTCCTCTGCAACCGAGAATGTGAATGCTCCGACCACGGTTCCTGTGACCGATACTCAGGGAAGTGCTTTTGCGACGCATCGCTCTCACGCGGGTACTGGGACGGCAGCACTTGCAACAAGTGCCTCACAGGATGGATCGGTGCAGACTGCACGGAGCCAAATGTGTTCCTTAGTCGCGTCGGGAATATCGAAGCAGGCTCCGTGGGGAAGAAGCAGAAGTCATCCGGCACAGGGATCTCCCTGTTCGACTCTGCAACGCAGTGGGTGTGGGGCGGCTCGTGGCCTATCACGCGATTCAGGCAGCCCGACCCTACTCTCGCACCTGAAGAGGAGGAACTCGACCTCGGAGGTGCAGCAACAGCTGCCTTCTTCTTGGGCAACTGGGCTATCATCGCTGTCAGGGTTCTGTTCCCATACGGAACCCCCACGGGGACATGTTACTTAGGAGGGGTAGAGGTCAGTGCCTTCGCTCCAGCACGTGTAGCAAGCAAGACAGCATGTCTGGGGAGCCCGACAGCCGCCGAGGTGCAGGCAGGCGGTCTGACGTGGGTTGAAGGGGAGAGACAAGCCGATCGCATTATGAGGGTGCACAAAGATACCTTTGCACTTGATACTAGTTACTTGTATCTGTCGTGTAACTACTGTGTCACGAACCTTGTGACTTTCGACACCACAAACGATGTGGCTTATTGGTATCTGAACCCAGGTGTGATCCCTGAGGACAAAAAGGTGGAGGTGACGTCTGTGTCTGCTGTGACCGGAGTGGGCTCACTAGCCACGGTGTTGCTGACAGGTGCTACAGGAAAGGTTTCGGCGATACAGCTAGCCACAGGTGCTGTGGATGTTCAGGCGACAACTGCAGATGGAAGCTCTGCTGTTTTCACGATGCAGCGCTACACAGCAGCAGCGAGGAAGGCGAAAGTGCTAGAGAGGACTGCAGCCGTCCTTGCCACTACCACCAACTGGGTGCTAGAGGCAATCCCACTTTGCAAACAGGTCATCTGCAACATCGGTGGCTCAGTCTCTTCGAACGGTTACACGTACTATGGCATCGAGCACCCGCTCTCTGCCAGCTCCCGCATCTTGCTCGTCAAAGCGGACTCAGCCACACAAACAGTCATATTTGCTGTCGTCCCGTACACAGAGATAGGGGTTGAGCATCTTGTGGTGGATCCAGAGTCGAACTTGGGGTTCATAGCAATCAACAACAGGGCTAGCCCCACGGACACTGCCACTGCTGCCGGTGTGATCTTCAAGTGGTCGATGGTCTCGCTGGCGATCAAGGGGCGCATCGGCTTGAACAAAATCGGGACCAACCTGGAGACTGTACTGGGCTTTTCAATCAACAATATCGAGCGTGTGCTGTATGTGTCGATCGATCTGCCGCAGCTACGTATCATGCAGATCACGCTGTACTCCATCATAGAACTCAAGCCGCCGTATGCAGACCTACGAGGAGGCACACCCATCATCGTGGTGGGGGAGGGGTTCACCACTTCGGCAAATGGAACTCTCTGTAAGTTCGGAACTACTATTTACGTAGGAACCTTCATTGACAGCACGCAGATTCGGTGCATTGCACCTGGAGCAGTGACCTCAAGCGGTTGTGCGGGGCAGACACTGGAGGTCTCTGTTGCTCTGAATCGCTTCACCGACAACCAGCAGTCTCTCGGGTACTCCAACACGCCTATCATCGACTCTGTGTCCCCCACTTCAGGGTCTTACGATAAGGAGATCCTTATCACGGTGAAGGGCTTTGGTTTCCAAGACTCTAAAGAGTTCCTGAAGTGCAAGTTTGGTCCGAAACATGATGCGTTAAACACACATACGCACATTAGCCAGGGGACCTTCATCGAAGCACGCACGGTACTGTGCAAGCAGAATCTTATGCCAGGGCCCAGCCCGCTGATGTCATACTTGGAAGTCAGCGTCGACGGTCAGTACTTCAGCAGCAGCAGTGTGGAGTATTCTACCTTAGGCAAGGCAGCCATGTTCCACGGGTACTTCGTGTCGCAGATATCACAAGTCAATGATGTAGTGAAGTCCGCAGAGGTGACGATGCTGTCGTCTGTAGAGGGGATGAGGAAGGACGAGGTAGGGCACTTCGTCCCGTCAGATGTAGGTTTCTTGGGCGCCACTGCAACCCTCACGCTGCTGAGCCCGCAGAAGACAGACGTCACACACTTGCTGATAGGTAACACAACGCAGCTGATGCAAGACGGAAGCGTGAAGTTTGAACAGCTTCATTTGTTGCGGCCGAAGAGCGGGAGCTATCAGCTGCTGGTGACGCACAGTCTGCAAGGATTTTCGCTCACGTCGGAGCGCATCGTCACGCTGGCGGTGAGCATCATGCAAGGCGACCCTGTTAAACTGCTGTGGGTGAGCGACGACCCGCTGCCGGAACGCACCACCACGCAAGGCATGCTTCCCAACGTGCTGACTGTGAAGCTCATCGATATCTCGGGGAACCCTGTGTACCTTGAGAACACACAGGTACACATCGTTGTTGCGCCTGAAATCGCACTTTCAGGAAACATCAAGGATCTCAGCGAGCAAGCTGTTGCAGCATTTGCCCGTCTGCTGATCCCTGGGTACCACAATGTGACGTACGACATGTCGGTGGGGATCCCGATCCTGCCGCACATCACACCGCTCGGGTTCTCGGTGCGGGTAGCGGACTGCGCAAACGACGGGAACAACAAACCGCGATACGGGAAGTACAATGAAACATACGACAGATGCTACGACTGCCCTGCAGGAGGGTCCTGCTTTGGGAACATATCGGTGCACGCCATGCAAGGGTTCTGGAGGCGGGATCCCGATCTATACGAGTTCCACAAATGCCAACACACCGCAGCATGCGAAGGCGGAATGGAATCAATATGCAAGCAAGGATACACAGGCCCTGTATGCGGGGTTTGCGAGCAAGGGTACGGAAAGGACCGAAGCCAATGTCTGGAGTGTCCTTCGAATGGGACATCTGCCACTTTGGTAGGAGCGTACTTCCTGGCGGTGGCTGTGATCTTTGCGTGTTTGATACGAGCTGCTTTGGAAGACAACGAGTTGTTCTCGAAGATCGCAGCCGACAGGAGGTACATCTCACCTGTTCTGAAGCTGCTTTTGAACGCGTTGCAAATGTTGACGCTCGCTGTGGAGTTCAAGCTGGAGTGGCCCACGTTGGTGGGGAAGGCATTCGACATCAGCGAGGCGGTGTCGTCTGTGAACCTCAACATGAGGACCTTCAGCTGCTTGTTCACAAGCAACCTCCTCAAGCAGTACATAGGATACATCATGCTCCCTGTTATCGTGTTCGCCATGACAGTCTTGCTGTGGGGCTCCCAGATATTGTGGCGAAGCCTCCGTCGCATCCCAACAGGCCCGCTCATTGAAAAGCTCGTCACCGTGAACGTTGTAATGATATACATCGTCTTGCCCACATTGATGAAGCAGACCGCGCACGTGTTTATGTGTGAGGATTACAGCGGGCTAAGCGTTTTGCTGAAGGATCCGGGGATTGAGTGCAATTCACCGACTCACAAGAAATATCGGTTGCTGGCAATGGCGGCTGCGTTGCTGTACGGGGTGATGCTGCCCTTTGGGTATCTGCTTATCACGCTGTGGTTTAAGATCTCAGGTCGATTTGGTGAACGCTTGCTCACGAACACATTAGGGTTTCTGTTCAGAGGGTACAAGACCGACAAATGGTTTTGGGAGCTTGTCATTCATCTAAGAAAGTGCTTCATCATCGCTATTATAATAACATTTGAGAACGACCCGCTCATGCAGACGTATGTTGCACTGTTGCTCATCGCGATCAGTTTGCTGCTGAACCTGTTCTTCGAACCTTACATCTCGAAGTTCATCGAGAGGCTGGAAAACTTCGCCCTCGCCTCCGCCTTCGCGACGATCAACATCGGGTTGATGTTCAACCACATCAACAACGCAGTGTGGGAGGCCCTGCTGTCGATCTTCCTGTTCGTGATGAACGCATTGCTTTTAATATCGTTCATGTCCGTCTTTGCGAAGAAGCTTCGCGACATGATATATGTGAAGTTTGACAAGGACGGCGACGGGAGTATCACGACAAAGGAGGTGGTCGAGGTTCTTCTCGAAAAATGGTTGACAATCTTCGCGAAGAAAAAAGAACGTCCCCACCCTAGGAAGCGGGCTCGAAGCGTGCGGGAAACGGTCGGGAAGGAAGAACCGATACCACACTTTACCCCGAGCACTAATAAGTCAGCACTGTTGCAAGCTCACAACCCAGAGGTTGAGAAACCATCTGCAGAAGAAGCTGTGCCGCAACTGTGCGACACGACACCTGATGACCAACACTGGCCGAGCCCTTGTGTACCAGTTGTTCCAAACCCGTTTGTCGGTACTGCGAATCCTGTTCGCTCGGCTCCCGTTGTTGAAATGACAGAACACCACCACCACCATGACAACATAAGTGCAGCTACTTCAACAGATCTTACAGACGATCGGCAAAGCGGAAGTGTGACACATGAGACTTTCAGTGCAAACGTCACCCCGGTCGAAGAACCGCTTCAACATCATTCCATGAATCAAGATGATATCGATGGGATTGTTGCGGAGGCACGGGCGAAACTTGCGAAGCTTAAGGGTGGTGTCGGGCTTGCAATCGCCGACTTCACTACATTCGATGTCCCCAATATGGTCAAGGTCGTGCGGGTCAAGCCGCACGGTCCTGCTTCTAAGTCGGGACTTCGCACCAATGATAGAATCCTCACCCTCAACGGGGAGGAGGTTGATATGAAGAGAACCTTTTTAATGCTTGCTTCCGACAGCGATCCAGGTGATGTGCTGGACCTTACTGTGTTACGTGGGAACGACACGCTTGTCATCCATCTTACAGTGGGCTGTCAGGTCACCCGTGAACAGTACGAGCTTTTGACTCGTGTGTCTGAGGGTGTTGTTCATTATTTAGATTTGTCTCGTGTGAAGGAGATAATCATTCGTGAGTGTGTCCATGCTTGGTAATTTCTTTTTTTTTTTTTTTTTTTTTGCCTTTTTCCAAAGGTATTCATTTACACATTTTCTTTTTTTTTTTTTCTTTTTTTTTTTCCATCTCCCGTTTCTTCAAAGGAACAAAAAAGGGGGGGGGGGAAAAGAAAAATCCCGTTCAGTAGTTTCTTCTTAAAAATATGTCTCAGGAAAAAGAAAAAAAGAAAAAAAAAAACAGTAACAATTCTTATATTTTTTTTTTTATGGTTCTTATTTTTTTTTTAAAAAATATTTAACGGGTACTGCTCAGTTTCTTGTATGAAAATAATTAAAAAAAAAAAGTGGTAGCATGCAGTATTTTTATCCCCCAGAATTTATATACTGTGTGTGTCAAAAAAAAAAAAAAAAAAAAAAAAAACAAATGCTAAAAACCGACTCTTTTTGTGAAGAGTCTTATGTTTTCTTTTGTATTTGTTTGCACCGCGACCGATGCCGATCTTAAAATGGCTAGTTTTTTGTTTTTGTTTTTTTGTCTTTTACAATATTATTGTCGAGACTGAAAGCTACAATCAAGAGAAGTATCAAAAAGTTCTTTTTAATTTTTTCCCCCCTGCCCTATTCGATTTTTAATTGCTTGCTCTTGCTCTCCCCTGCCTGCTTCCTCTTTAAAAAAAAAAAAGAAATGACCGAAAGAAAAGAAGAAGAAAAAAAAAAAAAGAAACCATTAGCCTCCCTCTTCACACACAACTTCTTTCTTATATGTTTTAAATGTGTACTCCGTTACCTCTCCTTAACATAGGTTTTTCTTCATTTTTTTTTCTTTCTTGCTTATATTGTTTGTTACGTGTAGTCTGTAGAGTTTTTCTCACTCATATAAACATTTTTTTTTTTTTTTCTGACATAAAAAAACCTCCCCTCAAAAAAAAAACTTTTTTTTTACTTCACAGGAAATGCTAAAATGCGGTTCCTTTGGTGGATCATAGCGGGAACCTTGTGGTGCTGTGATGGGAGGGCATTGTCAGGCCCAGAGCAATATGAAATAGGGGACAAAGTGCAGTACATGGGTGGGGGAAGGTATCAAGGAAACGTGACGTGGTCCCCAACAGACCGGCTGATCTTGTTTGCTGTAGGCGAGGTAGAAGAGGTGGACCCCAGCCACCAGTACCCTCTTGTCGTTCTCTTCCCAACCACGTACGTCCGTCTGCTTGACACAGACGTCGTCCCCTACCCCTTTCGCATTGCACGCTTGGGTACATGCCACACTGAAAGCAACGGCAACTGCACTGCCATATCCGGTTTAAACCTCTGTACCTGTGCCTCCGCTTCCCTCCGCATCCCGTATGGCGGCACCCTCACCAGCAAAGAAGTCGCCGGGGGTGGTTATGGGCCTGGATGTTACGAGAGCTCCGTATGATTGAAAAGAAAAAGAAAAAAAATAACGTCACGCAGATCACACGCGACGCCTTCTTCAACCCTCATGTGCACCAGACGCAAAGCGAGCCCACTGCGGCCAGTGAAGGGGTATGGACTCTTATGAGGCATTCCAACTATACAGTCGTCCTTTTTATGTGCTTGCGATCTCCTTTCATGCGCCGCCGAGCGAGAAGCGGACAGGAACCTTATCACACCCACTCTCACTGTCGTCCCGCAGGACCACGCCCCCAAGGAGTTACCTCCCCCCGTGACGGGCACCGCAACCCTCGAGGTTGCCCCCAGCGACGCACCTGTTGCCGACAGCACTGCAACAGTATTGCCACCAGTAGGCAGCACAGCGACCCTCTTCGCGCCTGTCAGCCAGGACGCCGTCGTTTTGTGCACAGATATCAACAATGCCAATATATGCAAGCTGAAAGGGAACTGCACGTGGAACCCTAAGATAGGGTGCAGCACGGAGTGCACATCGGTACGGACGCTAGACGCCTGCGGCAAGGAGGCCCCGTTGTGCTCATGGGACAGCACCTCAGGACGGTGCTCTGCAGCATGCAACACACGGGTACATCAAGCAGCATGCACGAACGGCTCCCTGTGCACGTGGGACCCTTCGGAAGGCACCTGTAGTAAGACTTGTGCCTCGTTGAGCCGCGCCGACTGCGCCAACAGGTCAAATTGTGAAGTCACCACTAGTGGCTGCCGTCTGCGATGCAGCGGCCTGCACCCCGAATCGCTGTGCACGTTCCATTCCGCGTGTGCTTGGGGTACGAACACCGTCAGCTGCAGCACGAAGTGCAGCACTGTAAACACAGCAGAGTGCAACCTCAGCCCTTCATGCGTGATGGACGCGAAGCTCTGCAGGGCGGACGACTGCTGGAACGTCACGAACTGCACCGAAGCTACAGACTGCAGGGAAGTCCCAAATGGGTGCAGACCAGACTGCACGGCGGTTGGCAGCGCCACAGGGTGCCAAGAAACAGCGTACTGTGAATGGACAGGCAGCACATGCATAGCAAGGTGCTCTGTCTACAATGCCTCACGGTGCACTGCAGAGGGGTGCGTCTGGGGCTCTTCACGCTGTGTTGCTGCGCACACATCGCCCCCTAGCAGCGACTACAACACGCTGATATATTCGCTTCTCGCAGCTGCCTTGGGCTTGCTACTGTTGCTTATCTTGCTTTATTGCTGCTGGAAAAACAGAAATTGCATCCGCAAGAGCCGCGCCAAGAACAAGGAACCTGTTGTTCTGGCACAGTATGCAACTGAGGATAGCAAGGTGAAGTTGGTTTCGCGCAAGGACAGGGGCGTGGACAACAGCGAGGAGGGTGTGTCCTTCGATGACAATGGTACCGTGCTGAAGGAGGTGACGTACCACAAGGGGCAGAGGATCCTCATCGACCAGAGCGGCGAGAAGCGTGACGTGCCAGTGTGTGACGAGGCTAACATCGTCGCCGCCTTGCAGCAGGCAGAGAAGAACGGTCTCATCTCGTCCTTCACCATCGTCGACGATGCGGAACGCACCGAACCGTCATTGCCGGAAGACGAGCCTGATCACGTGGTGCGAGGGGGCGTTGCTGGCGATGCACAGGGGGAGATATTCATCCCAGAAATCACGATGGAAGCAACGTCCCACGGGGGTGAGGAACACAGTGGGGGGAGCACGAACAAGTCGCACCCGCAGCAACACGGACACGGACACGGAGACCCAATGCACAACATGATGAACATGCAGATGATGATGATGATGCAGAACATGCAGGAGCGACAGAACTGTCAGCAGTGCAGTGGACACAACCACCACCAAACCGCGTGTGGCTGGGCTCATGCTCATGATCATCCTCATGCTCACTCGCCTGTTGTGTGCCATCATAAAAACTCGCGGAACCGCTGTGTCCATGAAGACTACAGCAGCAGCGAGGCGTCGACACCTGTGAAGAGGAGGCGGGGCCACAGCCACAGGAGACACCGCGATGTCGAGTACGTGACATCCCCCTCAGGGTTCAGAACACCGAAGGCACACCGCAGGTACGTGTCGCACACGGTGCTCAGCGACACGGAGAAGGAAACAGCGTACCCAAGCAGGGATGAGGAAGTGTGGCGGCTAGCGAGGGAGGTACATGACATCAGAGTGAATCTGGAACACCCTGTGTATGTGGACACAGCTGTGTCCATGCGCATGGTCCCCCCTAAGGTGCAGGTGGAGGGTATCGAACACGAGGCAGAGCACATCACCAGCACGCCCTTGGCAGGGCCACCGAGCTACGTCCCGCCCACCCCGCCGCACCCCATGCAGGGCGGGGAGTGTGAAACACACGGCGATGCCATCCGCCTGTTGAAGAAGGCCACCCTTGACATGCAAACCATGCGCAGGGAGACCGAAGCCTGGCGGGGCGACGAGGGCGCCATGGTAGAGGAGAACATGTGATCCTGCTTTACAGCAGTTCAGTTCTACTTGGCAACTTTAGCATCAGGAAATGAAAAGAAAGATGAAGAAAAAAAAAGAAAAAAAAAACCTCCCTCGTTCATTCTTTTTTTTTTTTTGTTGTTGTCTTCTTTTTTACTTTGTTTGTTTAAATGAAAAAAAAAAAGAGGAAAAAAAAAAAAAAAAAAAAAAACACAAAAACATGGGTTGTGAGGGTAGCAAAGAGCGCCCCAGCGGTGCGGCAAGACCTCAGCCGTATCAGCACCAGTATGACCAGGGGGTGTACAGGCAGCCGCAGGCTCAGCCGCAGCCCACCTACCACCAGCCAGCCCAGCCGCGGTACGACCACCAGCCAGCGATGAACAACACTTATAACCACCAGCCCGCAATGAACAATACCTATAACAATACCCACAACACCCCTCCTAGTCAGAACCCCTACCACAGCACAGCGAACCAAGAGCACCAGGAGGTCGAAATGGCGAGGACGGCCATCGCAAGGGCCAACTCTCTTCCTGTATGTGTGTTTTTTTTTTTCTTCTTTGTTCTTTTCTATACTGTACTCTTACAGCCCCAGCGCCCCCCTCAGCCTGTCTACGCTGCGGAGCAGCCCATGATGTACGAGACCCCACGGGAAAACATGAACAGGCAGAACACCGCACGCTTGTTGAATCAACAGAAATATGTATGGGGCTTTTAGAAGAGAATAATAATATTAAAAAAAAAAAAAAAAAAAAAAAAAACAGGCGTCAGTTGACCAACTCCAAGAAGTGTATCCAACTCTGGACAGGGAGGTCATCAGGGGCGTCATAAACGATTGCAATGGGGATCAGGTATATTCCCCCCTTTTTTTTGTTAACCCCTCACATCAGGAGAGATGCCACGCTGAACTTTCAGAGCTGTCAGGAAACCAGGGATCGCCTTCCCCTCCGCATGGATTGGGGAGATCGATGTCGGGAAGCCCAAACAGGCAAGGGAGCTTCTGGGAGGTGGGTGCTGCTGTAGATGCCAACTACCAAGGACAGTGGTACTCTGCCGTGGTGGAGGGGGTGGAGAATAACGGAGATTACAGGGTGAAATGGACTTCTGACGGTACCTGTACCTTAGTCACTCCTGAAGATCTTCGCAACAGACAGGGGTTGACAAACATGTAAAAATTGTTTTTCTGTGTCCCTCTTTTTTTTTTTTTTTTTTTTTTTCCATTCGTCTGTATTCGGGTTTTTTTTTTTTTTTTTTTTCATTATTATTTATCTTTCACCCATTTCTTATAATGTGTATAAGCCCTTCTCTCTTCTCTTTTTTTTTTCTCCTTTTTTTTCCATACCCCCCCCCCCCCTCCCCTCCAACAGGTGGCATTTCTTTTTCTCTCTAGTTTAGTATGCGTTTGTTTGAGTGTTTTTTTTTTTTTGATCTGGGGAGAAAAAAAAAAAAAAAGAAGGGGGGAAAAAAAAGAAGAAGCAGTGAACAAATCAGCTTTTTTCTTTTTTTCTTTTCTTTTTCTAACCGACACGTTTAGCTGCAGTGGTGCGCTGGGGCAAAAAGAAAAAAAAAGAAAATAAGAGAAGAAAAAATAATTAATAATGAGAGAATAAAAAGCTTTAAAAGAAAGAAAAAAAAAGGAGACCTTTGGCCTTCGGTTTGATCTTAGGTCGGTCTAGATCATGTTTCTTTTTTTTTTTTCCCTTTTTTTTCTCTTTGACCTACGGACATGCCGCATTGTGCAAGCACGTAGCTCGGTATATTTAAGAGGTTTTCTATTCCTCATTTTCTCCCCTTTGTTTGCCACTCTTCTTGCCCTCATGATCTTTATTTTTCATCCCCCCCCCTTTCCTTTCTACTTTTTTTCCATACTCGCTTTCGCACTCTTGAAAAGCTTTGATTCTTCTGTCGGGTAGGGACCTTCTACCCCTCACCCTCCGTTTAAAAAAAAAAAAAGAAATGCAATCTTCTGCCTTCTCTCTCGCTAGCTACCCTTTAAAAAAGGGGGAAGTGCCGTGAGGTGGTTAAAAAAAAAAAGTAACAACAAAACCACCGAAATATAGAAAGGTGGTTTTAAAAAAAAAACCCCTCCTCCCCCCCAAAAAAAAGGGAAAATAAAAAATAAAAATAAAAAAGGAGGGGGGGGAAAGAAAGAAAAATGGAACAATTGGCGGAACACGAACGGAATTTAAAAAAAAAAAAAACCAAAAGTACCCCCCTTTTTTTTTCCTTGTCTCGCTTTTGTTTTTTTCTCAGAAGACGAAGAGGGCGAGCAAGGAGTTTAAAAAAAAAAAAAAAAAGGAAAAGAAGAAAAGAAAATCGGTCCTTTCTTCCTTTCTTTCTGGTCTCCTTCAGAAAAGACTCACGAGGATCTGGTTTTTTATTTTCCCCTCTTTTCCTGTTCCCCCCCCCCCCCCCGCCACCTATTATTTAATTTGAAAGGGGAAAAAAAAATACAAATTAAAGAGTGTTTAACCGACTTTTCTTTGAACAACATACATAATGCGTGGATTCCGTATTTTCTCCATCTCCCCCCCCCACTCCCCTCTTTTTTTTTCGCCATCTTCCTTTTTCTTATTTCCCCCCTCTTATTTAAACACCCCCCCCTCCCAAAGGCCACTGATATATACATTAAAAGACTTCCCGCCCTGCCCTCTTTCCCTCCCCCCCCCTTTTTTTCAAAGACATCTTTTTTTTACCAACGATTCTAAAGCTACAGTTTCTGTACTTTATTGGTATCGACCGTGCCAAGAAAGGAACCAGTAGAGCGGTTTGAAAAGAAAAAAAAAAAATAGATCAAAGATCAGCAGCAAGTATTACGAAGCACAGCGAGGTGATAGTAAAGTATCAGCATCAGTATATCAGTGAAAAGTTTGACAGTAGGAGTACGAAAGTTTATAGTGATTGGTAGACGAGAGAGCGAATTTTACAAAGACAGTTTTATTTTATCCCCCCTCACCGACGACGATCATGGACCCCCATCATCTGGTCCAGAGGGCACAGAGCCTGCTAGCGGGCGACCTCTCTAGGAAAACAGGAGCCTGGTGCTGACCACACTAAGCTGCATTTTACAGTTGGTCGAAAAGGCACAGGTCCCCTAAACAGCCCGCCCCGCAGCAACAGCCAGCTCTGCAACAATACCAGCCCCCGCCGCAACCCAACAGTCATTTGCTCAGCAACACCTCCTCAGCCATACCAACACAGACGGGTCAACCCCAGCAACAATTTCAGCATCAGCAGCACCAAAACCAACAGGCAAAGGGGCAACAGCGCCAGCAGCAACAATCGAAAGGACAGCCGGCCCTGCAGCAGCAACAACAATCGAAGAGGACACCCCCGAGGAAGGAGATAAGAGGAAGCGCCAAGACATACCTCGGGGCGGCCACCAATTGGACGAGCAGACCTGCCCCTGTCAAACCCCCCTTAGCACTGGTACAGCAACACTGGGGAGCTCAGCAGATCCACAACGTGATTCCCGACCAGCTCACGGCTGGTATCTACTTCAATCCCTCGGACCCGGTCCAACTCTCCTCTCGTCTCAAGGCACTCGGCCTTGATTTCAAAATCATCTGCACCAAGCCATTCGTGGGTGGCACTGAGTCATCCAAGGAGGACATCAACAGGACTACGATACTCAAGGCAGTGATTGCGAGAGACCACTGCTCGGCGGCACAGTGGAAACGCACTGCGGACGGCAACGCCATTAAAAGGATGGCACTACTAGCAGCACGCGACAAAGAGAGACTCTACAAGGTCTTACCGAATGCTGTCTTCAGGATAGACCGATCCACAGAGAACAAGACAGCCACCGCCCTCGTACGTGTAGACCCTGAACACGCGATGAGACTGTTAGCAGCTTCAGGGGACCAGAGCGTCTTCTGGACACACGCGTTCGCGAGAGACCGACTAGAAGTCATCCAGCTGAAGAAAGGGATCAGGGCGGCCGACGTCCCCACCGCGTCGCTGGGCACCTCCCTCACCGTGACGCCGATCGGGTTAGCCCTCATGCTACCGAGAGGTGCGGACCGCAAGGAAGTCCTGGCCAGGGTCAACCCCATCCTACTCCCGGTGCAGAAGACAGGCGAAAAATACATTCTGGAAGGGTGTCTGAACTGCGAACACGAGTGCGACTTGAGAGTCGACCTGGCTAGTTGTGGGTAGGTTATTAACCACATGGACAAGTTATAGCCATGCCGTCACTGGTTACTCCACTCGTCCGATCTTCGCGTCCCCGAAGGTCACCCACTCGATCCTAGAGGAACAAATGCGAACTCATTGCATCCTCAACAACTCGCTAGTTGGTTTCACGCCCAAGCTGCTGATGAGATACCACGACGGGCCTAAGGCACTACCACGACAGAAGGAATCAAACACTAGATGAGTTGATTGTCGTTAGGCGATCCTGTCACATACTGCAGGTTCCCTTCAAAGACACCCTTTTTTACTCCATTTTTTTTTGTTCCTCCCATTCTCTTTCAAAAAAAAAAAAAAGGTTTTGAGAAAAAAAAAAAAAAATGACTGTGACATTCACCTACTTCCCGCTTCTGGCCAGGGGTTTCGCGCCCATGCTTGCTCTGGAGGAGCACAAGGTAGACTGGAAGGGAGAGGCCAAGACTAAGGAGACGTGGCCCGAGATGAAGGCGGCCGGGATCTGCCCGTTCGGGCAACTACCGATTTTGGAGACTGCAGACTGTGGTGTCATTGCCCAAGCAGGGGCCATCGCGGGGTACGTGGGGAGGGTCAAGAACGCCGCAGGGAAGGATGGCAGGGAAGCCGCCGTCTCCGAAATGCTCTCAGGAATCAGTGAGGACTTCTACAACGACCTGAACAAGCTTCAGCCCACCGTCTTTGTTGCCTCGAAAGGCACGAAGGAGGAGTTCACCGCAATGTGGTCCACCACCTTCCCCACCCGCCTTGCTACTCTTGAAAAGTTTGCCAACGGAAAGGACAAATTCACAGAGGCCGGGAACACCATTGGTGAACTTAACCTTTTCTCCACCCTTCACCAAATGGTCCTTTGCAGCCCCACCATCCTCGACGCCAGCCCCGCTGTGAAGTCCTTTTACAGCCGTGTGTTGGCCCTCCCTTCTACCCAGAAGATCATCACAGGGAAGTCTGCTTTCGGTGCTGTCAACCAGTACTTCCTTACCAACTAAAAAGAGGGAAAAATAACAAAAAAAATATGAGGGGGTTGTGTTTTTTATTTTATTTTTTAAATTTTCTTTTTTGAATGAATAAATAAAAAAAGGAAGAAGAAAAAAAAAAAATAGCTGTGTTGCCAGAATTTTTAAAAAAGTTTTTTTTAATAATAAAAAAAGGCGGCAGGCTAGGGTAAGGGATTCTTTTTTAAAAAAAAAAAAAAAAAAAAAAGAAAAGAAAAGAAAAATAGGGGGGAAAAAAACAAGAAAAAGGAACCGACACGCAAAAAGCTGGTCTTTTTCTTATTCTTTTTCTTTTTCCTCTTTTTTCTCTCTCTCTTTTTTTTTTTTTGGCATCCTCTCTTTTCAATATCTTATTTCCCTGCATTCCTTCTCGCTTCTAAAAAAAATAATAATAATAAGGAGAGAGAGGGGCAACATGAAGCTCAAAGACATGCCCGTGTGGGAGGTGGTGGACGAGCTGATAGCGGGCGCGAAAGATGGGAACATGAGCACGATGAACAAATACCTAGGTAGGTGCATGGAATTCGAAGCTCTAAACAACAAGGACGGGCACGGCTTCAGCAGCCTTGCGTGGGCGGTGTGGAACAAACACATCGACGTGGCTACCGTACTGATCGAAGCAGGGGCGGACGTGAACACGGTGGATGATGACAACCAAACACCGCTTTTCAATGCTGCGTACTCAGGCTCGCTGGAACTGGTGCACTTGTTACTCGCTTCTGGAGCTGACCTTCTCATAGCGGACAGTGAAGATGAGACACCTTTTGCGGCTGCTGCTTCTCAGGGCCACCTTGCTATCGTCCAGACCCTCGCCTCGGCAGGAGCCGACCCTCTTGTCCCCGACTCAGATGGGCTCACCGCCCTTCACAAGGCGCGCTCTAAGAACTATGCTGAGCTCACCTCCTTCGTGCAAACCTATGTCATTGCACACACACGCTCTGCAGGGAAGTCTGTGGTAGTCAAAGACGGCACGTCCTGCCGTCCGGACCTCGAGCTCGATGCTGCGTGTTTTACATCTACTATCTCCCAGTTACAGCAACTTATCTCCACACGTTGGGGGACACCCCCCACCGCCCTCTCCTTCGGCGACTACACCGGTCGGTACGAAGTGCAGCCGCCGGCACACATCACACTGGGCTGCATACCCCCCGCCATCGAGCAGGCTGAGATCTGGACATGGCCCTCAGCACGCGTCATCAACGCCTCGTCTGTGCCCGTCTCGAAGATGACGTACAGCGGTGAGGTGTTGCCTACGCCCATCCCCACCCCTTCGACGTCATCCAAGAAAGCGCGAACAAAGAAGAAGAGGGTCAAGAAGACGGCTTCCATCAGCAGGTCGACCACCGCCAGTGGGCTTTCCAGCAGGATGGCCTCACCATGCGGGACAGAGCAGAGCGTGTCATGCAGCGGCACAGCGCAGGTGCTCGATGCTGCGGCGATGCTGCTCAGTCGTGATGTTCCTTCAGTGCGAAGCGTGACGTTCGAGACCTCTGTGAGGTCTGTGACAGAAGTGGTCAGCGAACCTGAGCAAGCTGAAGGTGTTGAGGGGTCAGAAGGAGCTAAGTTGGAAGACCGCACTGCACACGACGAGCAGTCAGAACATGCGGACGAGGAACCTGTGTGCGCTGCCAGTCCGACGGGTAGCAGCAGTGGGGTTGATGTGGATGTAGATGTCGATGTGTCGCACAGATCTGTGACGACAGCCACGATCGTGACTGTTGAGACGACAGGTGAGAGCAGCGAAGCGTGCAGCATTCTGGAAAGCGTTGCAGAAGCAGAAAGCATTGCTCAGACGGCCAATGCGGTGCAAGTGGTGCGAGCGGTTAGCGTGGTGCGGGCGGTTAGCACCGTGCGTGAATCGAGTGCTGAAAGAGAAGAGGTCACCACGCAAGAGACGGCGGAGCAAGAAACGATCTCTGTTCAAAGGGAGTGTCGGGAAGAGGTGGCAACGACGGAGTCGCGGAGGGAGGCATCGTGCACCGCAAGCACTGTCATGTCGCACGGCAACATTTTCGCAGGACTGCGGAGTGTCACAGAGTCGCCCTGCTCAGAGATGCTGATGAGCGTGAACACGCCACGGACACCTGAGCCGGTCCCCATACTGCGACACTTCGCAACGCAGGCTGCTGAGATCGACACCCCGCCGCTTATGCCAAGCAACATACCAGCACCCGTTCCCCCTGCCAGGGGATATAGCATCTCTCTGCCGTCATCAGAAGTAAAGGCTGCGGTTCCTGCGAAACCAGGGCTCCCCACTGCCCTTCATGAAGCTGCAGTGACAGGGGAGCTATGTATGGCGGAGTACATTCTGTCGCAAAAGGATGCTGATATAAACTGTTTAGACCCGAAGGGAAGGACGCCTTTGATCTGGGCATGCATTGGGGGGCAGCTTCCGTTGGTAAAGCACCTTCTAACACAGGGTGCCAGCCATGCGGTACGTGATCTGGACGGGTGCACAGCGCTCTTCCACGCTGCCGTCAACGGGAAGAACGACGTGCTGCGGTGGTTCGGAGAACACGTCAAGGGCAACAACTTCCACCTGCTGGATACCGAAGGGCACAGCATGGTGCAGTGGGCCGCCTATAAGGGCTACCTCTCCACCCTGCGATATCTACACGAAGTGCATAAGGTGAGATTAGATTTACCGGACTACGAGGACAGGCTGGCGATCCACTGGGCAGCAAGGATGGGGAAGTGTGATATTCTGAGGTATCTCATCGAAAAGGGCACTGCCGTGTTCCTCAGAGACAAAAATGGGTCTACAGCAGAGGACCATGCCATAGAAAGGCAGCAATGGGGCGCTGTCACTGTATTAAGGGAGGCCAGGCTGCTCATCGAGGGTGGGACGCAGTCCGATCAGTGGCGGCACTCTACCTCCAAGGCGATGCAGGCGTGCTCGGGCATCGTGACACCGACGCTGAGAACGAACACGTCTTCCACCTTTGTCATCGAGAACAGCAGGAGGATGTAGGTGTTTATTTTGTAGACTTTTGTTAATAGTATTTTCTAATCTTTTTCTTCTTCTTTCTTCTCTTTATTTTGTTGTCTTACTTATTTCTTTTTTGTGTTTCCTTTCGTTTTCACATTGTTGTTGTTCTTGTTTTTCTTCTCCCCCCTCCCCCTCCCCCTTGTACGCTTAGTCCGATGTAGTGATGTAGAGTTTCTCATTTTTCTCTTTTTCTTTTCTCCTCTCTCCATTTATCATCTCGAACAGGTGGCAGCAGCGATGAAGGAATGGCTGTTTTCCATCTTGGCGAGCATCCTCCTGCACACTGCTACAGGGCAAGGGTGGAAGGATTGGGGCCAAGGAAGCTGCCAAGCGAACAACGGGCTAATGCCCCCTAATCTGAACGTCTTTGACGGGTACGAGGTGCTAGGGCTGACGCTGGACGAATGCAAGACGAGATGTGCGGAGAAGCATACACTAGGGTGCAAGTCTATTTCCTTCTGGAGTCCCAATGACTGCTACCTGAACACAGATGAGGCGGATGTGAACTGGCCCCCCCCACTTACGGGGTACTCACGTATCTCAACAGGTGGTAATGGCGTGGCTCAGGTACACCCCGTCACCAGTGTTTCTGGTGGTGGAAATTTCAAGTGCTTCGAGATCAGCGGCTGCGTGGTGCACGACCTTACGATGCCTGCCGGCTCTGCTAATCCTTGCGGCGACGTTATGGACCCCGGTGCCACCTGCACCCTTACCCTTATGAGCATTCCGTGCCAAACAGTCACCTGCATGGCTGGGAGCCCCCCCAGCTGGGACTCCCTTACTCCCGCGTGCAACCTAACCCCAGCTCCCGACACCCCTGCACCCGATACTCCTGCACCCAAGACTGATGCTCCTGATACTCCTGCACCCAAGACCGATGCTCCCGATACTCCTGCACCCAAGACTGATGCTCCCGATACTCCTGCACCCAAGACCGATGCTCCTGATACTCCTGCACCCAAGACCGATGCTCCCGATACTCCTGCACCCAAGACCGATGCTCCTGATACTCCTGCACCCAAGACTGATGCTCCTGATACTCCTGCACCCAAGACCGATGCTCCTGATACTCCTGCACCCAAGACCGATGCTCCCGATACTCCTGCACCCAAGACCGATGCTCCTGATACTCCTGCACCCAAGACTGATGCTCCTATGACCGATGCTCCTGATACTCCCGCACCTATGACCCCTGCACCCGATACTCCTGCTCCCAAGACTGATGCTCCCGACACTGTCGCGCCGATGACATCTGCTCCCGATACCCCTGCACCTGACACTACTGCACCTGCTACTCCCGCTCCCGATACCCCTGCACCTATGACCCCCGCACCAGATACCCCTGCACCTTTGACAACTGCTCCTGATACCCCTGCACCTTTGACATCTGCTCCCGACACCGCTGCCCCAAAAACCCCCGTCCCTGATACTCCGGCACCCAAGACACCCGTACCTGAGACCACTGTCCCTGATACGGCCGCACCCGATACAGATGTTCCTGCCACAGACGCACCTGTAACTGCCGCGCCACCGGGACTGACAGCAACTCCCACGGCCATACCTACTGTCTCTCCTCTTACGGCAGTTCCCACAGCCGTGCCGACTGCTGCACCCCCCACTGCCAAGCCTGTCACGTCCGCACCTGAAACTGCTTCACCAACCACAGTCCCTACAACTGGGGCACCTGATACGGCCATCCCCACTGCGGTACCCACGGGGGCACCAGGAGTACCCCCGACAGCTGTACCCACCTATATGCCCACAGCTGCCCCCATGGCACTGCCTACGTTCACACCCACAACAGCAGCTCCGACAGCAGCGCCCAAAACTGAAGCACCTGCCACCGGGGCACCTGCCACCGGGGCACCTGCAACCGGGGCACCTGCCACCGAAGCACCTGCAACCGGGGCACCTGCCACTGGGGCACCAGCTACCGCTATTCCAGCAGTGCCCACGAAGGCCCCGATCCCGCTAACGCCAGTGCCTGATACCAACGCGCCGCCCACGCCATCACCCGCGGGATGTGTTACTGACCCGTTGTGGAAGGACGGCCACGTTGCAAAGGGCAACAATTGTGCTAATAGCAGCTTTGTCCAGCATGGTGGCTTGTGCCAGGTGCTGATCCGTGGGAAGGAGTGCGAGGACAGGATGTGCAACGGTGGGGAGTGGAGCAACCTGACATGCTCAGGCAGCAACGAGCTGAACGCCGCACAGAAGAAGGTCATCGTCGCCGTGAGCGGCGTGTCGCCTTTGAAGGGCGGGCAGATCGTGGTCTTGACGAACCTGGCCTGCAAGGTTGAGGACCTCGACTTAGAGGGGGCGGAACCCCTGGACTGGGAGTTCCATCCTGTGGGAATGCCGATCGGGAGCCACAACCATAAATACTTCATGGGGGCCATCATATGGGATCCCATCATTATCATGGGCTTTGGACTGGTTTTGCTGGGACTGGTCTTCATGCAGGTGGGGCTGTGGAAGATCTCCTTCGGGAACGCCTTGGGGAACGTCCGTGCACCGGGGCTGCTGTACATACCGTACTTCTTCTTTCTGCCTGGGCTGTCGCTGTCGAGCGCGCACATGGCATTCGGGTACGACTTGGCACCACCGTCGGTGGCAGTATACGGGTGGTGCATGATGGTGGTCCTGGCTGCTTCGCCAGTGCTGCTGTGGTGGTATTTGTTGAGGGAGGGAACCTTCGAAGGGATCACTGTTCCCGACCCCCGTCTTACAAAGACGGACTTACTCGGCGATGTGGAAGATGAGGAGGGAATGCACAAGAAGATGACCTACCTGGACA
The DNA here is from genome assembly GCA_964019335.1 of Diplonema japonicum. Classification (NCBI taxonomy): domain Eukaryota; phylum Euglenozoa; class Diplonemea; order Diplonemida; family Diplonemidae; genus Diplonema; species Diplonema japonicum. Next base: position 146,188 of record OZ025704.1, read on the forward strand.
AAGGGACCTTCTGGAGGAAGGTGTACGTCTTCATCTTCGGGAGGTACATATGGGTCTCCACAGAACGCCGCTTCGTCGAGCTTTACGGCGCTGTCTTCGAGGCGTACAGGTACGGCTACCAGTGGTTCCCGTTGTTGGACATCACACAGTTAGTGCTGCTGTCGTGGTTTGCCAGTTGGAGCACATCTGACAAGGTGGCGTGCAACATGAGGAACTCGCTCATCACGTTGGTCTTGCTGATCTACTTCGTCACTGTTTGCGTATGGATTCTTTTTTTTTCTTTCTTTCAAATTAAAAAAAAAAAAAAAATTATAAATACCGCAGCGTTGCCGCCCCTTCATGGCGCTCTTCGAGAACCTAGTGGCCATGCTCATCTCGTTCCTCATGCTGCTCTCCATGGTCATCATGCTCGTTGCCATGGCAATGAGCGCAGGGCCTTCCCGTGAAACACTGTTTTCCGTTGCCGGGTACCTCCTCCTCGTCATAACAGGCCTTATCGCCTTGAAGACTATCTACGACTTGATATGCTTCATATGGGACATGAAGGTCGGACGGCGGCGGAAACTGCAAAAAGCAACGTTGAAACGTCTCCTTGAGGACAAGGACATCAGCGAGATGGGGGACATAGACAAGGATGTCATGGAAGGGCTGATGAATATTTGCGTCCTCCCTGAAGAGAGGAGACGGGATCCCGAAGGGGGCGAGTACAAGACCAAGGCGTCTTTCTTCGCCCGTTACAAGGGGTACGAGGAATGGGACGATGCGGAAATGGAAATGAGAATTGACGAAGATGGGCTACCCAGGACAGTACAAGTATTCATAGAGGAACATGAAGGCGAGACAGGGTTGGTAAGAAAATGGGACGCTTGCCCTCATCTATATGATCCCCCGGAACGGTCAGTGGCTTCGTTTTCTGAGGTTTCTGACGAACACCCGGATTTGGGAAAACCTCTTCTAGCACTCTCGGCCACAGGGGGCGATGCATCGTCTCAGGTGTCAAGTCCAGATGCTTCAAAATACACTCCACCACAGCCTCCTTCACATGATGGATTCGAGGATGATAATAATGTTACCGCAGCTTATGTACGGGATTATAATACTCAGAGTGCTTGCTTGGCCGGCGGCCGTAGATCACTGAATTTGAGTGAACTGAACTCCACGTCTTCGCCGAGGTCTACAAAACGAAGGTTCGGGAAGTCCGTTTTTTTTTGAATTGAACAAAAAAAAAAAAGAAGATAAAAAAAAAAAAAGAAAAAAAGAAAAGAGGCGTTTCGCTACGCATTTTTTTTTAACAAACTATTTTTTGTAGATTAGTTTCTTTTTTTTTTTTTTTTTTTAATTTTTTTTTTCTTTCTTAAACCCAACAACAACAAAAAAAAAAAAGAAGGCAGCTAGGATAGAGGATAAGGATTTTTTTTTTTAATTTTTATTTTAGAAAAAAAAACCCCCCAGCTTTATTATTCCCCCAGGCATTTAAAGTAGTTGGGTTTCCGGCTTAGAAAAAAAAAAAAAAAAAAAAAAAAAAGAAGTCTGAGCTGAGATAATATCATCAACCGCTCCCTTGAAAATTAGCTGGGACTGATCAGGTGGCCGCACTCTTTGAGGTTGATATTGGTGCCTCTCGCACACTGCCGCTCAACAAAGAAGGTTGGCCTTGAATCAAGACACCAACATAGTCTTCTGAAATATGAGTTGTACTGTCCAAGAATCAATCCTGGATAGTCGGATGAGCTTATTTTGGTCTAGGGCGCACAGGGGTATAATAAAGGCGGGGTCAAGCTAAAATTTACGGGTAAATTCCTTCAAAAAAAAAGGGGGGGGCGTTTATTTTTTATTTTTCATTTCTTCAGGCATCCTGCCACTAAAAAAAAAAAAAAAAAAAAAACTCTGATGAAGTGTGATGAGATATTTTATTAGGTAAAACACCGCTCGTACACACAAACCAATGAAGCGTTAAGCTCGTTTTTTTTTTTCCCGTTTTTTTTTTCTTGTCCCACCCAAAGTAGTTTTTTTTTTTTTTTTTTTTTTTTTTAAATTCCCCCTCATTATGCTTGCGAGAATTTAAAAAAAAAAAGAAAAGGAGAAAAGAGAGGGGGGAGGCATACTCGGGTGTCTCGTTTGTTTAGTGTTCAATGGTGTGTTGCAACACAGTACTTCCCCCCCCTTCCCCGTTCTTCTTCTTTTTTTCTTCTTCTTTCTTCTTCTTTTCTTTCTGAGAGCATAATAAGTAATTCAGCTTGCAAAAGGATGGGGCGGAGAAAGTTTATACTTATTTTTTCTTCTTTTTTTTTTTTCTCTTTGGGGTGGGGAGAAACTGTGAGCAAAAAAAAAAAAAAAAAAAAAATTCTTTTGTTACGTTAAGTATTTGTTCCCCCTCCCTCCCCCTCTTTTTTATATTTGTTTCCACTTCCGATACGGGTGGCTTTAAAAGGAAAGATTCTTTAAGGAAAAAAAAAAAAAAAAAAAAAAAAAAAAAAAACAGGTTTGTTACAAATCCTGGGAGGGGAGGGGAGGGGAGGGGAGGGAGGCATTTTTCAGGCCTCTTTGCCCAATATTAGCACCTTTCTTTTCTTTTCTTTTCTCTTTAAAGCGTTCACCGTAAGTTGGTTCTGAGGTTACACAGGGGGTTTTCACGGATCCCTCTCCCCCCCTCCCCCCTCCCCCCTCCTTTGAGCACTTCAAGATGTAGCGATGTTCATTGAGGCAAAAGAGAGGGGGGAAATAGTGCAATACCACCACCTCATTAGTTCCACCCCCCCTCCTTATTTACCCTTCTCCTTCCACTTTTTATCAGCACATTCCCCTCTTGGGGGGGAAACAAAAACTCCCCCCCCCCCTTTTTTCTTTTATATTTACGTGCTGTAGTTTTTTTTTTTTTTCCCTTGTTATTATTGCGGTGTTTCGGCAAGGAGGAAAACACGGGAAGGGGGGGTTCCCCCCTGGCCCCCTTTTTCTCAAAAAAAAAAAAAAAGAAAATGGAATTGTGTTTTTTTTTTTTTTTTCTTGCGATTTTTCGGTGGATATGTATTAACAAAAGAAGAAAAAATGAAAATTCTACGGACGAGGTCCAACCTTCATGGGTAAGGGAGTTGGTACCCATAGAGACCATAAAATAGGCCGGTGTGGGGGAAAAAAAGCTACCCCGTGGTACGCAGAAACCTGACGACGCAAAATGATTATTCCTTCGGTTTTTTGATAAGAAGTTCACAGACGTCATCCAAGAAGAGACAAACAAGCATAAGGACGCTGAGATTGATAAGATTTCGACCCAGGGCTCCACCGCTTTCTCGGATTGAGCATTATAATGGGTTTGCGGCGTGCCCAGAATTAGCAAACGTATTGGTCCACAGGACCCATGAAAACCCCCCTTTTCAGTAATTGGGGGGCTTGGGGTCTACTGTCCTCTCAAGCGTAAGAGATATGGCATAAAAATATACTGCCTAAACAAAATGAGCTACCACTGAGCTACGGCATGCTGCGCTTTTACAAACGTCACTCGACATATAAATTAACTGGTTCGCAAAATATGAGACGTAACCCAACCTGCCCAAAACACAGTCAGGCATCCGAGGCAAAAGAGGCACAAACACTTTACCAGGTTTCCGAGCCACCAAGCATCACACCTGAGGCCGGCAAGAAAATTACACTGGCCATGCATACAGGCGTTCTTTTACACGATACTTTGTTGATGAAGGAACCTATGTGGCAGGCCCCCCAGCCCAAATAAGTACAACCCAAATAAGTGTATTCCAAATAATTCTTTTTTTTTGGAGCCCAAACACCCCCCCTCCACTGCCCAAATAAAGGGATTATTCGGGGGGCCCCTTTAGTTATTTTTTTTTTTTCTTTGCAGTTTTTGGGCCACTGTCGCCCTTCCTGCGTTGTACCGCTGTTTTACCCCCCCAAGAAAAGAAAGAATGTTCGTTTTTCTTCTATTATAACCACACAGATGGCTGATTGTCCCAGAGTGTTTTTTTTTTTTTTTTTTTTTTTTTTTTTTTTCTCGTTCGGTTTTATTTTGTTCTGTGTCGCCTCTGTACTTGAACCACAAGGAACAAAGGTCATCTAAGAAGGGCGTGCTGGGTGGAAAAAAAAAAAAAAAAACACAAATACTCGCACGTTGTTAATTCCCCCCCCACCCCACCCCTCCCTTGCGCTCAGCCCTGGCTTCTTATGAATTCTCATTAAACTGCTATAACATAGAAGTTGTGAGTAAAAAAAAAGTTTTTTTTTTCCTTTTTTTTTTTTTTTTTTTTTTTTTTTTTTTTTTTTTTTTTTTTTTTACATTTTGTTCTTCTTCTTCTTCTCTATTTTTTTTATAATATTCTCGTACCCCTATTTTTTTTTTTTTTTTTTTTTTTCCAAAGGGGAAGACTTGGAAAAAGAAACAAAACAAAACAAAAAAAAAAAAAACAAAAACAAAAAAAATGGACGGCTGGTTCAGCAAAGCAATGGAAAGTGTGAAGAAAGGAGCAGATCAACTGTCAGACCAAGCAAAGCAGCTGTCAGAACAAGTCAAGGTGCAGGCAAAGGACTTGGGCGTGATGGAACTCATAAAACTGGATGAAAAAACAGAAGAAAAAACGGAAGAAATCGGAGTCCCATGGGAAGGCCCCCCACCCGCACAATGGGAAGAAAGGATGGGGCAGTGGAGGGTTCTGGTAAAATCACTGTTGAGCGATCCCAATACATTTCTAGTAGGGCCGATGGGGAGAGAGGAGGGTGTGGAAGGCATCGATTGGACAACCGAAGATGCTCCCCCACAATTCCAAATATCCTGCGCCAAAGATGAAGACTTTTCCCAAACAAGATTCACCCTCGTCCCGAAGTGGGTCTCTGACAAAACATTCTGGGCCAACTACTACTGGAAGATACGAGAACTCGGGAAGGCCGAACCGACAAATCTTGAAAAACTCCTAAGGACCCTCAACACCGACCCAACATCACCTCCTTTGGCAGTGGGGGAAAGATTGAAACACAGGGGGGTTACTCATGTATGCACGAAAAAAAAAATAGCTATTTATTAAGTGAAAATAAGATAGCATTATTTCACGCGTGGTGGCAGGGGGTTTAACGAGTAGGGATCTTAGTTCACTTGCTGCGCTCGTGAAGTAAAAAGCTACGAGTTAAACCTGCCACCACAAGTGGAATAATGCTCTTATTTTCACTAATACGTTGTTTTATTTAACAAGAATCGGGTTTGAAAGGGTGGGAGGTTACAGGGTTGGGATTTGGGTTACAGTGTGTGGGAGATGCAACGTCGCTAAATTTCAGTTTGTGCGACTCTTTTGTCCTCATCCCGCTTGCAAACATGCAAGCTGCATATGCCTGACACATGTTGTAGGGGTCGCTGAATTTCACTGCCAGATACTCTTTCATTTGTTCCTGACACCGAAGCTTTTTTTTTTCGCCTCATGGCCTTCTTCAAAAGAAGTGCAACCCCGGGAAAGCTCTGCATTTTTTTACCGAAGTTTCGTTGGGTGATGGCGTTGATCTTGCTGTAACTTGCCCTAAACCTAGGTGGAATAGGTGAACTTAGGCCCAGGAGTGAAATAATGTTACATTATTTCACGCTCGAACATTATTTCACTCCTGGGCCTAAATTCAAGGTAACTGGGAGTGAAAATAAAGCTGGGAGTGACATAAAGTAAAATCTTATTTTCACTCCCACCCTTGAAAACCCGGCTCGAGTTATATAAAAACAAGAAAAAAAAAAAAAAAAAAGAAAAAAAAAAACAGGAAACTGATGTCATTCAAAGTATACTCGACCTCGTAAAGGAGCAGGAGAACACAGACAAACGGCTGTCAGAAATGTCGAGGTCGATGGAGGAGAAAATCAAAACCAGTGAAGAGAACATAGCACTCTTGAAGAGGATCCGGGGCAGGGCCACGCCAAACTCCTCGAACGCAGCATTGCGGGATAGTGTTTACGAAAGCTGTAAGTATCACCTTCAGAAGGCCGAGGCCCTCCTTCAGCAGGGCATGTCGGAGACAGCTAACAACCAGCGAGGGTTGCCTCTTGACCGTCTAGCCCGGGCTGTCAAGGATCTTCACAATATCGAAGCAGAAGGATCAGCCACACTCGAGCAGGAGGACAGTTCACCAACATCAACAGCACCTAAGGGTGAAGATGATAAACCAGCTGAACAGCCTGATGCCAACGACGCGAAAAAAAATGAGAAAGAAAAGATTTCTGAAGATTACTTCGGTGGTGCGCTCCCGTGGGAAGAGGAGTGAGGGGGTGGGGGGAAAAAAAAGAAAAAAAACTAAAACGAATTAGCTGACCATATAAAAGTGTCGAGAGGAAAGAAAAAAAATAGAAAAGACAAGAAGCAATCCCCCCACCCCCCATTTTCTTTTTCCTAGCATTATTCTTCTCTTGAGTTCTTATCCCCCCTCCTTTTTTTTGTGTTGCAGGAACAAGTCTGGAATGTTGACTACGTTTACGGGTTATAAACTTTCTCTAGGTTCCACCCGGCACGTAAAATTTACCCTGCTCCCCCCCCCCCCCTGCTTTTTTCGTCCTAGCATCCAATTTTCTTTTTCTTGTCTCTTTATACTTTTTTTTATGTGCAATGGAACAATGGAGGGAGGGGAAAAGACGATGGGAAAAAGAAGAAGAAAAAAAAAAAGAATGTGCTACCCGGAGTGGGGGGAAAAAGTGAAGGAAATGTAGAAATATTATTAAAAAAAAGATCTTGCTTTTCGTACTATCCCCCCCCCCCCCCCCCCCCCCCCTTCCCGCTCCCGCTCCCTCTTGTGGACTAAGTGATTGCTTCTCTTTTTTTTTCCCCCCCGAATTTCTTTCAAAGCTGCGTGCCTGCGGTACATCCTCAATTGGGTGCAGATGTACTCAACAAAGAGCAACAACAAACGCCCTTTCCAGCAAAAAAAAAAAAAAAAAAAAAAAAAGACTGGAGCACACCCCCAGAGACCTGTCCTTCTTAAATACTCCGATTTCATGTATTTAGGAGCTGTTTGCCCCATTACGGTAGATCTCTCGTCAAAACGTCCATTTTTTTTTTTTGATATTCACTTGTAGGAAAAAAAAAAAAAAAAAAAAAAGAGATGGACGGCGAACCCCATGACGTCCCTACCCTGCTGGAGAGGATAAAATACCTCGAGGAACTGGAGAGAGGGTATAAACTGGAGATAGACAGCCTCAAAGCCCAGCTGCGTGACGTCGCCATGTCACCAAGAAGCCAGCTGGGAAGCAGGAAATCATCTCTAGTCTCTCAGGGAAGCCCAAAGGGCATTACAAGACGCGTCTCGGTAGCTTGGGAAGACAGGTCACCGAAGGCAGACAGCTTACACCTGTCGGTCCCACGAGCAAACTCCACATCATCATTCAGCGGTATAGAAGTATCGCCTCGTTACATGCAATCCTGCGAACTACTTCAATCATGTGAAGATGAAATTCAAAAACTGCAGAGAGAAATCGAGTCGCATGTGGAACGCAAAGAAGAGCTTGGTGATGAAGTTGACAAAACACAGAAGATGCTAGACAGCTGGCGGCGTCAGCTCGAAAACTGTCAAAAAGCCGTGACCGTGGAAAAAAAACAAAGGGAGAGGATGCAGCGCTCACTCGCGCTTCAAAGAGAAACCCTTGCCAACGAAGAAGCCCAGTTCCAATCGGAAAAGGACGCCATGGAAAAAAAACGCAAAATCTGGCAGGAAAAGCTCAAGGTCATGGAAAGCGAATACAAAAGCTGCAAAGCATCAGGCATGAAGGACGTCGACAGCATTACCAAAGAACTCAGAGCGTTAAAACTAGCACGGCACAACTCAGAAGCGCTTCTTGTCGCAGACAATGAACTCGTAAACGGAAAAGCAGACAAAAGCGAGATCGAGACCGCCAAGTTAGAAGCAGAGCTCGACAACCTAAAAAAAGATCTCGCTGCTGTTCAAGAACAAGCTGGTGTCAATGAGGCGGTTATCGAGACCTACCGAAGCATGACGGCAAACGCGTCCAAACACTACACACGTGACCTCACCAACGCAAAACAAAGTTGCGCGTCAGCAGAGAAGGAACGGAAAGAGATACTCAGCGACTACGAGGGCCTCGTTGTCGAAAACAAAGCTCTCGCACACGAGCTAAGAACTCTGCGGAGTAGAAAGAACATCGACGTCCTCCTCCTAAAAGAGTTTCGAACAAACCTCAAGAGCAAGGACAACCAGATACAGGCATTATTAAATCAGATCCCTTTCCACGACTTCAAAAAAAAAGACAAACTCGCGGTTCAGCAAACCGAGATAAAACGTCTCGAAAAAGAAGTCGAAGAGCAGCGAACCCTCTCCGAACGGTACAAAAAGGAAAGCGAAGAACACAAACAACAAAGCATAGAGTACGAACAGCAAAATGCGGAAAAACAAAAGGAGCTGACAGAACAACTCCTGGTAGTCGAGGGTCTGAAATCGGATCTAGAAAAGCAAAGGGCGGAAACCGAACAGGAGGTATCTCGTCTGCAGGGAAAACTGAATGCGATGAGCGCCGAGATGGACTCGCTGACCAAAGTGAAGAAGGAAGAAGATGAGACGCATGAGAACATCAAATCGGAACTTTTGCACCAGAACAACTACCTCAACACACGTATGGCAGTCACAGAGCTCAACGCGCATGAACGTGCGGCACTTGTCGAAGAAGTTGCGCGGCTCAACAAGATCCTCAGCGAAATGAAAACCGAGAAGGAAGGCATCATCAAGGAAGGCGCCGATCTTCGCATCGTTGTTAAGCAGCTCAAAGCTGTCCTCGCTGAGAACGGCGAACGGTACGACACATGTGAAGCAGACCTGGCAAAAATGACCAAGAACACCGCCGCAAAAAAAAAAGAACTAGACATTCTAAAAGCCGAGATCGTCAAGCTCCAGCGTGACAACAAGGAAATGGAGGACAAACTGTACTGGAAGACAGAGGACGGCGAAAAACTCCAACAGATGATCGGGCTGCACCAACGGGAGGCGGAGAAAATGACCACCGAATGCACAGAACGGGTGAAGAAAGAAGCTGCAAAGGCGAAAGAATTAGAAGACAAACTGAACAAGGCCCAGGAGGACATCGTGAAGATGGAAGAACAAATAAAACAGCTGGAGAAGAACGTAGAAGGGACAGAGGAAAAGCTAGGAGAAGAACGCGAAAGTGGCTCAGTTCTACGTGCTGAACGTGACAGGCTTGACGAAGAACTACGGGAAACGCTGAAGGTGAAGGACAAGAAGACAGAGACATTAGACACCACGAACAAAATGCTAGAAGAAAAGCAAGCCAAGGTGTCGGAAGCCGTGAAGGAGCGCAACAAGCTTCGGGAGACGACTAGCAAGCTCCAACAAGAAATCAATGTGAAGGAGGAGAGCCTCAAGGCCTTGGAAATAGCTCATGCAGAGCTGAAGCAAACCCTCGAGGAACGAAACAAATTAACACAGCATGACAAGCAGGTAACAGCAGAGCAGGTGCAGGACCTGCAAAACGCCGAAAAGGAACGAGAGGTGACGATCGCCGTGCTGCGAGGAGACAAAGAGGCTGCAGAGAAGAAACTACAAACTGCAAAAGAAGAGATAGCAGATCTGGAGGGAAAGATTGAGAGCCAAAGGGAAAGCTCAAGGGGCAACATCAAAACAGTTGAAGAACGCCTTGAAGAGGCACGAAACGAGGCTGTGGACCTACGAAACATAGTGAGCGCCAAAGACACCAAAATAGCAGCTCTCCGGAAAGAGCATTTAAACGCGGAAGAGAAACTGGACGAAGTCAGGGAAGAAGCCGAGAGGCTGAAGATACAAGTACAGAGCGAGAGAAGACGGAGCAAGGAGTACACCAGTGTGTCAAGGGACATCATGGAGCTAGCGGAGGAGAAGGACAGGCTGAAGAATGAAGTCACCAATCTCCAGAAGGTAGAGCTCTCCACATTAAAAAAAAAACAAAGAAAAAAAAAACCCCCCCCATCAGCTGCATGTAAGGACCTTAAGCGAAGAGACTCAAGCTTTCAAGAACGAAGTAGAAGAGGTTAAGAGGCAGATGAGCAGGTCTGCCTCACCCGCTGCATCTCCTGGGAGGTACGCGACTCCAAGCAGCACACGAAGCACAATGAGCAGAAGGCAGGAGTGGGACATGAAACACCTTGAGTTTGAGGACAACGTAACACTCCTCAAGGTTCAGCTGGAGGGCCTCTCTGACGCGATGCGAAGGTCTACTGTGGCCGCCCACCAGCTCTCTGACAAGTGGAACACTGACGAACCAACCATTTCCCCTGTTCTGAGACCGCTTGACATAGTGTCCAGCACTGCTGCTGGGTCACCGAAGCCTTCCAGTATCAGTCCTAGAAGGGTATGAATTAGGGGGGAGTTTTTTTTTTTTTTTTTCCTTCATTTCCACAGAGCATTTCACCACCTCATCGATATGTGCTTTACCAGAAACCGTAGGAATTGAAAGGGTGGGGGGGGGGGGGGGGGGTGGAGATGTTTACAGACGTTGTTGTTTCTTAAAATCTTTTGTTTTTTTTTATGGGGGGGAATGGGGAAATGTGGGTGGAACCGTTTCGTACGAGAGGAGCTTCTAATTTCTTCTTCCCCCCCCCCCCCCCCCCCTCCTGCCTTTTTTTGGTTTTTACAAGAATAAGTCTTCGACTAGTCCAAACAACAAGGGAACGTGGGCACCGCGTTTTCGGGTTTTAAGAATTTTTCGGCACATAATACAGACAACTGCCCCAGTTCCTCTTTTTTGTTTTTTGTTTTTGTTTTATTGAACACCGGGTGTAAAAGTTTTAATTCTGCACCCCCACAAAAATCCCCTTCTCATCCTCTACTTTTCTTTTTCTCTTTTTTCTTCTTTTTTTTTTCTCTGTATTCTTTATTGAGGGAACGAGAAGGAGAGGATTCTTGTTTTTTTTTTTTTTTTCTTTCTTTTTTTTTTCTTTTTCATGCGTCTTACCGAAACATGAGGTGCGGGTTCACCTTTTCGGGAGGCGTTTACGTTAAAACCCGCAAACCCGAAAAAAAAGGGGGGAGGGGGGGGGGCATTTCCGAAGTATCGATAAAATTGTTTTTTTCCAAAGGAAGTTGACATGTCTCCCCCCCCCCCCCCCCCGTTTTCTTTTATATGGTTTTTTGTATTTTTTTTGAACACTCATGACGCACACAAATCTGTTACCCCCCATTCTAAATCTCATTTTTTACCCACCATATTACTGCAAGAATGTGTTGAAAAATTAAATTCTTTGTTGTTGTTACAAATATTTATTAACTTGTATTTATCTTCCTTCAGCCGAGACGACATCTCCCCGACCACCCCCCTTCCTTATTGTAAACAAGCTCAGATGACCTTTTTGGGGGCGCTATGGGCGCAATGCCGAAAAAGACTATAATTTTTGGCCCGTTTTCCCAGTAAAAACGATCACTCTACCATAAATGTAATTGCCGTGTTTCGACAAACGGTTTTTAAGACTTTTGACTTTTTAGGAAGAACAAAAAAAAAAAAAAAAAAAAGAACGCGGAGTTATGGTGGGGTAAATTTATTCCCCCCCCCCTTTCTTCTTTTTGTTTGCCTCAGAAACGCTAAGAAACAAAAAAAAATGAGAAAAGAAAGCCCCCCCCCCCCCCCCCCCCAGGGATGAATAAACCTTTTTTTATTCCTTTTTTTTTTGTTCAAACAAGATTGTATCCCCCATTTCTTAAAAGTATATGGGTAGTACTCAGGGAAATTTAAAAAAAAAAAAAAAGGAAAAAAAAAAATGCCCACCCGAAAGAGAACGATCCTGATGGACGAGGACAGAAAACAGGATGAAACAACATTTCCGGTCGTGAAGAAAAAGCGGATGACATCTACAACAGAACCTAAACCGGAGGTCTTTTTCAAGCCACGATACCCAGACGGCTGGCTGATGGCGGAGTACAAAGGCGCGATAGAAAAGTCCGCCATCACAAAGGAACTTTTATCCGACTGTAAGAAAGCGTTTTTAAAAAAGAGCTTCTGGATGCCCGCAGGGGGGAAACCACGCTGCGCGTTTGAGCAATACGCATTGCAGATATACAATGAACACATTGCAAAACTCGACACCCCAGTTCCTGTTAAGAATTCCGGGGCAGAGTGGTGGATACAGATAAGAGGCCGAGGGACCTCACAAAACACCGAGGAATCGCTTGGCTTCCACTGGGATCGTGATGAGGAGTGTGCTGTGAAACAAGGCAGGGTGATATGCCCTACCTTCCTAACGGTAACATATTTGTGTGATGTCGGTGCTCCCACAGTAGCAATCGGTGCTCCACCTCTGCCTTGCAAGGGTTCTGTGAAAGTTCCTAACATGTTTGTGAGCCATCCTGCACAGGGGAAGCATGTTGTTTTTCGTGGTGACATGCTTCACGGATGTCCGCCTGAGATGATGAAGCAGAGCAAGTGTGCGTATACCCGAGTCACGCTGCTCGTGAATATTTGGGTAGGGCACCACCCTTCTGAGATAGAGCCGGCGCCCTTGTCGCTTATTTCCGGTTTTGTTACTCCTTTCAAGGAGCTTTTCACGAAGGTGTCTCCTACCGCTGTCCCGCCTCAAATTATCCAGCCGGGTTCGTCTTCGCCGGTGACAGGGTTTGCCTTTGGCCGTAAGGGTAAAGAAGAACATGAGCTCTGGGTTCCCATACCCCCGAAAAAATCCGCGTCGCTCGGGACTTTCGAGATCACATGTCCCAAGGGGTGTCGTGTAGTTAGGAAGACGTAGAGAAAGAGGGGGAAAAAAAACTAGTTTGGCGCTCCATTTGTTTGTGCGCACGAGCGGAAAACCGAAAAAAAAGAAGAGAGAGAAAGAGAGAGAGAGAGAGAGGGGTTTTCGGACAACGAACCCCTCTTTTTTTTTTTTACCCCCCCTTTTTTTGTTCCCATCGGAAAGGCATAGGAAAAAAAGAAAAAAGAATTCCCGACCACAGTCCCCCCTCCCCCTTATAAAAGAAAAAAAAAGGAACAAAAAAAATGGATAAACGAGTAGCGGTGCTCTTGCCGGTGATTATATTATTGGTGATGTACATGAAAACGAAGAAAAGTAGCAGGGGAGGGGGCGAGGGGAAGAAGAAAAAAGTGCGCGGCGGGGTGGGAATGTTGATGTCGATGCTGATGCCGAGCGTGGGCGCCGGAGAAGGGAGGCTGGAGATATTGATCATGGCGCTCCTGTGCTTTGTGAGGATCTACCTGATGTCGCTGTCGTCGAAGCTCTACCAGAAGCTGGTGGAGGCGGACCTTGTGAAGGGGGGACGGTTCTGGAAGTTATGGCGCACCGTGATCATGCTTGGCATGGCACACACCCTGAACGACCAGACCATCAAGTACTACGGGAAACGGTTAGGAATTGTGTGGCGTGAGAAGCTCACAAAAACCTTGCACGACTCATACTTCAAGGGCTTCAGGTACTACTCTGCCACCCATGGTGTGACTGCCTCCGGTGATATCATCGCAGCCGATGTGAAGGAGGTCACGGGCCGCCTGTCGCAGATGATCGCCGAGGGCCTCCATGCCGTCACTGCTGGTGTCTTCTTCTCTTACCTTGTCGGTGCACGCTTTGGTGCGCGCTACGCTATCATGCCTTATCTTTACCTCTGGATGGGGTTTGTACTCTCCTCGAAAATCGCCCCCGTTAACTGGGCAAAGGTCCAAGGCCAGATTAGAAACAACTTCACAGAATGCCGTGAAGCTGTCTCCCGTGTCGTGACCCACCAGGAGCCCATTACTGCGCAGAAAGGCGAGCAGTACGAAAAGGCTGTCATCGAAAGGAACTTTAAAACGTGGGTTGCCTCGCAGCACGTTGCAGGTCGGGCTGTCATCTGGTCCGGTTTTGTGAGCCAGACCGTTTTCAAGTGGTGGATCCGTTCCTTCCTCGGCACCATGGTGATCGGCCCCTACACCCTCAGAGGGATCAAGAACATGGATGAGAAGACTATGCAGCAGCTGCGCAGTCAGATCGGTTACCACTTCATGCTTGTGAAGGAGTCGTTCATGGCCGCCGGGAACACGGCAAAGATCCTGTACCAGCTGAACCAAATACAGGGTTCTGTGAAGAGGGTGTGCACGCTGATCACTGCGTTGGAAGAGACGCCCGACCCGCAGGGGAACTTCGTGCACGAGGACGCCATCAAGTTCGACAACGTGCAGATTGCGATGCCGACAGGACAGGTGCTTGTCGACGACCTGACCTTCTCCCTTGAGAAGGGCGACTCGCTGCTGCTGACCGGGCACAACGGGGCAGGGAAGTCCTCCATCTTCAGGTGCCTCGGCGGCTTGTGGTCCATCAACAAGGGGCTCATCACAAAGCCTGGTTCCGACGGCGACGAGGGTCTCCACCACAAGGTCTACTACCTTCCGCAGAAGCCGTACACCGTCCTCGGCGACCTCTCCAGCCAGATCACCTACCCCGACGACATCACACTCGACGAACCCGAGCTCCGCGAGATCCTCTCTGAAGTGGGCCTCGAGTACCTTGTGGACAGCACTATCACGGACTGGGAAGGGCTGTCTCTCGGCGAGCAGCAGCGCCTTGCCATCGCAAGGCTGTTGCACCACAAGCCCTCCTTCGCCATCCTCGACGAGTGCACGTCTGGCGTAAGCGGTGAGATGGAGAAGAAGCTGTACATGATCTGCAAGATGCACAACATTACTTACATCACCATCTCCCACAGGCCTGTCCTCAAGGCCTTCCACAAGAGGATGTTGGAGATCGGACTCGGCGACGGGAAATATGAGTTCTCCGACCTGAGCAGCTTCGAGGAGCCTGACTATGGAGTATCCATGAGCCCGATGAGTCCAGGGAAGAAGACTACGGAGGAGGTGGCCCAGCAGAATGAGAAGCCTAAGACTGATTGCTGCGAGTCGCAGTGGCCTGCCTTGGACGTCGTGCGCATGGCGTGGCCTGAGAACGGGAACGCCAAGTTGGCAGCCATCGCGACGTGCCTTGTGGGGCAATCATACATGCAGACGAAGCACTCCGTCATCTTCGGTGGCATGCTTGGCTCCATCTTCACACAGGACTCGGAACTGTTTTTCGACGCTTTCAAACAGGGCTCTGTGTGCAGCGTGGTGGGGTCCGTGTTTGAGCAGGTGATGGAGTACATTGTGCGCGAGTGGAACACGGAGATGAAGCAGAAGCTGACAGAGAGGTTCTCAAAGAAGCTTCTAGAGCCAAATGCGTGCTACAACCTGACGCAGATCGACGGCAGGATCAAGGACCCGCACCACAGGATGACCCTCGACGTGGTCGCTTTCTCCGACGCTGTGTCGGAGCTTATCCCGCAGCTCGTGAACCCCTTGGTCACCATCGGGTTCTCGGTAAGTGGCATGGCTCAGTTCGTGGGCGCCGAGACAATTGGTGTGGTGGCTGGGTATGTGGTGGCAGGGTATGGGATCATCAAGGTGAGCCTCCCCGACTCCAAGACGTTGGTGAAGAAGGAGAGCGGCGAAGAGGCGCAGTTATGCAGCATCCACAGCAGGGTGACGAGGTTCGCAGAATCCATCGCGTTCATCGGCGGCGGACAACGCGAGAGGCTCATCGTCGAGAAGAAGATGAAGGACGTGCTGGCCGTCACCGAGCAGCGTGTGAAGGAGTCCTGGAAGTTCGGGTTGGTGAACGGAATGGTGGTCCGCGAGGGCCCCACCGCCCTGTACTGGCTGGTCCGACACGAGTTCAACAAACTGTCTGGTGCACTGAATAGCAAGACGACCGAGGACTACTTCAAGCTAGCCCAAGGACACGTTTTCGCACAGGAGGCGGTGCAGTACATCTTCAGTGCGTTGGGGCAGCTCCTCGACTCGACGGAGAAAATCGAAAGCCTGTCGGGCAACGCACTGCGCATCGTGGAGCTGGACAACGCCTTCAGCTCCTTGAAGACAGACAGGAACGCTTCGAGGAACTATCGCAAAGCACAGCACGTGCAGGTCACCGACGGGTGCATCCAGACACCTACAGGCGTGTCAATGGCATCTGGTTTGAACCTAACAGTCACACCCGAGACACCCTTGATGGTAACAGGGCCCAACGCCTGTGGGAAGACAGGGTTCTTCAGGATGCTGTGCGGGCTGTGGCCCACACCGACAGGGACTGTGGAAACTCCCCAAGACATGTTCCTGGTACCGCAGTCGATCTTCATGGTGTCGGGCACGCTTGCTGACCAGATCACCTACCCTGTGCATGTGCAGGACAAGCAGCTGGATTCTGAACTGTGCTGCAAGCTTCTGGAGCTGGTCGGGATAGGGTACCTCTCTGGTCGTGAGGGGTGGCATCACACCAAGCCCTGGGAGAACATCCTCTCCCTTGGCGAACAGCAACGCCTTGGCATGGCCAGGCTTTTCTACAACAAACCGAAGTTCGCTATTCTCGACGAATGCACCTCCGCTGTGTCAACAGATGTGGAACACAGGCTGTACAAAGAGGTATGATGTTGGGGAAAGGGGGGGGGAATGCAAAAAAAAAAAAAAAAAAAAAAAAAAAAGGCGAAAAATCTTGGTGTAACTTGTATCACCTTGAGCCAGAGGCTGGCTTTGAATGAGTTCCACACGCAGGAGCTTGCTTTGAACAGTGACAAGACTTGGAAGATTTTGGATGTGGAATAGAAGAGAAGAGTTACAGTTTGCCCCCCACCCCCCCTCGTTTATTTTTGCTCTTTTTTTATGACTTTTTTACTCCGTTGTGATTGTGCTACCTTTTTTTTTGTTGTTTTGTTTTTCTTTTGCCGTTGCGCACGAGCAAAGAGTGGCTCGCCTATATTCTTTCTTATTATTATTTTTTTTTTTGAATCTTGTTTATTCTTTTAGCAAGGGGACAGTTAAATGCAATAAAAAAAACACAAAAAGAACTTTCTTTTTTAAAAAGGTTTTATAATAAATAAAAAAAAGAACAAGGTTTTTTTTCTGTTGTTGTGTTTTTTTTTTCTCACCCCCCTTCTACTTCGGTGATCTTCTTTTTTTCAAGGGCGCCGCCAACACCGGCCTCTTTTAACTCATATATTTTTTTCTTTCCCCCCACAAATGTCCGGCTGAATAATACTTTTTTTTCAAAATTCTGAATAACTATAAGAAGTTTTCTTCGTTTTCTTCTTCGAGCTTACTCCCCTGTCCACCTTGATTTTCGCATTTTAAAAAGCTCAGCCAGACATCTCAGCGCACCTGCCAGTAGCTTGTACAAGCAATCCGAAGACGGATTCATCAAAAAAAAAAAAGAGAAGTAGGAAGGGTGTGCTTCTGGAAACTTTCTTTCAATCTCGTCCTTTTTTTTTTTATATCTCGAAATATCTTTTAAAAGAAAATTGTACTTCTTTTTTTTCCCCCCCTCATTTCTTTCCGTTGTCTTCACAGAAGCTACCATTTCTTTTCTTTTTTTTTGTTATTCTTTTTGTTTATTTATTTTTTTATGGAGAAGGGTGGGTAGGTAAAAGAGGGGATAAAGAAGAAATAAAGCCCCCCCCCCCCACCCGAAAATCATCAAAACAAGACCCCCCCCGTGTGTTCTCCGGTCCCGTCTCCACCCTTCATTCCATTCATTCTCCCCACTTCATTTTTCTTTTTTTTTTTCTCCATCATACCACGGGCAAAAAAAAAAAAAAAAAAAGAAATGCCAGGAGCAAACGGAATCCCTCTGTCGCTACTGTATAACTTCGAACTGAATGTGCACCGGTTGGGTTGGTTTTCAGCAACGCCACCAAAAGGCGGGAGATTACTACTGGTCTTCAGGCTGTGGGACTTCCCACCTCTCACAGTGGAATGCTGCAAAGATGGTGTCATCGCTGGAAGCGGCGTAGCAGTGATAGAACTCGGAAAAAACTGCATGTTCGAAGGGTCCTCAAGCGACGTAGGCAAAGCACTGCCTCTTGAACTTGTCGTCCTCCTCGTCGATGACCGCAACGGCCGAAAAAGAGTCCTCGCCAAAAACAGCACCACCGTGGGGTCCACATGCGATCAAGCCGCTACATTAAAAACAGCGAGAAATAACATAGAAATCCCCCTCCTTGACACAATGGACACCCCGTTCTGCATCGCGACTGTCTCATACCTGCTCAACGCAGTGGGTCCTTATTACAAGGATCAAAACCCTTCCACAGCGAAGCCTGCTCAGTACGTTCAATACAAAGCAGAAGAAGGGCGGCCTTCTGTCCCATTGGAGGATGTAAGCACAGCAGACACCATTGGTGGCTTCATTAGGAAAGAGGTTCTCTCGCAGCTGTCCAGCTGCATCGATTCACTGCTACGGTATGATGATGTGGAAGACCTTGCGGTGGACGATGTGGTACGGGGTGCCGGTGCTGGCGTATTCGCCAGGCAGATAGGACTGATCCAGCAACTGCAACACAACACAAGCAAGCTAGCTAGCGTGGTCGAAGAAGCGTACTACAAGAAACACGGGATACGTAAGCAGACCATTCCGAGCAACGACGACAGCCCTGCAAAACGAATCCCGAAAAAAACAAAAAAACCGAAGAAGAAGAAAATGCACAAAGTCAAGCTCACGCCCGAGATGGCTGCCAAGCTTGCTCTTGCAGGAGGGGGTGTGAACATTTCTTCTGTTATACCAGTAGTGCTTGCTGCCGTTGTCGCAAACAGTGCATTCCAGGTTTTATCCCCTGACCTCCTTGCTCTGACAGGAGGGCGGTCCTCCAATTTCGGTCTTACGTCACCTGCAGAGCCTGCCCGTTCAAAATCCCCTCTTATTGGCGTACCCGTCCAAGATCGCAAGGACTCCATCAGCTCGCAGCACGACCTTGAGCTGACAGGGTACAGCAACTTCGAAGTGGACGAGGGAAGTGTGGTGTGCCACAGCACTGAGATATCTGAGTTCTCCGATCCCGAATGAAATGGCCTTGTTAGGGTTTAAGGACCAGCGTACTCCCTGAGCGACGCTTGGGTGTGACCGCGGTCGATGTTCTTAGCGCAGAGGCCGTTCCATGACTGACAGGCGCTGGACTGGATGAGCCGCATAGTAGTGACACCCAGTACACGCAAGAATAGATTGAGTTTAAAAAAAAGAAAAAGAGAAAAAAAAAAAAGAAAAAAAAAAAAACATATGTATAGATTTTTTTTTTTTGTTTGTTTGTAACAAAGTACTGCAGTATTTATCCCCCAGGGATTTATACCGTGTACCACAAAACCCACCACACAGCAAGAAAAAAAAAAAAAATCGAGCGCAAAGTGGCAACCTGCACGGGGTGTGATTGGGAGGCACCTTACTACTCTCCGGAAGTGGAATCGCTAGATGCTATGAATGAGAAGCCAATACACGTTTCGGGAAGCAGCGGGGAGGCGGACAAGGGCGTGAAGGACGCCACAATAGGGACGAGCAACAGCTTCGCGTGCCTAGAAACCTGCGGGGCGGTGATGAGCGAGGGCAGCACCGGAAGCCAAAAGGTACCCAGAACACACAGCGAAGACGAAAGCGACATTCTACTGGACAACAACAGCGACGAGAGCGAAGTTCTAAGCGAGCAGCAAGAAGAACAACAGCTCAACCTGAATTCCTTGTTCACGTTCAACTACAAGGCGTCCGGCCACCACCTCATGTTCCGCACCAACGACGGGAAGATCGCTAAAGAGTCAACACACGAAGAGGAGCGTTTCTACACAGCACCAGAGGGGAAGCTGTTCTCCAGCTTCACAGCACAATACGCTGGTACAGGTTACCTCCACCAGAAGGACATTCAGCTCCTCGTCCAAAGGGAACACGACGAAGCACAGGGTACAGAAGGGTCCGTTCCCACCCGTCTTGAGGAATCGGGTCCTGCTACACCATCGTCCATGACAAAGAGGAAGAAGTTCATCTTGTTGAGAGACGTGATCAACGGGTTCAAGAAACCGTGCGTTTTGGACATTAAAATGGGGATCCGAGGGTACGGGCTGAACGCGACGCCTGTGAAGCGGAGGAATAAAATTAAAAAAATGTTTCAAACAACGAGCTCAACCTTGGGGGTATGGAGGGGAAAAAAAAAAAAAAAAAAAAAAAACACAGTTCCGCATACACGGCATGAAACGGTGGGACGCAGCATCTCAAAGTTACATCATGTCTGACAAGTACGTGGGCCGGGGCCTTGGTATAGAGACGATGAAAGGGTTTCTCTCCAGATTCTTCGTCACTCAGGAAGAGCCTGATTACCGGCTTGCCGAGATATTCCATGCACGGCTGAACATGCTCTCAGACCTCTTTGAAGATCAAGAGGTCTTTCACTTCTACACGTCATCTCTGCTTCTCTACTTTGACCATGAAAATCCTTATGAAACGGCGGATGTGAAAATGATTGATTTTGCCTTTAGCTACCCTGTGCGGGATATATTGAAGGTGGAGCCGTCGTCTTCTTTGAAGGATGAGGGTTACCTCTTTGGTTTGCGGAACCTGACGCGTCTCTTGAGTAGTATAACCTCGTGCACCTCGTTCACCCCTTACCCTGCTAAGGCGATTAAAACGTTGCTTTGCTCTGATGAATTTGCGGTTGCGTGAGAAAAAAAAAAAAAAAGAAAAAAAAAAAAAAAAAAATGTAGTGCATGCTCGTTTTCTTTTTTATTATTATTATTATTATTTTACTCTCCTCGGTTTTTTTTTTTTTTTTTCTTTTTTCTTTTTTTCGCTTCATCCTTTATAAAAATTTTAAAAAAAAAAAAAAAAAAAAAAAAATCAAGAATCATAATCATCAGGCTTCGGCCTTTCCAAAGGAAAGCTTACCCCCGTGCCCGTGATAGGCTGGTCTTAACCGGATCAGTGTGCTGGCGGGGATTTCTGTGAAAAATGTTAACCGAGGAGTAAAATAAATAATAGCTATTTATTAAGTGAAAATAAGATAGCATTATTTCACGCGTGGTGGCAGGGGGTTTAACGAGTAGGGATCTTAGTTCACTTGCTGCGCTCGTGAAGTAAAAAGCTACGAGTTAAACCTGCCACCACAAGTGGAATAATGCTCTTATTTTCACTAATACGTTGTTTTATTTAACAAGAATCGGGTTTGAAAGGGTGGGAGGTTACAGGGTTGGGATTTGGGTTACAGTGTGTGGGAGATGCAACGTCGCTAAATTTCAGTTTGTGCGACTCTTTTGTCCTCATCCCGCTTGCAAACATGCAAGCTGCATATGCCTGACACATGTTGTAGGGGTCGCTGAATTTCACTGCCAGATACTCTTTCATTTGTTCCTGACACCGAAGCTTTTTTTTTTCGCCTCATGGCCTTCTTCAAAAGAAGTGCAACCCCGGGAAAGCTCTGCATTTTTTTACCGAAGTTTCGTTGGGTGATGGCGTTGATCTTGCTGTAACTTGCCCTAAACCTAGGTGGAATAGGTGAACTTAGGCCCAGGAGTGAAATAATGTTACATTATTTCACGCTCGAACATTATTTCACTCCTGGGCCCAAATTCAAGGTAACTGGGAGTGAAAATAAAGCTGGGAGTGACATAAAGTAAAATCTTATTTTCGCTCCCACCCTTGAAAACCCGGCTCGAGTTATATAAATGGAATTAAAAACAAACAAAAAGAAAAAGAAGAAGAAGAAGTCACAAAGAGGAAGTATGGAGAGGAGAGAAAAAAAAAAAAGAAAATCAAAAAAAAAGGGGGGAATAAGAGAGAAACCGAGACCCTCTTTCTCTCTCCCTCATTTTCACTTCCTTTTGCTCTTTGTACGTAACAAAATACTGTGGAAAAGCAGTATATAGTCCCAATGCACAAACAAAGACAGGTTATGTGTGGTTTTTTTTGGGGGGGTATTTTTTTTTTCTCTTTCTTTCGTTCTTTCTCCCCTTCCCGCCCGTTAGATTATGGAAAGATTCGTTCCACTTTGTTATTTCTTTGTTCCTTTTTTTCTGGATCCCCCCGACCCCATTTTTTTTTTTTTTTTTCAAAAAAAAAAAAAGAATACTTTTGGAAGCCGTCAAGAAACTTTCTCGATTCATGACGTTGCCGTGGTTACTGTCCTTTTATGGGAAGGTTATGTAAGAACACTGCTGATTACAATGTAGCAGATGTTCTACTAGAAATCAAGAGTAGACCAGCCTTTTTTTTTTTTTTTTTATCCTCCACACACTCTTTTTTTTACCCTATCCGTCTTTCCTGCCTTCCCCCCCCCCTTTTTTTTCCCTTTGTTCCAAAAAAATTGCGCCCCATATCTCTAAATTCCGTGTCTGGTCAATCCTGAACTTGCTCTAAGAAGAGGGCTATACTACCCGGGGTTTTAGAGATATGAGGCTTTTTTTTTTTTTAAATAATTATAATAATAATAATAATAATAAAGATTTAAAAAAAAAAAACTAGAGAAAAAGAAAGTTCAAAATCATGCAAAGATGGTGATTCCCCCCCCCCCCCCCCCGTTACTTTCTTTTTTAACCCCCCCCCTTTTCCCCCTCCCCCCCCCTTTTTTTCTTTCGAAAATCTGTTTCTATGGCTCAGTGCAAAATTACTTTTAAAAAAAAGTTTTTTTTTATAGCAAAAACCTTTTTACTGTATTGTACTCTTACCGAATTTAGGATAAGTAGATGGATCTGCGCTGGGTGGATGTAGACATGATATGTCTGTTGGCTTTGAGGCCACAACACGCGGATCTCTGGGAGTGACACAAAAACAGAAAGCACAGGGCGGACGGGCTGAAGATTTGCCCTCAAACAATCGCCTTTTTTCCCCTCCTTTTTTTCTAACTTTGAAGGCATCCCCCCCCCCCCCCCCCCCCCATCCTCTTCTTTTCGTTCTTTTTTACCCCCCTTCCACAAAGAAAAAAAAGTTTTTTTTTTTTAGCCGCCTGGTATAACTAGGAAGGTTTTTTTTTCTCTTTTTTTTTTCCCTCTTTTTTTTTTTGCTGGAGCGAGTAAGCAAGCTTTTGAAAAGAATTGTTATTGCAAAAAAAAAAAAAAAGAAAAGAAAGAAAAAAGAGTAGGCGGCTTGTCCGTTATTTCCTCTGTAGGTGAAAAAGGCTTGCGCAAACAATCAGCCGACAATGTTGACTTTTTCAGTCAGTAGTGTTTAAAAAAAAAAATGAGGGGAAGAGAAAAATTAAAAAAGAAAGTCGTTGAAGAACAGTTTTGCAGAAACGTCTTTGAAGGAATTATAAAAAAAAAAAAAAAAAAAAAAAAAAAAAAACTTTAAAAATAAAAAATAAAAAAAAGAAGGGGGGACAAAAGTGCTCGTGTGCACAAACAAAATCCAGAATTACTACAATAGTTTTCTTTTCTTTTCTTTTTTTTTTTTTTTCCTTTTTTTTCCTCTCCCCTTTTTTTTTCTAGGGGAAAGGGGGAAAGGAGAAGTCTTTCTTTAAAAAAAAAAAAAAAAAAAAAGTGGTGAAAGTCTGTTACTAAAAGCCCTCATAAATCCACCTTTGAGTGTGCTATGGTCAGGTTTGGCCCTATAAAGTTTTAGTTGTAACACCCCTTGTTTTTTTTTTTTTTTTTTTTTTTTTTTTTTTTTTTTTGACCCTCATTTCTCTACTAGCTTTTTGCCGGTCAGGCAATTATTGGGGGGGGGGGGGGGGGAGAATGGAAAAACAAAAACATGAAAACAAGTTTGTGCTCATTATCTTTTAGTTTTTTTTTCTCTTTTTTTTTTTTTTTTTTTCCCTTTCATATGTGTAAGGTCCACAGTGGTCTTTGCTTGTCAGACAAAATGTGAAAAAGAACGGAGGGGTGGGGGGAGTAGTAGTCAATACCCTTCTTTCTTTTCTTCTCCTTTTAATTTCTAGCCCGTCGTCCCAAGTTGAGAATAGCAGATGAAGAAGAAAAGAAAAAAAAAAGTAACATGAGAATATGGGAACAGAGAGTGCTATAGTATTTAAAATAAAGAAATCACTTAGCCTATACTCTGTTTTCTCCTCCCCCCCTTTTTTTTTTCATTTTCACTTCTTTGCTGCTGTTCAGCAATTTTGGCAAGTAGCCGGAAATATGACGCGAAAAAAAAAAAAGATTTTTTTCCCCCCTTCCCTCCCTCTTCCACAGTATTAAATAATCTTCTTACTTATTTTTTCTTTTTTTTTTTTATTGCACCCCTCTTTATTCACTTCCAACTTATGCCATAGAAAAGTTTTTTTTTTTGTTGGCGGAAGGGAACGGCTGAGGGGAATCCAGTTCAGCGAAACCCAAAGTTCATTTCTTTATTCTTCTTGTTTTGTCATTTCAAAAAGAAAATAAAAGATTTGCATCAAGGTGAAGCTCATATCTTCCCCCCCCCCTTTTTTTTTCCCCCTCATCTTTCGCATCTTACCGCATTTTAAATCAAGAAGTCCTAATAGCCTATCAAGAGTTGGATACAGAAAGTTTTTTTTCTGCACCCTAAAATCCAACTTCTGGAATATAGTTTCGGGCAAGTAACGCCCACGTCCTTAACAATTTAAAAACACGGTATTTTGTGAGGGGGAAAAGGAAAGAAAGGGGAAAAAAAGAAAAGCAACCCCCTGTTTTTTTTTTTTTTTTTTTTTTTTTTTTTTTACGTGCCCCCTTTAAAAAAAGGGGGAAATAGCAAAGCAAAAAAAAAGAAAAGAATTGCGGTTTTTATCTTGCGTACCCCTCACCCCCTTCCCTTATCCCCCCCTCTCCCAAGCTCTTTTTTTATTATTTTTTTATTTCACTCCCCATTTTATTCTTCTCCCTCTCCCCCCCATTTGCATACTTTCTCCCCCCCCCTCCCTTTTTCTCGTTTCCACACCCCCCCCCTCACATTCTCTATTCTTGGTTTTATATTTTTTATTTTCATTTACTTTTCTTTTCTTTCTCATCCCCCCATTTCCCCAACTAGAAAATTCAAGTTTTACACAGGTGAAGTTGGCAGGAGGGCCACGGGGGTTTAAAAAAAAAAAAAAAAAAAAAAAAGAAGAAGAGAAAACAAAAACAAAAAGAAAATGCAATTAAATGTAAAGAGAAAAAAAGTTTTTGGAGGAACCGCAGACCACGTGTCAGAGAACGGCTCGGTCCAGAGGCGGAGGGGTTTGGTCAAGATTCAGGTGGTGGTCCGCGTCAGGCCGCTGGCGGGGAACAAGGAGGGCATTTTAAAAACCACGGAAAAAAACAGGGTCTCAGTCATCATAGGAACCAGAAGAGAGCCACGAACATTCGCCTTCGACTCCGTCCTCAGCGGCGGCGACGACATAACAAACCGCGCGGTTTTGAACCACATAATAACCCCATCATTAAACAACGCCACCAAGGGTTTACACACATCACTCCTCGCAGTCGGAAGCGACAACATTAAACGTTCAAGATTAACCGCTTTCGACCTAGCCCATAAGTCTCTATCCGAAATATTCGGAAAAACCCAAGCACGACACGTAGAAATCTCCTGCTGCCAGATAGACCACGACAACTCCATAAAATGCCTATTCGCGCCTGAAAAAGGTTTCTTGAAAATCAGAGAACATCCTGCAGCAGGGCCTTATGTCGATGACCTAACATCTTACGTAGCAAAAGACTACCCCGGGTCCAGACGGCTTCTCGACACGGTGGAACGAAGCAGGGACCAACGGTCCCACGTTATTCTCACATTGTCTGTAAATGTAGGCGGGAAAACCGCGCGGATATTAATCGCGGATATTCTGCAACGAGACGCCGTTCCAAGGAAAACTGCAGCGTCTCTGGCATCGCTGTCGAGGGTGGCTCACTTGCAAAGCCAGTCATCACAACACACTCCATACCGTGAGACCGCGTTGACGTGGCTGCTCAAAGACGGTTTGTGCGGGAACTCAAAAACTATTGTTTTGTCATCTGTGTCGCAGATTCCTGCGGATCTCGACGACACGCTTGCGGTCTTGAAATTTTCCGAACAAGCGTGCGGGATGTACACGTCCCCTACTGCCTCCGTGATGAACGGCAAGCAGGGCGTCGTCACCGATCTCAAAAAAGAGATCAAAACTCTTGAAGATCGTCTTAAAAAAAGCACCGACCGCGAGCTTGTCGAAACGCTGAACCAAAACCAGCGTTTGATGAAACGCCTCACAAGCACGTGGGACGAGAAGTGGAGGGAAACCGTCAACGAGCTTCAAATCAAGGAAAGAGAAGCCTCGCGTTTGGAAGAAGAAAAGGAAGACCTCAAAACCCAATTAATGCAAACAAGAGCAGAGCTCCTCCGAACCCGTGAAATGCGAACTATGGACCACGAGAAACTGGAGAATCTCATAGGAACTGTTCAGGCAACCCGCGACACGAAAAGCATCAAAGAAGAGCTTCGGAGAATAAAAACCGGTTACGGTGCTACATCACAACCATCGGCGACTTTACCAAGAAGATCACCGACACCAGCACCAAATATCGGTAACAAACGGCTTCCTCCAGGATCACGGCCGACAAAAGACAATTCAACATTCGCCATGCCCATCAGCGATACAGAGAGCACGGGGTCGTTGGGGTCCGAGCTGATGTTCAGAAAAATCCCGCCTAGTTCTCAGCGTACCGCTCCAGAAAGCCTTTCTAAATCATACGAAAAAGCACGGGGCACCGCTGTCGGGTTCGGTGCGTCATCAACATACAAAAAATACGATTTTTCAAAACCACCGCAACGCGTTCAACCAACCTCCAAACCAGCACCTGTTGTAAGAGATGATAACAGTGTTAAAGCTTCATTGACAAGAGGGCAACAATTGTTTCAAGAATTAACCTCTCAGTACGGAAACGGGCCGAGCATGGGGAGGAAGGTAATTTTGCAACCGTCTCGAAAAGAAAAACAAAAACCGGTAAAAATTGAAATAGATGCGAGTTCGTCAGGATCAGGGTTTGCAACCTCTCCACGTAGAGCGGCACCTGCGTCACGAAGAACGCCTTCTCCCATACACCCCCGCCATACAGAGGAGATTTTAGAATGGGAAGATGATTCTTATAACCGTGAATGGCAGGAGCAGACGGTCAACAATACCAACGAAGCTATTCTGATCTCGGAGGCGAATCGTAGGAGGATTGATGTCCAATACCGGTTGAACCAGACCCCATCCAGTTCTGATGCCGCTGCCACCCCGAAGCGTATTAGCTTCAATTTGAAGCCTTCCGTGATTGAGTATCCAAGTGTGGAGCTGCTACCGGAACATGCTTGTTAAGGGGGGTTTTTTTTTTTGTTTTTTTTTTTTATTAACCATAACCATAGTTTTTTTTTTTTTTTTTGGCTTTGTCACCCCCCCCTTTTTTTGGTCGGTCGTCTTTTTTTTTTTTGCTGAAGTAAAAAAAAAGAAAAAAAGAGAAAAAGAATTGAAAGAAGAAAGAATCTACTTATTCTGCTGCTTTTTCTCCCCACCCCCCTCCCTTTCTTTCTTTTTCTTTTTTTTTTACTGTCCCCCCCCCCCCCCTCATCCCCTCTTCCCTATTGTATTAAGTTTTCTTTTTTTATTTTTCTCTTTCAAATTATCTGAATTTTTTTGTTCCTCAAAAAACATTTTTTTTAAAACATAATTCTCAAAGAATCCCAGGGAGGGGAGGGAGAGAGACAACAATGGAGCCCACAAAGGAAATACACATGAGGGCAGCAGGCACCAAGGGCGCCTTTATCAACAAGAGAGGAGTCATCGACAGTGGTGCTTTCATGAGTGTAGTGGACCATGAGACAGGGAAAGTAATGGGGTTCCACAGACAGGCAGGGGAGAGAAAATACACGTACAAAACCGACACGGGCGAGGGTGGGTACCTAAAGAGGGACATGGAGCTTGGCATTGGCCACCACCGACCGATACTTGCCCCTGTAGCCTGGATGCACGCACGAAGCTCAGCTACGGGCGGGACGCAGTCCACCGACCCACTAATAGGACGGCGGGGAGTGTTCAAACACTACGCGGTAACCTTCTCAGGTGGGGATGGTAAGGTTCACTTTAAGAGAACCATCTAAAAAAAAAAAAAAAAAAAAAAAAAAAAAAAAAAAAAAAAGAAATTGCTCATTACACGCCACGGGGATTTGCGGGGAATTTTTTTTTTCTTCTCTTCTTTCTTGTCTCTTCTTACCCCAAAGAAAAAAAATCCACAACGAAAAAGGAGGAGGGGGGGAGGGTGGAGGAATGGACAAATACACCATTACCGACACTATTCTGGGGAAAGGTGGGTTCGCATCTGTGTATCTTGCCCATGTAAACCGGACAGGCGATAAGGTGGCCGTTAAAAAAACAAAAAAAATTGTGAAGGAAGAGATCTCTATTCTGGAAGTAGTCCGGAGCCACCACTGCGTCCGGTACCTAGAAAGCTTCGAGGATAAGCACAAAACCTACATCATCATGGAGCTCGTGGAGGGCGTCGACCTTCACCGCAAGATAGAAGAAGAGGGCGCTTTAAGCGAACCCACCTGCAAAGGAATATGCAGGCAACTAACCTCCGCTGTGGAGTATCTCCACAGGGATCTCAATGTAGCCCACTTCGATGTCAAACCTGAAAATATCATGCTGTGCAACAATAATATTGTGAAGATTATTGACTTCGGGTGCTCCAAGAGGTACGACCCTACAGCCGAAAAAAGTATTTTTCGGCCGTGCGGGACGTTATTATATGCAGCACCAGAGATTATTGGGAGGGTGCTGGTGTCAGGGGCCTCTCCGATTTCCCTTCCTACAAAGAATCTTGAGGCGTTAGATGTCTACGGGCTGGGTGTTGTTTTATATTACTGCCACCATGCTTCGCTGCCTTTCTACCCTTCTTCTTGGCCTTCGCTCAAACATCAGTACGAACAGGCGCTTGCCTTGGAACTGTGTTTTTTGAGCGAACCGTCTGGATTGCTTGCCACTCCTTCACTTTATCTGCACATGATCGCGATGCTCCCAGAGAGCCGTGCCACTCTACGGGAGATCCGGCAGCATGTTTATCTAGATGAACAGGCTGCCGCGGGGTATGGGTGCGGCGTGGAGGCCATCTCTGAAACGTCGCTTGTTAAGCGGCGGAGATTGTGTCAGTAAAGATTTTTTTTTTTTTTTTTTTTTTTTTTTTTTTTTTATAATTGTGACATACTGAAAAAGAAGAAAAGAAAAAAAAAGAGAAGCAAAAAAAAAAAAGATTTCTTGCCCTACACACCAACTTTATTTTTTTTTTTTTCTTTTGAGAAGAAAAAATGGATTTTCAGTATTTCCGTAAACGGGGAGTGGGGTGTTCCCAGGAGGAAATAAAAAAAAAAAAAAAAAAGAGAGAATTTCGTGATATCCCTTGGTTTTCAGGATCTGTACGATACGATACTGCCCCTCCCTCCTTTTTTTTTTTTTTTTGCATGAACAGGGAAAAAAAAAATATATATATATATATATATATATAAAGGGGCCCCCCGAATAATCCCTTTATTTGGGCAGTGGAGGGGGGGTGTTTGGGCTCCAAAAAAAAAGAATTATTTGGAATACACTTATTTGGGTTGTACTTATTTGGGCTGGGGAGCCTGCCACATGGAAAGCAGGGAGTGGGGCTTAGAGCACTTCGGAAATCTTAACATGCCAAATCGTGCCAAGATTTTTTTCATGTCCTTTTTTTTTCCAAGGGAAATTTTTTAACAGTTTTTCTCCCAGGCTGTGGAGAACCCACAAACGTTGCAGACAAACCGCCTGGTTTTGGCGTTAGGTGATTGCTGGGAGGTTGTGGGGGTCTGAGAGGCTTGAGAAACTGTCAGGGCTTGAGAAGCTGCAAGGGCTTGGGAGGCTGCTGGAGTCTCGTCAGGTGTAGTGTCCATTGTAACACCCGCAACAATGTTCTGTGCTGCACTGTCTAAAGCCTGACTCCTTCAAAGTGCTTACTTCGCTAAGTGCCCTTAGCTGTATGGTCTCCTTGGAACTACCTGGAAGGTAGCCGCGAGATCGCATACAGCTAAAGGTGCCGAGCAGTTGCATGACCTTTCTCATGTGCCTGCCCTACCCACAGTGCCATGTTGATTCGGCGCTCTGCTGCATTCATCAACCAACGTCCCGCCTTGGCTGCTTGGGGCATGCCGCAGCCCCCCCTAACCCCTCAAAATGGCAGGAGGTCTGAATCGCCGGTGCCACACAGAAGCAGCTTCACAATACGTACTTTTCCTTTTCAATCGATTGTTATATTTGTACTAATAAAATATAGCGTGCATTCGACGGCACTGATTAAGCGACTGGCACCTTCCGAAGAAGGGCCTCCCACATCCGCCGGGTTGAGCAGAGGATGCCCTGGGGCGGCCGTTCCAGTCTGATCACGTTGCACTATAATATATTTCTCATCTTCTAGAAGCCCTTGTAGCTCGCCAGGCCAGCACTCTTACTTG
Source organism: Diplonema japonicum (assembly GCA_964019335.1). Classification (NCBI taxonomy): domain Eukaryota; phylum Euglenozoa; class Diplonemea; order Diplonemida; family Diplonemidae; genus Diplonema; species Diplonema japonicum. Next base: position 176,310 of record OZ025704.1, read on the forward strand.
CGTAAGCAGCCTCACAATACCGCCAGTGGGCTACAGCACAGCTTTGGGATCTTGCTCAGGAATGGAATATTGACATTGCGGGCCATGAAAGTTGTTAACACATGAATCCATGTGCCCCTCCGGCAATGCAGAAGCACCTGGGCCACCCACAAAGCGCCTTTGAACTAAGTAGTTCCATGAAATTTTGAACCGTTCATCACGAACCATCTAGCTTCTTGCGTTAAGAAAAATAGTCTCCCACAATAACCCCCAGGTGCTAACCCCCGTGGTCCCTGTTCAAAATGCAAAGGAATTGCTTGTAAGTGCCCAAAACCAGGCGGAAATCGACTCTTTGGTCAAAAAAGGGGTGTAGTACATGGGTTATGTTGCAGGACTACCATGTGACCCCCCCATCCCCCTGGTCCCCCTCCAAAAAAAAAGAAAGGGAGTCGGGAATTATTTGGGAAAAAACACATTATTTGGGAGGGAATTATTTGGGCCCCCCCTTTATGTGTTGACAATGAATTGTTAGTGCTGGGCTTATCCTTCAAAGGTGCACGAAACAACAAAAAATTTCAACCCATTTTTTTTTTTTTTTTTTTTTTTTTTTTTTTGTATTCCCCCTCACTATGAGGGGGAGTCATGATTATTGTATCATGTCTTTTTTTTTTTTTTTTCTTCTTCTTTTTTCTTTCTTCAAAAAAAGAAATCCTAACACAGGAAGGGGGAGGGAAAAAAAAAGGAGAGGAGGGGGCAGGCTTCGCTGTGCGTGCCTGTAGATGGTGGAGCAGGATGCACGAAGCAAGGTGACAAAGTACATCGTGTCTGCTAGTGTGGTGAGTGCGGGGTTGTACTCCTTCGTGTTAAGCCACTGCTGGTATGGCCGGGGAGAAGAGGAGGACGAGGAGGACGCTGGCAAAGAGGACCATCCGATAAAGGAGTCTGAACCCATCATCACCATTGCCTGCAGTATTATAGAAGCTCTGTGCCTTTACCACATGAGCAGATCGACTCCAGGGAAGGTGGAGGGCCCCGCCACTGCCTGGCTTGAGGTTTCGGTCCTTGGGTCGCTCCTCTCCGTGTCTTCTAGCCTACTACAAAATTCGGCCTCTTTCGTGAAAACAAGTAGTTTTCAACCATATCATGTTGGGTATGCATTTTGGACGGGGAAAAAAAAAAAAAAAAAAAAAAAAAAAACCAGGTTTGACGTCTCACGCATTTGTGGGTCGGCTGCAATGATTCTCGGTGTGGAGCACGCATTGAGGAATTTGTCATCAGACGAAGAATAGGGGGGAGGGGGAGAGAGGGTGGGGGGGGGGGGGAAGAAAGTGTCAGGATATAATCATTTGTTACTTTGAGGAGGAAAAAGAACGAAGCAGAAAAAAAAAAGAAGAAAAAAAAAAGGAACCGGAAAAAAAAAAAAAAAAAAAAAAAGGTGACACGTTTTCACGAGTCAGCGAAAGCCACAATTCTTTTTTTTTTATAACCCATAAAAAAGCGGGCGGGGGGGACCGAATGCATCAGGTCTGATTTCTTGCTGAATGACACTTTTTTTTTTTTCTTCTTTTTTTTTTTGATGGTGGTGGGGATAACATGAAAATATAAGAAGTACATCAGATGTGTTGTTCGCTGTTGACCTCCTCGTCGGTCACCACCGTAGCGCCCGAGTGGAAGAACGTGCAGCAAACTGCACGAGCGCAGAATCTTGGTTACCCGGGACGCCCCGGCTAGGGTTGAGCACACCGCACGCATTAAGGACACGACGCGGAACGCAGAAGAAGCTACAACTCGGCCGAGGAGCGCCCCCTGTAATCAAGTAGTAGTTCGTGCTTCATTGCACGCTTAACGCCACCAAGTGTTGCAATCAAAGCCCCATTTTTTTTTTTTATTATTATTTACACCTACAGGTGTCTAGTAGCTGGTTTTTTAGGCGTCCTGTCACATACCGCAGGTACCCTTAAATGTCTCTTTTTTTTTTCTTTTTTTTTTTTCTTTATCTTTCTGTTTTGGGAGAGAGGATACCGCCCCCCCCCCCCCCCCCCCAGCTTTATGGGTTTTAAAAAAAAAAAAGAGTGGGATGGTGGAGAGGGGAGGACGAAAAAAAGTAGTACTTTTGATCACATAGCCCCCCAAAAAAGCCCCCCAAGAGGCGCGCTTCCTGTTTGAGAAGTTTAAAGGACATGAAGAAAAATGTAGCTCTGTGGCGACATATACCTGCATCCAAGGAAGTCTCGTAGTTTTCCCAATGTTTCGAATCGGTTATTGCATTGTTATGTCAAGAGGGTGGTGGGGCTGGCCTTAGCATTTTCTTCCCCCTCCTTTTGTATCTTGGTTACCAGGGACGCCCTGTAATCAAGTAGATGGTTCGTGCTTCGTTGCACACTTAACACCACTTAGTGTTGCAATCAAAGCCCCCATTTTCTTTTCTTTTTTTTTTTTCTCTTTGTTTCCTATCTTCCTCAAAATTTCCTTTTTTCTTTTTTTTTTGTCATTGGCTTTTTTTTTTTTTTTAAAAAAAGAATTTTCGCTTCTCTTTCCTCCGATACTTGTGTTTTGTCCCCTCCCTCCCCCCTCTTTTTTTTTGTTTCGAAAAAAAAAAAGAAAACGTACCCTCAAAAGGGTAGTGCCCAACTAATAAGAGAGATATGAAACGGAGGGGGGGGGGGGGGGGGACAGTTTTCTTTTCCTTCTTTTTTTCTTCTTCCCCCCCCCCCCCCCCTTTCCTTTCTCGAAAACAACAAAGGTAACATTACGTAAGTACCAAAAAATGACGCGGTCCCAATCGGAGGATGACGCCGGGAGCCCCTCTGTCCTCTTAGAGGGTATGGAACACGCGAGTGTTATGGAAGTAGTTGAGGTGTACAACACCCTGGAGAAAATAGTAGAAGAGGAGAAGCTAGCAAGACGCTTCAAACCGCAGGCAGTCCCCCCAGAAATCATGAAAATTCTACATGACAACGAGATGATAGACAGGGACGCAGCACTGGAGGCGTCAATAAATGATGTCGCAAAACACTCTGAGGAAATGGTGAATATCGAAGCGAAACTTAAAAACTGGAGGGACGAGCAACGGCCCAACAGGCGGCGGGTCGAAATCTTCAACGACATCCCACAAACCACCCTGTGTTTCATCAGAAATATGTTTTATTACATAGCTTCGCTAACCGTTCAAAACGACGATTTTTACGATGAATCATGGGAATGGTGGAAGGCCCCAGAGGTCCGTTCTTCTTACGACCAACTCGGCTTCGAATGGAAAGCTGTTCTCCAGGGCAGCACAATCGATTCCACCGAACGAGAAATCCACACCAGAGAAACGTACTACAAGGAGGTAACCTGGTGGCAAGCACCCGAGTACGTACACGCCTTCCAAACTGAAAAAAACAACCCCGATTCCCAACGATGGACGACACCCGAATTCTTTGAAGAATTCCAATCTACAGGAGTTGTACCCGGAATCGATGAGCTTAGCCCCGAAGAGGCCTCCTACCGGGAAACCTTTTACAAAGAAAAGAGCCCTGTGATACGTAAATGGGCTGCTGCAACAGAAACCGATCTGCATTTATGCTCTGAAGAAGAAGAAGCACAACGTATTTTCTACTACACTCATGGATCATGGTGGGCTCAGGATCTCCACATTGCGATGTTTGAGATTCAAGGGAAAAGTTCGAATTTTGCCCTGTATCGTGTTGAAAATCCGGAATTCGTTTGGTGGATGGCCCCCATATATGTGGAGGATTATTGGAAGGCGGAGAGCGAAGGATTGATCAACCACCCCAGTGACCAACAAACGAAATGGTACGAATCCCATTCCTGGGTCTGCGAAAAAAATTTTAAAAATTTTTTAAACGGAAGCGAGGAATGGTTTAACGGGGTGGAGGAGGGTTCACCTGCTTACTATGAACGTCTGGAATACTTCTCAAACCGAATCACCGACACGGAGCTGGAGGACCGCTGTCGTTGGGTCAAAGAGACGCGAAAGCGATTCTTGAAGATGAAAAAGGAAGATCTGGCAGAATACCTGAAGGCAATTAATGAGGACGATCCTGCCACCCCCACTATGCAGGAGGCCATTGTTTCACAACTACCCGACCCTTTTGATTTCTGCGATATTTTGCCGTTGTTGTCACGATTCGAATTCATCATACCCCTGTCCCAAGAGGAACTGCACCACCAGGCCGAGCAACACGTTTTGCGTCTGAGGAGCGAGGAACTCCTGGCGGCGGAGGAGGAGGCGTACTTCCTTGCCAATTTACAACCAGACAACGCAGAGTAAAAAAAAAAAAAAGAAAAAAAGAAAACCTGTACAATTCTCTCCCCCCTGCTCTCCCCCTCCGTGCTTTGGCTGCACGTCACTGACAATTATCTTTTTTTTTTTTTTTGGCTGTTTTTTTTTTTTTTTTTTATATTTTATTTTACTTTTCTCTTTTTTTTTTTTTTTTTTTTTTTTTAAGGGTGGTCCTCGAGTGGGATTTGCCCTTAAACATCGCCTTTTTTTTTTATTTTCTTGTTTTTAACTAGCTACAAAGAACACAAGTACAGGATAGAAAGGGGGATGACTGAGTCCCCTGTTACACCGGGGATGACACCGTTGGCGGGGCCAATGAGGGATTCTTGCCCTGCTGATGACGCCAGAGATGTGGTAAATCCCGTTGGTACAGAGTTGCTGGCAATGAAGGAGTATGTTGGGGGGGGGGGGTGGAAATTTATTTTTTTCTATGATAGGGGCACCCCAGCCGACCTATCGCCTGCGCAATCGTTTCAACAGTCACCAACCTTCCTTGGGCACAGCTCTCCTTCTTTGGGAATAGTGTCAATAGCTGACACAGCCCCTCACCGGCCCTCACCGGGTGATACAATGCTGGAAGGGTCATTGGCTGATCCGTGCTTAGACTATTGCCAAACACCGGATAGAACTGGTCTGAAGCCAATCTCCCCATTCCCCCAGTCCTCAGGAAGATAGAGTGACAATGAGAGGGCGGGGTTACACAGGAAAAAAAAAGAAAAGAAAAAAATATTCGATAAGATTTTCGGTGGGGGGGGGGGGGGGGGGAACGAAAAGAAAAAAGTTTAGGTTTGGTTTTTTCTTTTTCTTTTTTTATTTTTTTTTTTTTAATTCTGAGCAGCTTTCTCAAAGAATTTAGGCCGGAAGATATAAATCAGGTTTCACTTTATTTCACGCCCAGACCTGGCGTGAAATAAAGTATCTGATTTTTTCCTCATGTTTTTAAGCCAAACGTTGCTGATTTTGCAGGGCGTGAAAATCAGGTACTTTATTTCACGCCCACAGTCATTTCTAGCAAAATGGGAAGAAAACCGAAGGCGACCGGGAAGCGAGTCAAGGGCATCAGCCTCGAGAAAGAGGCCAAAGCTGTGATGGAAGACACGCTTCCAACGGCAAGCAAAATAGCCTACAAGAAGGAGTGGGAGAGGTTTTGCACCTACCACTCGATCAAACCCACGCCCCTTCAGCCCTGCCCCCTTCGACACAGCCCACTTCTTCAGTGCACAGAATCACGTTTGACATAACGGCAACATCAATTCGCCTAATTTATCATACCAAACCCAGTACCGTGTTCAGTAAAGACTCGCGCATTGCGCCGCTACAAGCAGGCAGCAGCGAAGCCACACTTAGCACCTAAATTCTTTTCGAGAGCAGCTCATCATTAAATAAAATGCAGTATTGAATAAAATCAGAGCATGATTTCACTTGTGGGCTCCCCTTTTTTGACTCGTTTTTTTACTCGTCAAAAAGGGGACCCCACGCGTGAAATCAGGCTATCTGATTTTCATTTAATAAATAGCTATTATCGTGATCAACTTTCTTTTTTATATTTTTTTTTTTAAAAAAAAAAAAGAAAATTGCTGTTATGGTCATTCTTTTATTTTCGCTTTTTTTTTTCTTTTTTTTTTATTATTATTATTATTCTAATTCTTTTTTTTTTTTTTTTTTTTTTTTTTTTTTTTTACTTATACGTGGTCTCCCCCCTTTTTCCTATCATATTTCTTTATTTTCTTTCTTTCTTTATTTTCTTTTATCGTCTTCATGACCCTCCTCCCCCCCCCCCCCCCCCCATTTCACTTTGCTCTTTTTTTTTCTTTTTCCGAATTCCCTGTTTTAAAAAAAAAAACTGTTTATGAGTGGGGAGGAGGGGCATTATAAACGAGGTGGTGAGATAGAGGAGAAAAAAAAATAGAAGGAGGGGGGGGATATTATGGGGAAAAAAAAAGGAACTTCGTTTTTTTTTTTTTTTCTTCTTTCTTTTCTATCTCATACAAAATCAACAAAAAAAAAGGAAAGTTTACAACAGTTCAAAGAGGATACACATGAATCGATATAAAATCCAGTACGTTATAGGGGATGGGGCCTACGGGCTGGTCATGAGGGCCACTCAAATAGAGACCGGTGACACTGTAGCAGTGAAAAAGATGAAGAGGAAATTTTACAACTGGCACGAGTGCATGGATCTAAGAGAGATCAAATCTCTGAAGAAGCTAAACCATCATAACATTATTAAACTGAAGGAGGTGATTAGAGAGAACGACGAATTGTTCTTTGTCTTTGATTTCTGCGAGAATAACCTGTATCAATTGATGACCGGTACTCAAAAAGGCCTCCCAGAGTACCTCGTACGGAATATCATGAATCAGATTTTTCAAGCATTGACTTATATGCACAAAGTATACATTTCTTTTTTTCATTTTTTTGAAAAAAAAAAAGAAAAAAAATTTTTTTTTTCCCTCCAGCATGGTTTTTTCCACCGAGACCTTAAACCAGAGAACCTGCTCGTCAACGGGGCCGGGGACCTCACTCACCAAAACTACAGTAAGGATCTGGTGGTGAAACTAGCCGACTTCGGGCTTGCTAGGGAAATCAGGTCACGCCCTCCATTTACTGATTACGTGTCCACTAGATGGTGTGTTGGGGGAAAAAAAAAAAAAAAAAAAAAAAAAAAATAAAGGTATCGCGCACCTGAAATCCTTCTCCGGTCCACGAACTACAACAGCCCGATCGACATGTGGGCTGCGGGTGTGATAATGGCTGAGATGTACTTGGTGTGGGGAAGAGAAAAAAAAAAAAAAAAAAAAAAAAAAAAAAAAAAAAACCAGATTCGGCCGCTTTTCCCCGGTACAAGCGAAACGGATGAGATTTTCAAAATCTGTTCAGTGCTTGGGACACCGACCCCTCAGCAGTGGCAGGAAGGGCATCGGTTGGCACAGGCGATGAACTTCAAGTTCCCCCAGATGGTCCCCACACCGTTGTCCTCCCTCATCCCGTCTGCGGCGAACGAGGCTCTCAGCATCATGAACCAACTGCTGGTGTACGAACCGAAGAAGAGGCTGACCAGCAACGAGGCGTTGCAGCATTCGTTCTTTACATCGTATCAAGCTACATCCATCAAACCGCAAACCCCAAGCGCACTTGGGCTCAGCTCAGCAGGGAGCTCTGTCGGAGGTCAGACACGCGAAGAACCCCCCCAGCAGCAAAAACAGACTAGTCAAGATTTTGAGACATTCAGACACCATAGCACAAAGGTACAAAAAAAAAAAAAAAAAAAAAAAAAACAGACCGACTCCAGTGCGCCTGGCTCTAGGTGGTACCAAGAACAAGGTAGGAAGATGTCTTCGGATTATTACTGAGCGGGGGGGGGGGAAGAAAAAAAGAAAGAAAGGAAGGATACCAGCTTCACTTACGTGTTGAAATACTGTTGAAACAAAAAGAAATTGACAAACGGGACTTAACGATTCGTCAAGTTTTGTTATCACAGTAAATATATTGTGTTCCTCTTCTTTTTTTTTCTTTTTTTTTTCTCGCTTTAGATAGACAGTAGTCTCAAGCTTTAACATTTTTTTTTCTTTTTTTTTTTTTTTTTTTTTAGACTGAAAAGTTCGTTCTTTTCCCCATTTACACTTTGTGGTTTTTTTTTTTTTTTTTTTTTTTCCCTTTTTTTTTTCCCCCCTTTCCCTCTTTCTTTTTTTTCTTTTTTTCCCTGATGCACACCGCGTTCCATGTCACGGTCTAATTTTGATTCCAAATGTGTACAATACATTTAACAAAAAAAAGAAATCAAGTGGCATGGCGATATTTGCTTCATCAGGTTAAAAAAAAAAAAAAAAGAGGAAACCAAAAAGGGGGGAGAGAGGGGGAAAGGAAAACGAATCAGTTGTTAATAACCCTCAAAGAGGGGAAGAAAAAAAAAGTCATCCCCATCCTACACACTTCACCCCCCCCCTTTTTTCTCGTTCTTGTCTATTAACAGTTTTTTTTTTCCTCTTCTTTTATTTTTTTCATATCTCTTCGATCTTACACAACCTAACAGGTGCGCACATGTCTGAGGAGGCAGCTGCCATGGAAGAAGTGAATAAGGTAGAAGAGGAGAAAACAATAGAAGACAGCGAGAAGGTAGACACGTCCCCTCTTCCAGGGATGTCAGGGATTCCGATCTTTGGAGGAAAGCCTTTAAAACCAGCTGTGAAGGAGGACGATGTAGAACCGGAGGTGAGAGCAGCACCACAGACCCCAGAGAAGCGAAGCGAAGAGGTGAAGCAATCCTCCCTTTCGCCCTCGGTCTATTCTGAAGAGAAGGACCGTCTGCGGTCAGCATACATGGCGTCCCCTTACGTGGCACAGACACCCAGCAAGACCCCCACGCAGCGAGGCAAGAAGACCGCTAGTGTCCGCTCTGGTTCCGCTACCGCCACAGCTGCCATTGTGTCCCACAAGCCACTCAACAGGAAGCCTCCTGCAGATCAACGTGGCTGTGTTTTCAAGTCCAACACACAGCGCTTCAGAACAGGCGATGTGATGGCCAGTGGCGGTGTCCCGCTCATCAGCAGTGTCTCCACGCCTGATGAGGAACCCAGCAAGATGGGCGGCAAGCGTGCCCTGCGCGACAACTGCAAAGGCTCTCCCCCAAGGTACGGGATGAACATCCAGATGCTCAGGAAACGCTATTCCAGACCTGTGAGGCACGCGGTCGAAAGGTGGGGGGACAAGGCGGAGTGCATAGGAAAGGCCACGTGTTCCGCAACATGCATGACAGTGGCCGACAGCACCGTGTGGTGCGCGGAGTCCGACGGCACCATCACCATCAGGGAGAAGGACGGGTCCGTCTTCGCTGTCGTGGAGCGTGACCACCATGCGCCTCAGATCACGTCGCTGCTGTACATCGCGTCAGGCAACAAGGGAGGGCGGGTGCTGGTGGGGCATGCGAACGGCACCGTGCTGGCATTGGACGCCATCACAGCCGAGAGGCTCACCAACGACGCTTTGTTCCACAGCAGTGCGGTGACATGTCTAGCGGCAGTGTACCACGCGAACACCTCGTCGCTGGTGGTGAGCACGGCGAAGGATGGGACCATGCAGTTTTTTGACGGCCACACGCTGGAGGTGCTGCAGACGGTGGCGCACCCGGCGGCTGTGAACTGCGTGGTGGCGTCGGGGCCCTACACATACACAGGCTGCCAAGACGGGTGCGTCAGGAAGTGGGACACGCAGACGGGCGTTGAGCTGTCGTCGAACGCCCTGTCGGGGCCTGTGCGCGACATCATGCTCGATGGGCGGTACCTGTGGTGCTGCGCAGAAGGCGCACAGCAGCTGACCATCATCGACGTCACCACAATGTCGCCAGCAGCACACCCGCACCCACCCACCACCGCCGCACCTGTGAAGGTGTTACATATGGGCTCCTCTACGTGGACCCTGCACAATGACAACAGCGTCGTCGTGTGGAACTCGCAGGTATGTCCGCACATCTCAACACCACACCACACCCTCAGACACTTGAGTGTGTCCGCACGATGCAGTCGCAAGGCAACGACACCATCTACTCCGCGTGCAAGGTGCAGACCGTACCCGAGGACTACGAGGTCTGGACGCTGTCGGAGGGCAGGGTGCAGATGTGGAGGAACCATGAGTACCCGCTCCCTATTTGGTGTGCTCTCATCAATTCCCTTTTTTTTCCTTACATTACAACCCCTTGCTGCAGGTGCAACGACGCGTACCAAGCGTGGATGGAGAACGTGAACGAAGTTAAAGACGAAGTGGCACAGCTGAAGGCAACGGTGGCGTTGAAGAACGAGAAGATAGCACAGCTGGAGGGGCTGAACGAGAGGGTATGCAAAAGAAACCCCCCCCCCCCCCCCCCACGCTCTTAATTCCCCACAGTTGAAGGAAGACCTTGTGCAGGCCAACCAGCTACAAGTATCGGTGCAGTCGCTGGCGACGACGAGGTCGCAAGAAGTGGGGGTGGAGAACGAGAGGAGGAAGAAACTTGAGGCGGAGCTGAGCGACTTGCGACAGGTGATCATTGAGATCCACAAAGAGATTACACCTGCGGATCAACACCTGTTGCACTACAAGCCGAGCGACCTGAAGAGCATTGTCGGTTGGTTGGCGAACGAGTACACATGTGGGGCAGGAAGCCTCCCTCAGCAGGACGGCGCTGAATCTGAGCTTCACCAGCTCCTGACAGACATACACAAAAAGCTAACACCCCCTGAGGACCACGAGGACACCTACAGTACCAGTGACTATGTAGGGATTGTCCGGTTACTGCAGGCACGTGCTGCCAACCCAGAAGTACAACAGATGGACACAAACGACACCATCGCTGACCTCACTGCGCAAAATCACAACCTCAAGGAGGACAACACCCGGCTGAAGGAAATGCTTGAAAAGCTCAAACTGTCACACAAGAGGGTCAACGCTCAGTTGCAATCCATCACCCAACAGCACTCTTAGATTTTCTTTTTTCTTTTTTTTTTTTCCTCAAGCGCTACCTTGACCCCCTAGTACGGGATATGCTCAAAAGGATTTACCCAGTTAGTTTGAGGAGTGGCCCGGGAAAGGTTCCTGACACGTTATTGTAGTACCCCGAGTCTTCAGAAAGCAACTCAAACTAACTATCTTTTATGTTTTGCATTAGGGTGCATTATTGGATCATTTCAAAAACTTGGGTCAAGTTTAGCACTCCACCCCCTCTTTTTGTTTTTTGAAGTGTGATTTTCTTTCTTTTTTTTTTTTTCTGCTCCCCGTTTTCTTTCATTCTTGTTTAAAAAAGAAAAAACGACTTTCGAACTGCTGGGGCGAGGAGAGGGGGACTTTTTTCGTTTACCCCCCGGTTCTAAAGGGAAAGAGGGAGGGGGAAAAAAAAAGAAGAAGAAAAAAACTATAAAGCTGCCTGCCCCCCCCCCTTTTTTTCTTTCATGTTGTATTTTTATGAAACTTGTTTCTTTTTTTTTTTTTTTTTCTTCTTTAGATTAGTTCTTTTTTTTTGTCGCTGCTGCGGGTTTTTCGATGTTCCAGAAAAAGAAAGCTGAAAAAGGTGGTGAAACTAAAAAAAAAAAAAAAAAAAAAAGAAAAATGTCGGTAGTGTCGCCCAGGAGCCCGACGTCCCCGATCGCAATGCTGGAGCATGGGGACGCATTCTTCAGGCTTAGAAGCTTTTTGTGCAGCTTTTACGAAGAACACAATCCAGCCATGTTGGGGCGGGTGGACACAGTCGCGACTACGTGGGTTGGTGCTGAGGATGACCTTTTCCACCGGTTACTGGCAAGGTACCCTGAAAGACAAAGTGACTTTGAATGGATGCTTGAGTCACCACACAGCTGTGCCCACTGTTGATCAGACAACAATTTTACACCTTTTTTTTTTTTTTTTTTTTTTGCTTTCTTTCCCCTGCTAGCAGTCTTCTTTGCCCCCTTCCCTCCCCTGTTAAAAATGACACGCCAGCAGGGTGCTAAGGGGAAGGGAAAAAAAAAAAAAAAAAAAAAAGAATCATATGCACGTTTTTACCGTGAGAGAAAACTGGTTATGAAAAAAAAAAAAAAAAAAATGTGGCATAAAGAGAAAAAAAAAAAAATCATGCGATGCTGGTGGTACGTTGCTAACCTTCTCCATCATGATGTGAATCTTCTTCTTCTTCTTTTTTTCTTCTCTCTTTTTTTTTTCTCCGATGCACACCGTAAGAATAAAAATCACATCGGGGGGATTTTTTTTTTTATTTATAAAAGAAAAGAGACGACCTCTTGAATATAAAAGAAATTGTAAAATATATTTTAGGGGCAGCAAGTGTGTTTCACGACACTTTTCCCTAAGCGAGTCAGAGCATGGAGAGACAAGGAGAAGGCAAACCTTGGTTAGTTGTCATCAGCTATTGCATTACCAAAATATGTCTCCAAATGTGCTGTTGGACTAAAAACATGTTTTTTTTTTTTTCTTTTTTTTTTTTTTATTGTGTTTCAGCAAACCATCGTGCGCTTTATTGCTACTTGTGATCACCCCACCCCCCTGAAAGAAAGTACCTGAAAAAAGAAGAAATAAAAAAAAAAGGTGATTTTAACCACCAAAAACTTAGCTTTTTATATTCTCCCCCCCCCCCCCCTAAACCAAAAAATACTTGCTCAGTTTCGTTGTAAGAGCAAAAAGAAAGTGGTAGCATGCAGTAATTATCTCCAGGATTTAAACCGTGTGCTCAATCGAATGTTAAAAACCGACTTTTTTTTTTTCCCCCTCTTTTTTTTTTTGTTTGCGTTTGTTTTTAGTTCTTTGTTACGTCCCCTTCTTCCCCATATTGTTTTGTATTCTCATTTTAAACCCTCTCTTTCTTCTGGCACCCTTCTTTCTTTTTTTTTTTTTCTTATCCAAAAAAAAAAAAAACCCTCCCCCGGAGCAGGTTTTCATGATTTTTCATTTTTGTAGTTCTTCAAGAGTTCAAAATGCCCTCACCCGGGCAACGCTCCTTGTGGTTCGTGTTTGGTGACTCTGTGTGTGGGTGTGGCACTAAATAACACTAGTTTTAAACCGCAATGCCCTTCCTTCTACCTGCCCTATCCCCCACCTCCCCTCCTCTCTCCTCTCAAGTACCAATAAAGAAAAGCTATTTGTTACCAACAAAATTATGAGGTCCTTTTATTCCACCCTTCTCGTTCATTTTGAGTCGCATGCTACCGCTCTTCGTGGCCCGCTGATCTGAGTGGTTGTGTATTTGGTTTGATGATTCGGTTGATATTTAAGCTTCCCCCCTCCGCCCTTAAAAAAACCGAGCTTCGAAAAAAACCCCGAGACAACGCAACAGGAGAGGGGTAAAAAAAAAAAAAAAAAAAAAAAAAAGAGCATGGCAGAAACAGAGGAAAAAGTGCCTTTCGAACAGGACACAGCAGCTGGTATGCATTTTTTTTTTTTTTTTTTTTTTTTTCGTTCACACCCCCTCCAGCCGAAGATGCAACGGACCTCCACAGCTTGCTCCTTCCGGACGGTGCCCTCCCTGTTCATGTGAAGAACTTCTCACTAACTTACGCGAATTTGGTATCGAAAAAAAAAAAAAAAAAAAAAAAAAAAGGGGAAAACAACGTACACGGTAACCAAATAACTTTTTTATACCCCAAAAGGGGAGCATCATAAGGTAGGCACGCCACCGCGGCGGGCCGTTGCTAACCACTTCGTTCCTATCATAGTGAATTTTTTCCACCGTCGCCTTAAACCCACAACTTTTTTTCCACCGTTCACGGTAACCTACACCTTTTTTTCCACTTTTTACTGTAACCACCAACAATTTCCCTTATGCAACCACTAACTTTTTTTCCACCGTCCACGGTAACCTCCCACATTTTATGCCTCATTGGGGTTTGGTACGAAATGTAGCGAGGGGGGCAAAACATGATGTCATAGCAAAAGAAAAGGAAAAAAGACCTTTTAAGAGAAATGGGTGACTACCCTGAAGGCTGGGACTACAACCGGGACAGCACTTCGAGGAGTGATTGTGGTTGGTGCAGCAGTTGAGTAATGAGGGTTCTTACAAGTTGCATTTAATTTCCCCTTTTCTCTCACTTCGCTTCCTCCTCTTTGCTGGCCTGCCTATCTGTGACTTCGTGACAACAGGGGGCTTGAGGGCGAGGGGTGGAGAAGTACATCAGACGCCAGATACCTCGGCTTTGGCTTTAAATCGTCTTTGGAAATCGCCCTTGCCAACTTCCAGGAGAAATTCTTGGTGTCTTTTTCGAGCCCTGGTTGTGCCTACACGTTTTTCCAAAGTGCACACACACCTCCACCGTGGACGTTGGAAAAAAAGTTGTGGGTTTCCGTGGACGGTGGAAAAAAAGTTCTTACTTACATGGTTTAGTGGAAACAAAAATAGGTTGCCGTGGAGAGTGGAAAAATTTTACAAAAAACCATTTGAGTGGAAAAAAAGTTGTAGGTTACCGTAAACAGTGGTGGAAATTCTGCTTACAGACTTGAGTGGAAAAAAGTTATTTGGTTACCGTGTACGTTGTTTTTCTCAAAAAAAAAAAAAAAAAAAAAAAAAAACCACAGGCTCTCCAAGGCTGGGTCAAACAGCGAAGCCCTGTCTGCGCAGCTTGCAGTGTAGCAGGTGCGTACAACGCTGTACTCGGTCTGTCCAGAGGAATGGAGGGAGCCCAGAGCCAAGAATCCGTTTTGAATGTACTGAAGGAGCTGGTCGAAGGCCAAATCCGACGGGCGGAGGACAGCCTTCTGAGACAATTGCTGGTCCCCTCTATCCAACCCGCTCTCGAACTGGTGCAGGAAAGGATCGCCGAGAAGAACAAGACCTTGGGAGGGAAGAAAACTGCAGGTGTCACCCCTAAGGAGTGCGTCTGCCTTATCAGACGGCGCTGCATAGAAGAGGTGCTGGAGAAGGGCAACGTTGACGTGGATCCCAACAAAATGCCGTCAGATGTGTTCGAGAGTTTAATCGAAGTGTGGGGCATCACTAAGGAAAAGTGCGAGGTCGAGCCGGAAACACCGGACGACAAGTTCCTGAGCAGCACAGACGATGACGACGAGAGGATGCTGGCAGGCTCTGACGACGAAGAAGAACTGGAATCTACCGTTGTGATGAAAAAAAAAAACGCGAAAAAAAAGAAAGGCCAAGAAAAGGACCAGGGACAAGCGGTGTCCTGCGCGCTCAACAAATGGTTCCGAGCGATAATCGCACATGCGAAACTGTGCAGGGACATCGGCCCCTCCACTGCAGGCATAGGCAACTGGGGCATCTTGCAGTCCACTACAATGCTTGCTGAAAAACACGATGTCTGTATTGGTACCAGGATTCTTTTTGGCCGAGGGTGCACGGCAGCTTTGAAGCTTAGGTCCAGCGACACTGAGCTCGATGTTTCCCGCCAGTGGGCAGCCGTCCGTGAAGCTTTCGACACCCCACGCACTTCGCTCATCTTCCACCTGACTAATCACTACGCCCTTATCTTCGCCATGCGTTCTTATACAAACCCCGAGGGGGTTGTTGTTCGTGAGATCCTCACCGCGCGAAAAGGCCAGCGCCCTTCTGCGTGGATCTCGTTCACCGATGTGCGGTCCATCCTCCTCTCGTGGGGAGGATACAAGATCATGCAGGTGGCCGGGTCCGCTGCATGATTTCTAGAAGGGAAGAAAGAAGAAAAAAAGAAAAAGAAAGAAAAAAAAGGGGGAGAAAAGAATAGTATAAAAGAAAACCCCCCCCCCCCCCCCCTTCCCTCCCATCTTTCCCCTATTGTTAAATATAGACATTCCCCCCCTCCCTCTTTTTTTTTTTTTCTAGTTTTTTTTTTTCAAGTTTTTTGTTTTGTACAATTTCAAAAAAAAAAAAAGAAATCCAGACGAATGGTTGTAAACCAAGAGTATGTTGTGCATGGCACACTGTTTGAACTGCCGGAGAGATATGAGGTGAAGAAAATGGCGGATCACGATGGAGGGCGGGCGGTGGGGTACGCGACATTCGGTGCGGAGTGCCAGTGCTTCGACAGGGAGCTTGGCTGCAAGGTCATCGCCAAGAAGCTCGAAGGGCCCCACACTTGGAACACGGTCCGAGAGTTCCGGCTGCTGTGCAGGCTGTCGCACTACACCCTCGTAAAAATCCTCGACTGCTTCTCAGGGAGCGGCGACACAACCCACGAGCTCTACTTCGTCACAGCACAACACGACGCCACCCTACAAACCATCATCAGGTCCGAACAGATCCTGACTAAACAACAGATCAAAATCCTATCGTTCCAACTCCTCGAGGCAGTTCGGTACCTCCACGAAAACAATATAATCGTCACCTCCCTGAACCCATCCAACATATTCTGCACGGTATCATGCGCCCTGTGCATAGGCGATTTGGGCAGCGCTGTAATGTTCCGTCCGAACTCCCCTTGCGAGGAAATCCCATCTGCCGACTGCAAGAACCCTGAAGACCTGTACACTAACTGGTACAAGCCGCCTGAGCTCCTCTTATCCGCACCGGTTATAACCACTGCCTGTGACGTGTGGTCCATTGGGGTCATTCTTGCCGAACTCCTATACCGGCGGCCGTTGTGGCCTGCAGCCAACTACCTCGACCAGATCAAACGTATCACTGACGCCTTGGGCGTCGACAATGGAGAGGTGAAACCCAGCGAAACCGAACCGGACACCTGCCACCTTGACTTTCTAGGGAACTCAAAGGACGCGAACACCGTCAAGAAGTACATCGTTTCCTTGGGGCCGAAGCTGAACGTTCCCTTGCGGACGATGCTTCCGTCAGCAGGTCGGTTTTTCTGTGATTTGCTTGAAAACATGATCCGATTCGGGCCGGCTGGCAGGATGAGCACGGCAGACCTGCTTGACCACCCTTACTTCGACACCCTCTCGAGCAGGGAGGTCACCATTTGCAAACGAGCTGACGAGGATCTGGGCACTATTTTCGATCAAAAAACACAAGAACTGACTAGTGTGACAGCCTCCTCCCCTGCCGACCTAGCTGGCGTTGCTCAGTACGTCGGGTTTCAACTTCACTCGTTGAACGGCGCCGCCCTCAACGCACCGATGGTCATGGGCGCCCTGTCCCCACCTGTCTCTTTGCAGACCATCGGAAAAGGGAAGACTTCGGTCACCCTGCTGTTTGGAAAACTGTTGAACTCCCCGTTGAAGGGCGTCCCATGGGTGACGGAAGGGATGGACAGGGAGGAGCTGGATGAGTGTCTAGTAGAGGATATGCAATACTTACGTAATGCTTTTTAACCTTCAGTTTTTTCTTTTTTTTTTATAATATTTTTTTTATTGAACACGGCAAACGTACCTATCCTCCAGGCGATGACTCAGTATGTCCGTCAATGAGTGTCTCACCACCGCAGTCTGCACCAACGCGGGACAGCAATGCACGGACGCCGATACAGCCCAGCCTAACAACTGGGTGTGTTCGTGTATCGCACCGTTAGCAGGTCGGCAAACAGCAGGTGTTGCAACGTGCAGCCTTCCGGCAACGCCTAGCCCAGGGTCTTCGGATGACGATGGGAACGTATTGGCGATAGCATTGGCTGTGACGGGGTTTGTGTTGTGCCTTGCTATACTCGGCTGCTTCGGGGTTGTCCTGTACCTCAAGGGGAAAAGAGAGAAACGAGAGATGCAAGAACGAACACAGGTTCAACAACCAGTTCCAGTAGAGCCGGAGGTACCACAGTTGGACCCACCAGGCGATGCAACGCCTTACAAAGCTATGGAAGGCGATATGTTCGCATCTATGGGGTCCGCTTCTAGCTCAGGGCCGCGTGGGAGGTTCTTCTTCGAGCCTGAAGAAGAAGAAGAAGGTGAGAAATCGCTTCCTCCATTGTCAGCACCCCCTCCCCCGCCGGTGGAAGGTGCAAAAACTTGCCGTTCCTGTGGAACACAGGGCTTGATGCCTTGGAGTGAAATATGCCCTTCTTGCAATGCAACCGTTGGTGGGCCTAACGGTACCGATGCTGAGGTCACCTACCAGGCTGAACGGAGCGTGTCGGTTATTGCGCCATCACCTTCACCCCCAAGGCCCTTCTCACGTGTTTCGAAGCTGCCTGATAAGACGCACCCGCTGCCGTTGGGGGGGCCTTGGTTCAATGTGTAGATATGGAAAAGAAGAAGAAACGAAAAATGGTCGAGGTTTTTTTTTTTTTTTTTGCAAGAACGAGTCTTTGACTTGTCTAAACAAAAGGGGAACGTTGGCAACGTGTTTCGGGTTGACAAACTTCTCCAGGTTTTACCCGGCACGTACAAACAACGGCCAGTTCCTCTTTTTTTTGTATAGATATTTTTTTTTCTTTGTTGTTTCTTTAAAAAAGCAGGGCGCCGCCAACACCGGCCTCCTTTAACTCATATATATTTCTTTTCCTTTAACCGGGAGGGTTGAGGAGGAAGAGTTTTTTTTTTTTTTTTTTTTTTTAACCACTAAAGGACCATGAGGACATATGTGTCCTTAAGAAAAATAATCTTTTCTATGTGACACTTTTTGTGCCCCACAGCCCCTGGACTTTACTAAGACCCATTGTTCCGCAATTTTTTTTTATTTGAAATACCCTTTAACAAACACAAAAACCCGTCCCCAAGGGGGTTGCTTGGTGTCCTGTTTTACTTAGTATTTGAGAGCAGCTTCTCAGGACCTTCGAAAGTGATTTCAAGTGCTTCTTCCAGCCCCAGCACCACCTCAGATGAGGGTGGTGTGCGTTGGGGGACAAATATCAACCGTATACCGGCCAGGAAATGACATGGGTACAGGGGTCCAGCAACATCGAACGGTGACATGGATAGGCTACAACTTTTCTGTTTGTTTATCACAAACAGCTTGCTGAGGTCCATTATCAGCTGTTCGAAGGTGTATGCCACATCCAAGGGCACCACATTCGACGCAGACGTGGTACAACTCAACACCTGGATCGCCGTCTGGGTTCTGGACGAAGTCTGCAGGGCGGGCGTCAAGGACTACTGGTCTACAAAGGAAGAGATTGCAACGCCTTACATAGGCCGTGTCCTGGGCCGCGCCACATTTCTCCATATCTTCTTGAACGGGACACTATCAAAAGTGGAGATGCTGCATTCCTAGACTCCCCCAGCTGGAAAGCTGCATACCACCCCCGGTCAAGGGCTGAGCATTGATTCGCTCTTTCTCCCACCTTAAGCACAGCGTTTTTCAGCCAGCTAAACGCAAGCGCTATGGCTTTAAGGTGTACTCCGCCGCATTCATGCACAGGGTGCGCGCTTAACATTAGAATTTACCCTGGTGGGGACCCGGAGGACACGGTACCATGTCTTCTTCGACAGTTCGAGCATCGTGGTCACTGGGTTGCGATGGATAATCTTTATTCTAATTACCATCCCTGCATGGAAAATAAACTGTTTTTTTTACCCCCTGGGTCACGTGCTTTTTAAAGGGTATAGTGTACTTTCCTATGGTTAAACTCTCGCATTTTTTTTCCCCGGGTTCATAAATAGACAGTCCTTGGCATTTTTTTCGCCAAAACCCCCGGTCCTTTAGTGGTTAAAAAAAAAGAAAATAGAAAAAAAGAAACTCCGGTTTCCCACATTTCATCCTTTTTTTTTTCTTTTTTTCTTTTTAAACCCCCATCACCCGGTCTTTTGCGATTTATTAAAATAGGGGAAAAAAGCCGGAGGGTGGGTGGGATTCGTATTAAAAAAAAAGTCTCTTTTTAACTTAACCCTTATGCAACCAAGGGGGGGTAATTGATTTTTGAAAATTTCCAGATTCAGATGGAAACAAATAGTGTATTTAATGAAGATTTTCAAAGTTTTTACATTCCAATTTTTTTTCTTCTGAAAACCGATCCGAGACTTTGGTCTAGATGACCAGAGAACAATTTACACCTATTCACTGCTTCCACAGAAGCAGTTGGCTGCATAAGGGTTAAACCCTCAGAAATAAAGAAAGAGATGTTTTTGTATGTCAAAGAAAAAAAAAATCAGGTAAGTTTTTTTTATTATTATCCCCTAAACGCCGGAGCCTATCTACGGTACCCCCCCATTTTCGTTGTTGCTTTAAATACTCAAAAAAGGGGCAGCATGCAACCATAGGAAGGTGCAAGGAAAGGGTAAACGGTACTAAAATTTTCAATTCCAGGTGCCAGATTCAGATGAGAACACTTAACTATGTGTGTAAGAGGGGACAGCAAACCCTTAGGAGTCGACAGCACGCATGACTAGGTCCTGTGTTGTGGACTTCTTGCTGAAAATGTTGAAATTCGTCAGGTAACAGTTTTATGAGTCGCATGTAGCGATTGCCTTGATGCCCACCGCGCCATGACTTTTATTGTTGTCGGGATAACACTGTCGTCAACAGACAACCACTTGCCAGGGGTCCGCACAGTCCTACACCGGTTGACAATGATGTCAAGAAACCTGCGCATGAGGTGCAGTTTCAGGCCTTCCAAATGTTTTCCAGGTTGTCAAAGGTGAGGTAGCGCTGTATGTCAACGAATCGGTTTGCTCATTTTCTCAAAAGCCGGGATGGTTAAATTAGAATTTGTTGTCCAGTAGCTCTTCATGTTCGGTGCCGAGCGTAAACCCATTAACAGGACCAACCCAAGCCAAATTTTGTACTCTGGGATGGAAAGATTCAGATTCCGCTGTTTTTTTGAATCGAAACGACCGTTCGTGGAAGAAACTATGAGCTCAAGTACCGGGTGTGTAAAAAAAAAAGATAAAAAACACCCTCCTCATTGGCCGCTTCACCTAGAGGTGTCCTAAGCCCACCTTTTCACGGAAATGATATGTTTCGGGCCTTTGGGAGTATTTCTCCCACCCAAGCATCGTTTCCGGCCCCTCTTTGACCGCCTCATCGTCTTTTTCTTCTTTATCTGACCAGTCAGACTCACGTTTTCGCTGCTATTTTGACCATCTGATTTCATTTTAAGCCAACCCTGCCGGTTTCAATTAAAACAAAACTTTTTAACGCAAAATGTAGTTCCAAGACAAAATAAACCGCGCAACAATGCCATATTTTGAAGTCCAGGGACCGTGTTCGAAAAAAAGTACTTAGCGAAAAAGCAAATTTTGAAATAAGGACAAAAACGTCCGCGCGGGCGTTTAGGGGTTATTATTATTCATTTTTCTTACAGCATTTTATTTTTCTTTTTTTTTTTTTTTTTTTTGAACCTACAACTCGGCCACGGTGCGCCCCCTTGTAATCAAGTAGACAGTTCTTGTACAGGGCGCCGCCAACACCGGGCTCCTTTAACTCATATATTTTTTTGTGTGTGTGTACTCTTTCAATAAAAAAAAAAAAAAAAGAAGAAGGGGGAAAAAAAAAAAAAAAAAAAATGTTTTCGAGAAACAGCAAGCAGGCGGCGACACCCAACAGCACCGCCGCCAACAAGGAGACATCCCAGCCGTTCAAAATAGGGAGTTATGTGCTGGGCAAGACACTGGGCAAGGGCTCGTTCGGAAAGGTGAAGCTCGCAACGCACGAGGTCACCGGACACAAGGTGGCGGTGAAGATCCTCAACCGGCACAAAATAAAATCTTCCCAGATGGACAAAAAAATCAAGAGGGAGATCACAGTACTCAAGCTCTTCAGACACCCCAACATAATCAGGCTTTATGACGTAATGGAAACCACCACCGACATTTTCATGTGCATGGAGTACGTGGACAAAGGAGAGCTCTACGACTATATTGTAAAACACGGCGTTTTATCGCAAAGCGCCGCGAGGAGATTCTTCCAACAAATCATTTCCGGGGTTGAATACTGCCATCACTACCAAGTAGCCCACCGCGATTTAAAACCAGAAAATCTCCTCCTGGATTCCAAACTAAACGTGAAAATCGCTGATTTTGGACTGTCCAACCTCATGAAAGACGGTGACTTTCTTAAAACATCATGCGGGTCGCCAAACTACGCTGCACCAGAAGTTATAAGCGGGATGCTGTACGCGGGGCCGGAAATCGATGTGTGGAGCTGCGGGGTGATTTTGTACGCGTTGCTGTGCGGGAGGCTGCCATTCGACGAAGAGTCTATCCCGGCATTGTTTCAGAAGATTAAGTCCGGTAGGTTTTACTTACCACCGTCGATCCCGCAGGGCCCGAGGGATATCATTAAAAAGGTGCTGCTTGTTGACCCCATGCGGCGTATGACCCTGTCACAGATCCGAGAAACAGAATGGTTTCAAACAGATCTCCCAGCGCATCTATCACTGTCCCCAGCACAGCTCGCGGAAAAATCGCAGTCGGACGACATCGATATGGAAATCGTAAAACAAGTTTGCATAAAACTCGACATCACCCAGGACGTCGTTATTAATGTTGTGGAGAATGGTGACGATCCTTCCGTCGCGGATTATGACGTGTCGCTTGCTTACAACATTTTGTTGGACACAAAAAAGCGGAAAGAACTTGAAATCCTCGCAGAGGTCGGAACGGATGAACCGCCATCATCTCCCAACGGTACTGTGGAAGCAGCTCCGTCGGCAAGTACTGGAACAAGCACTCCGGCTATGAACAGTTTGACATCGAGCCCGGTTATCGACATCCTAACACAGCTTAGTGCAATTCACACAAAAACACGTTACAACAAGTCGAAATTTGTTGTCCCGTCTTCGTTGCCGTCTTCTGTCTCGTTGAGTAAAACCCCTATGTCGAGCAGCCCACCGTTTAAGTCGTATATTCAGAGGAGTTTGGGCGGTGCGATTCATAGTGCGGCGAAATCGGCGCCGGGTTTTATGGGTTCTCCCACAGAGGCTGAACCGTATTCTGCACAGAATGGGGGTGATGATTCTATGATCTTCCCCCTTGATGACGCGACGGTGGGTAGTGCCAGCGGTGGGACGCTTCCTCCTCAGGAATCGTCGTCGCAGGACAACACGGATAGTCTGGACGGGGCTGGGTTCCTCGCTTACCACGGGTGCGGGTGGCGTTTGGGGTTGATGTCTGAGAAGAAATCAGCGGATGTTTTAACAGCAATTTATGACATACTGGTGGAAAAACAGCTGGTTTGGAAGGTATTTGAAAAAAAAAAAGAAGGAAAAAAAAAGAAGAAAAAAAAAAAAAAAAAGGTAATTAGCCCCTACCATCTTAGCGTGCGGGGGATCAAGCACAAACCGGGGGATTTTAAAATTGGCATCCGTCTTTACAGGATGCATGATCGGCATGACAAGGTGTGTGGGGTTAAAAAAATTTTTATTGGGGGAAAAAAAAAAAAAAAAAGGGATTTTTGATCGATCTCACCCGGATAGACGGGAATACTCTGCCCACTATGGACATCATCAGTGAGTTGTACGATTTGTTTCAGGTCCGTGTAGTGTAATGGGGGGAGAGAGAGAGAGAGAGAGGGGGGGGGGGGGGGGGGGGGGGGAGATGGGTTTCAAAAAAAAAAGTGTTTTGACGGGGTGGGTATATATTTATATTATTTTTTTTTCTTTTTACAAGCAAAAAAAAAAAAATCTGGTTTTGGCTTCGTACTTATTTGTTTTTACGGGGGGGGGGGGGGGGGGGGTTTCGGGGCTAATTCAGTATAGCGGCATCATTTGGGTTTTTTAAAAAAAGAATAAAAAAATAAAAAAAACCAAAAGAGAGAAAAAAAAGAATTGTGTTCACATTAGACTATTTTTTACTAAGAGGTGATTTCGAAAAATGCCATTTTCTGCCATAATTGTCTTAAAGGGGGGTGGGGTGGGGAAGAGGTATCAAATAAAAAAAAACTCCCCCCCTGCTTTCTTCTTTTTTCTCTCTCTCTCTCTTTTTTTTTTTTTTTTTTTTTTTTTTTTTCTTCAAGGTTATTTGTTGACAACTACAAAAAAAAAAAAAAAAAAAAAAAAAAAAAAAAAACGGGAGAAAGAGGGGAAAAAAAAAGCAGTTTTGGGACCATTTTGATACCCCCACCCCAGTAATGTGGTGTGTACGTGTATTTTTTCCTAAATGATTTTTTTTTATAGCATTTTTTTTTTTCCCCCTTCCTGTTTTTTTTTTTTAAAGAAGAGAAAAAAACCACCCTAGCTGCCCCCACAGTGCTTTGTGTGTAGAGTTGTCGTTGATATCATCTTTCCCGCTTTTTTTTTCTTTTTCCGTTTTTTTTTTTTTTTTTTTTTTTTTTTTCATTCTTGTGACATAAAATCCGAATAATGGAAGGAGCAAGGGGGAAGGGAGGGGTGCTGAAGGGGTCTCTGTTTTATATGTGCAAAAGTTGATGTTTTAACCACACTGGGAGGACCCCCCCCCCCCCCCCCCCCCCCCCCAACTGCTAGCGCACCCGGCTGGTCCGAACTGGACTTTTCTTTGTTTTGCAGTTATTATTATTCCCCCCCCCCCCCTTGAAAACGTTTTTTTTTTCTTCGTTCTTAGTCAGTGGGCTGTTCTGTACCCCAAAGACCATGAATTTTGTTTATTTAGTTTTTTTTTCTTTCTTTTTTTTCTTTTAAATTATTTCTTACGCAGGTTTCTAGGAGTGAAGCAAGAACAGCAAGCACGGAACTCGGCGTACAGTTCGGTAAAACAAGCCTTGCCCGGCGAAAAGCAAAGCGAGGGTGAAGTGGCTTTGCAAGGAGACTGTTCTTTGCCTCACGAGAGACCCCGGCGAGAGGATAATTGCCGAATAAGGAAAAGCGGATGATAGTGAAGTACAAAGGAAACACAAAAAAAAAAAAAAAAAAAAGGGGGAGTGTGTCCTCCCAACCCACGGCTCGACGTTTTTTTTTTTTTTTTTTTTTTTTCTAAAATGGAAAAAAGAGAAGAAAGAAAAAAAAAGTTTTTTAAAAATAATCGACAGTATTCTGAGTTACAAAGTATAACTTTCTTTTGTAACCGCCCATGCCAATTGACAGAGCTTTTTGAACAGTCTTTGACAAAAACGAAATGGGGACGGGGGGGAAAGGAAGCAGCACACACGTTCGCGGGTTCGTTTTCATTTTTTTTTTCCCCCTATTTTTTATTTCAGCTTACAGCAAAAAAAAAAAAAAAAAAAAGAAACCCGTGTTTTGCTATTTCCTGTATTTGAGGTGTTGATGTGCTCCAGAATTTGGTTTGTCCACGTACAAAATAAAGTACTTTCTATTTTTTTTTTTTTTTTTTTTTTTTTTGCCATAAATAAATTTGTACTTTTTCTTCCCCCACCCTCCTTTTCTCCTTCGTCTGTACTTTAAGCTCCCCCTCCACTCCTGCATTCGTTTCAGCCTTTTTTGTAACGCTCCATATCTCTAAAACCCGTCTATCCTGGTCGATCCTGAACTTGATCATTGAAGAGTTGCGGGAACGAGTTCATTGCAGCCCTTGTTTTGGAAAAAAAAAAAAAAAAAGGAAAACAAAAATAAAATAGCGATTTTCTTTGTGGGAGTAGCAGACGAGTTTTTAGAGATATGGGGCGGTACTTTTTTTTTTCACGTTTTTTTATTTGTGCTCCTCCCGCCCTCCCATTTCTGGTATTTCTTTTTTTTTTTTTTTTTTTTGTGAGAAAGTAAAGTAGCTAGTATAGGAAGTATGGAAAAAAAAAAGTTTTTTGTTGAACGTGTCCCTGAAAAAAATTGTTTTGTGAGGGGGGGGGGGGGGGGGGGGACGAGAACAATTAATAGGCGAGTTTTTCTTTGTTTGTTCGATGGGAAAAGAACAAGGCTATCTCTCACCCAATAATAGGGGGGAAAGGGGAGGGAGGGGGTTCCCGTTTCTCGATTCACCAAAAATATTATTAACTACAGCCAACAACGTAATCGGCTTTTTTTTTTTTTCTCTTCTTTCTCTCTTTACTAGCTATTTTTTTTACTTTTTTTTATCGCCCCCCTCCTCCTTCCATTTCGCCCTTCCCCTTCTCCTCTCCGCATGCCGCCTTTTTTTTTTTTTTTTTTACTTTCCATTTTTTTTCTTTTTATTTCATCTGTTTCTGCGCATCAATACACGATTTCCTTTTATTCAAAATTTATTCTTCTTCTTCTTTCCCCCCTTTTTTTTCCCCCTGCACCCAAAAAAAAAAAAAAAAGAAGGGGGTAAAAAAAAAAATGCAAGAATGGAGCCACGAGGAGGAGGAACTACTAAAAATGGAGGCCCTGGAAGTCGTCAAAAAGCGGGACCTGCATTGGGAAGAGGACCTCCCCCTCCGCATTGACTCCATGATAGAAGCACTGGAGAAGGAGAACAGCACCATCGACAGGGACATTGGGATGATGACGTCGATTCAAGTTGACGAGGTGAGGCAGTCTTTTAAGCTACTGGGCCAAACCAAGCCAGAAGCAGACAATTTAGTCAAAATATTCGACGAACTAGGCCTTTTAGTCGCCGCAGAACGGGAAGACATGAAGGATTTCAAACAACTCAAGGAGGTTCACGAAACCCTCGAAACGTTATCATCCGTGACCAACACCGTCGATATGCTGCTGTCTTTACAGCAAAAACATGTAGAATACGAGGAAGCACTGCAATCGTCAGGACCAACAATATCGGCAACCTGCACGGGATTATGGCCGGTTCATGAATTCAAACAAAACCTCAGCACGGCCTCAGGACACCCTGACAAACAAAAGTTCTCGTCGCACTTCACACTACTGTGCAACACCTTGCAGAGCGTCGTCGGGAAAATGCGGAAAACCTTCACGAAATTCTCCAAGGCCGGGTGCGAGATAAACAACCTGGACAACAACGGAGGGGACTGGGGGAAGCTATTGGATGAAGAGTTCGCCCTTCTATCCGACGCCATGGATGTTGTCAACTCTGAAAGAGAGTTGATGTTCTCATCTGACCTCAGTTTATTCGACGACCACGAAAAGAAATACGTGAAAGAAGGCGGGCTCTGGTCGCTCTGCCTTCAATGGATTACACAAGGTACGAACAAACTGTGGGTAGACTCGCTCCGCCTCTCACGAACCAACGGCGAGGAAGATCTTCTCAACACAGAATCCACCAAGACAATACTCGACCGCCTCAGTGAATGGATCAAAGCCCTGGACGGCATTATCTTCAACCTTATCAAAGACGGCCACCCGGAACCGACACCTTCCACCCTCGCTCAAGGACCTTGGAAGGACACCGCTCACGCTGAAGCGATCGTCCGTATAATATGCGATGTCGGCCATGAAATGGTAATGAGAATCCTCAATCTGTGGATCTCACGAATGGGGACCGAGAATAAGCTCGGCGCGCCGGACCTCCTCGTCATTGTAAAATGGACCAAGATGTACGATACGCAACAGGGTATCTTAAGGTGTTACCAGGGTTTTAAACTAACCGGGCCGGCTCCTCACATACTAACCGCAAAGGGGAAACAAGAACTCGAAGAAAAACGCGCTTTAATGCTTCGCTACATGTCGCAAACGCTGAAAGAATGGCTCGGAGACATGGCGGAACGGCAAGCCACGACAACCATCAACCTCGCTTACGACTCCGAGTCTGGGATACAGCGTAAAGGCAGGGCAGGGATATTCCACACAATGGGCCCCGTCGACTTCTTCGATCTCCTCAACACCCAGTACGACGAAATCGGGCATTTCAAAGACACCTCGGCCATGGAATCCCTCGCAAGCGGGGTTCAATACGCCACCTTGCAATACATGGGTAAGATGAAGGAGTGTTGCAAGCATGAATGGTGGACGGATAAACTTGCAGCCGAAACCTTCAAAGCACCTTTCAACGGGAGTAATCACCGGTTCGTAGCATCCATGGCGCTGCTTAACGATGCGGCAACATTTCAGGAAAACCTTCCAAGGATCGAGGGAAGGTTCAAAACGGTGGTACAGCCGTCAAAGCTGCACTTTGATGTCGCATTCTCTGAAGTGGCGGAACTAACGCACATTTCAATCCACGAATTCGGATATTTCATCACAATATCTGAATGCTCGGAGATGTGGGACGGTCTATTCCCGTCTCCTGAAGGGTCGTCTTTTCCCGATATACTCGCAACAATTGCAGATTATGAAGGAGATTTGAAAACCGGTCTGGATAGCGACAAACATGAAAAAACTGTTCAAGCGATGGGGAAGCTATGCGAGGTGGAGTATTTAAAACGCTTTGCGGGGTTTTGCAAGGACGACAAGCAGAAGAAATTCGAAGGCAGGCGGGTCGAGGAGATGAAAACCGACCATCGCGGGCTTGTCGAAACCTTCGAAGGGTTCGGAGCGACCGACATCGCATCAGGCGCCATCAAGTTACTAGCAGACATCACAGGCGCACTGTATCAGAAAGTGTGGGTTTCTTATGAGAACCATATTGAAAAGCTTATCAAGATGTTCCCTGACGTCCCTTCCGAGCTGGTTAGATTTTTAGTCAAAAAAATCGACCTATCGAGCAGCGAACGGGAGCGTGCAACAGAGCCCTGGGACGCTATGATCAACTCGCAGGATAGAGATGAAAACGATGTCCCTGCAGCGGTGTCGTCCGGTGCAGTCGCGCCCACGGTGTTCTCTAACATCCGTATCGACACGTCTGCGAACAAGGGTGTCATGTCGAGCCTGTTCGGGAAATTCGGCGGGAACAAAAACAAACGGAAGTCCCTGCAAAAACCCGGGAAATCCGACCCCTCGGCAGCCCCCCCTTCCGGCCCCGCTTCGCCGGCCAACAACGCTCCTCCTCCACAACAAGAAAAACAAAGCGAACAGTTCACGCAAGCGGTTACCGTGGGTTCTTTGAGCGACTTCTTAAACTCGTAGTGGTGATTTACAAAAAAAAAAAAAAAAAAAAAATAGATTTTTTTTTGTTCGTTTTTTTTTTTTTTTTTTTTTTTTTCTCTCTCCCCCAACTATGTAAAAGGTCCGTATTAACATGGCAGCACAGCAACCGAGGCTGACGGGTGGCGCGTGTATGTTTTTTTTTTTTTTTTTTTTTTTTTTTTTTACTTTCCCCCCACACACTCAACCCTAGTGATACGGAAGAAACGTGATGTGATGGACGACGACGACACGGACGAGAAGATCGAGATCGCTTGGAAGTTCATCGACAATGAGGTGATCGACAAGATGTGTGAAGCGATCGGGAACACAAACCTGGACCCGTTGATCACCGTACTAGACCTCACGGACAACAAGCTCGGCCCGCAAGGAATGCAACGACTGGCCAATACAATGGAAACCGGCTTCATCTCCGACTGCGTTATAAGGTACAACAACATCGGCAAGGAAGGCGCTGACAGCGTGTCGCTTGTTGTGGAAGGAAGCCAGACACTTACAAACCTCGATTTAAGAGGCAACAAGCTCGACGCGGCGGCTTTGAAGAAGCTAATGAAAGCTGTCGGAGATTCTGAGAAACTAAAGCTTCTCGGTCTCGGGGGGAATGATTGCGGTGCAGAAGGTGCTGTTTACATCTCCGCAGCCTTGACACGATCCCCTTCCATCACTAACGTTCAGTTGTGGAAATGCGGGTTCGGTTCAGAGGGAGCGGAACACCTCTCCGCAGTACTCGCACACAACAGCAGCATATTAACAATCGATTTGTGGAACAACCGCTTCGGTCCCGAGGGAACAGGGTACTTAAGCAAAGGCTTGGCGCACAACAACACGTTGAAACGGCTTTCGTTAGGTGATAACCGGATTACTGACGCTGGGCTCCCCGATCTCTGCAGGGCCTTGAAGGGCAGCAGGACCCTCATGGACGTGGATTTAAGAAGTAACGGATTTACACCCGAAGGCATTATAATGCTGGCAAAGGCTTTGAAAGATCACACCAGTATACAGTCGATCCATTTATGCAGCAACACAATCGGGGCGGACGGGGCAGAAGCGATCGCAGATTCATGGAAAAAGAACTCGGCTCTTGTTGACATCGATTTGTGGAACACAAAGCTCGGGTCGAATGGCGCGAAACATATTGCGAATCTTTTATCCCACAACAGCCATCTTATGAGCCTTTCTCTTGCAGGGAATAACATAGATACATCGGCCGCTTCTGAACTGGCGGCTGCCATTCCCACTGCAACGTCGTTTGAGTTCATCGATCTCGTGAATAATGAAATAAATATTGAAGGTGCGGAGGCGCTGCTCTCTGCTGTCGAGAAGAACCCTTCTGTGACAAGCCTGTCTCTGCATGGTAATAATATTAGCAGGGTGATGCAGAAAAAGATCAATTCAACCTTGCATGAACGGAGGGTGCAGGCAGGGATCGATCGAGAAGGGAAATAGTTTAAGAAATGGGGAGAAGAAAGAAAAAAAAAAAAGCATTTTCATGTTTTTTTTTTTTTTTTTTTTTTTTTTTTTTTTTTACAGGGAACGACCCCAAAAGGGGAGCATCATAAGGTAGGCACGCCACCCGCGGCGGGCCGTTGCTAACCACTTCGTTCCTATCATAGTGAATTTTTTTTTTTTCCCCCATCCCTTGCCTCCCCCCTCCACCCTTTAAGATGTGAATATTCTATATTGTTTCATTATCTTTTCTTCTTCGATTTCTTTTTTACGCTGTGCCCAGTGCGAGACGCCATGAAATAAGACAAACAATCAGACCGGCTGTCTCAAAAGAATTGATCTACGGCAGGTCGTTTTTGCTGGAATGGCTCTTCTCCTCGAGCCAAACCGCCCCCTATCAGAACGGTGAGCACTCACCGCACACCGAAATTTATCAATTCCTTTTTGCCCAGAGGAATAATATGACGATAACTGTATTTCACAATCACATCACAGACCTGTTCGAGAAGCATTTGTTTGCTCTTGCCGAGACCGAAATAAAACCATTCTGATTTGTCTTTCCCGTTCGCCCCCCTTTTTTTCTTGGGCCTTCGTCTGTCCCTTGGGTTTTGTTTCATGATGACAAACCTATTTCACAATCACATCACAGACCTGTTCGAGAAGCATTGTTCATGCCGAGAACCGAATTCAAATATATCTGATTTTTTTTTTGTTCTTCTCTGTGCTCTGAGGGCATCTGTTAGGTTTTTTCATGATGACAACAACATTTCACAATCACATCACAGACCTGTTCGAGAAGCATTTGTTTATGCCGAGAACCGAATTAAAATTTATCTGATCCTTTTTTTCTGTGTGCAGGATGGCCTTAGATGGGTGCCTCCTGAGAATCCCTTTCTTTGATCAGTTTTCGTGATGACAACAACATTTCACAATCACATCACAGACCTGTTCGAGAAGCATTTGCTCATGCCGAGAACCGAATTCAAATTTATCTGATTTCTTTTCTTTCTCTCTCTGTGCTCTGAGGGCATTTGTTAGGCTTTTTCATGATGACAACAACATTTCACAATCACATCACAGACCTGTTCGAGAAGCATTTGTTTATGCCGAGAACCGAATTAAAACATTTTCTGACCCATCTGCACAATCTTTCTGTAGTCTCTGGTTTTTTATTTTTATTTTTTTTCTTTGCGGGAGTAAATGATGACAACAACATTTCACATCACATCACAGACCTGTTCGAGAAGCATTTGCTCATGCCGAGAACCGAATTAAAATTTATCTGATTTTTTTTTTCTTCGGGGTCGAAGGCCTTAGAAGGGAGTCCCACCGCTCTGAGGGCATCCGTTAGGCTTTCATGATGACAACAATATTTCACAATCACATCACAGACCTGTTCGAGAAGCATTTGTTTATGCCGAGAACCGAATTAAAATTTATCTGACCCATTTCTCTTTTTCCTTTTTAGGCAGGAAGGGTGCCTCTCGAGAATGCACTTCGTGATGACAACCATATTTTCACAATCACATCACAGACCTGTTCGAGAAGCATTAATTTGCTATTGCCGAGAACCGAATTAAAACCTTTCTGACCCATCATCTGTATATGGCTTCTGTGATGTCTCTTTTGTTTTGCAGTGATAAATGATGACAACAACATTTCACAATCACATCACAGACCTGTTCGAGAAGCATTTGTTTATGCCGAGAACCGAATTAAAATTTATCTGATTTTTTCTTCTTTTTCTTCTCTCGGAAATGGGGAGGGGCCAAGTTGTACAATTTCTGTAATGATGACAACAACATTTCACATCACATCACAGACCTGTTCGAGAAGCATTAATTTGCTATTGCCGAGAACCGAATTAAAATTTCTCTGATAAATGCTTGTGCCCTAAGTCTTTTTTTTTTTTTTTTTTTTTTCGTGATGACAACAACATTTCACAATCACATCACAGACCTGTTCGAGAAGCATTTTGTTTATGCCGAGAACCGAATTAAAACACCTCTGATCCTCACATGCTGCCTTTTGCATCTTGTTGCAAGCTATTTTTCGTGATGACAATCCTTCATTCACATCACATCACAGACCTGTTCGAGAAGCATCTATTTACTCTTGCCGAGAACCGAATTAAAATCTTTCTGACCACATTTTTTGTTAAATGCTCACTGCCCAAAGTCCTTATGATGACAACAATATTTCACAATCACATCACAGACCTGTTCGAGAAGCATTAATTTGCTATTGCCGAGAACCGAATTAAAACATCTCTGATCACCCCCCTTTTTTTTGTTAAACGCCCGTGCCCCCCCTCCCTATATTGCGCATGACCCCCCAACCCGGAGGGGGGGGGGGGGTCGATATATGCGGTACCCCCCCCCCCCCCCCTCTCACCCAAGTTCCTCTTTTTTTTGTGATGACAACAATATTTCACAATCACATCACAGACCTGTTCGAGAAGCATTAATTTGTTATTGCCGAGAACCGAATTAAAATTTCTCTGATCCCCCCCCCCCCCCTCCCCCCTTTTTTTGTTAAATGTTTGTGCCCCAGGTCTTTTTTTTTCCGTGATGACAACAATATTTCACAATCACATCACAGACCTGTTCGAGAAGCATTTGCTCATGCCGAGAACCGAATTAAAACACCTCTGATCTTCACATGTTGCCTTTTGCATCTTTTTGTAAACAGTTTTCGTGATGACAATCCTTCATTCACAATCACATCACAGACCTGTTCGAGAAGCATCTATTTGCTCTTGCCGAGAACCGAATTAAAATCTTTCTGACCACCCCATTTTCTTTATTAAATGCCCACTGCCCAAAGTCCTTTCATGATGACAACACTATTTCACAATCACATCACAGACCTGTTCGAGAAGCATTAATTTGCTATTGCCGAGAACCGAATTAAAACATCTCTGATCTATGTTTTGCTGCCCTTCGCCTTGTTGTAAGCATTTTCGTGATGACAATCCTTGTCGTCGTGTGTAGCCCGTAAGGGACGTTTAGAATTTCCTGATTTTCACTTACTCCTCCAATTTTAGCTTTTTTTTAATACAATATTTTCCTAAGAACCATTAAAAAAAATAATAAAAATAATAAATAAATAAATAAGAAAATAGAATTCACAAGATGCACAGGTTAAGAACCACATTTACTTTAAAAAAACACCTACAAAGAACCATCATGGAGCTCAACGCCGACCTTGGTAAGTCAGTGGCGATCGACAGTGCAAAAATAGACTGGACCACGAGCCAAATGAAGGGGGTGATGAGGCGAATGCTTGAAAGGAAGGGTGATGAGGTGGCCATATGCGCTACAATTGTGAAGTACGACCCCGAAAGCTACTACGACGAGCACGGGCACGAAGAAGGGGAGGAGTTCGTGGTCCTCGAGGGAGTCTTCTCGGACAATTACGGTGACTTCCCTGCAGGCACTTATGTGAGGAACCCACCGGGATCCAAGCACAAGCCGTTCACAAAAGGCGGGTGTGCTATCTTTGTCCGTCTGCGACAGTTTCTTCCTGAAGACCAGCAGTACGTCCGGACAAACATTTTCGAGCAACCGGAATCCGCTTGGAAAACAGACGGTGCCACCAAGGTTTCCACCCTGCCCCTCCACACCTACGCCACTGAAACCTTCTCTGTTCTGAAGATCCCACCGCAGACATCGGTTCCTTCGCGTGTCACAACACGAATTGAGGAGTCCTTTATTCTCAAGGGATCTATCATGGAGGGTGGTGAGGTGCACCCTGTTCACTCTTGGATCCGAAAGGCCGTCGGTTCCCCATGCACGTGGAAGAGCGGAGACGAAGAATGCTACATTTTGCACAGGGTGGGGAGGTCTAAGCATCCCGAGTTGTGAAAAGGTGGTGGTGGGGATTTAAAAAAAAAAAAGATTAAAAAAAAGGGGGGAGGAAGGGATGGAGGGTAAATATTACACTACATGTGTGACGTTACAAGTCACGCTGTAGTGTACCCCCCTTTTTTTCTTTTTTACCAAACGGTTAGCAATCTGATTTTTTTTTTCTGTTTTGCTATTTTATTTTTGCTTACAGACGAATTAGAACCAAAAAAGAAAAAAAAGACACACGAGCTTTCGTGCTTTTTTTTTTTTTTTTATTGTGGTGGTCATTGCAAGAGCACCTATAGGAATTTTGGGACGATTCAGTTTACAGAATAGTTCTTTTTTTTCTTTATTCTTCTTCTCTTTTCTCTCTTTTTTGTCCTGAGGTTAGAACAGTAAAGAACAAGACTCAATACTTCTCCTCCGGCTTAGCTTTCAAAAAGAAAGCTGAAAAAAAAAAAAAAAAAAAAAACGGGAGGGGGAACAAAATAAAAAGAGATTTGTGTTCATGTGAGACACCCCCATTGAGGGGAACACTGTTTTTAAGAACGAAACACACATGAAACATACAAACCCTCAGCTCCCTCTCTCCTTCTTTTGATATTTTTTTTTTGGCAACCCGTGAAATGAAAGTGTTTTTTTTTTTTTTTTTCATAGGGAAAAAAAAAGGGGGGGAAATGACGATTCTCGACAAATGGTGGGTGTGCTCAAAATGTGGGGAAAAGAACCCTGGAGCGGAACAGACCGAGAGCATTACAGTGAAAAAGAAGGAAGGAGAGAGAATGGGCATGGTGTGGGGTATTGGGCTGAAGGTGAAGGGAGCACGGGAAAACAGCCCCGCTGTTCTGGCAGGAGCGCTGGACCACATTGGTTGGGAGGTTATCAGCGTGAACAATGAAAAAGTTACAACGGTGGCAGAAGTAAACGCAATTTCCTGGCCGAGTACGGAGGTCACCATCGCAATGATTCTGAAAAAAAGAAACACATGCACAAAATGCCACTCCTCCTGCAGAGTACTGTGCAAGACATGTGGGTCCCCCGTTAGCGAAACTACAGGCCACTGTGTAGTGGTTACCTGCCCTGCCAAACCCCCTATAAAGCCAGAATCCATGGAACATGTTGATGCTTGCTCTATTCAGTAATTCTATGTTGCCCCCCCTCGCCGCATTTAGCCTTTTTTTTTTGTATTCTCACCATAGGTAGATAGATTAGAGTCCCCCCCTCCACGCCCCCCCCCTCCCCTTCCTCCTCAGAACAATGGACAGCGACGTCGAGCTGAGCGGGTGGGTCTGGAAGTTCTCCGTTGTCGGCAAGAACGACTGGAAGCCACAGCATTGGCGGAAGCGCTTCGCCACTGTCTCTAAATCTGCACTGTGCTTCTATAAGGATCCTGCCGACTCGGTCCCTTCCGCACTGGTGAACTTGAAAGGCACTCAGCCGCTCACGGTGTACAGCACGCAGCAGAATGACTTCCCTTTTTCCGAAGACGGCTACAACTACTTCATGGGGATACAGTTCTACGAGGAGGGGAAGTCGGTCCCGCTGCTGCTGCTCCTCAAATGCATCACCCAGCAGGAGCATCAGACCTGGTCGCACCACTTCTCCACCCACATGGAGTCCGAGCAATTCAACTACATCAAGAAGAACTTCCCCACCTTCGACGCATCAGCTCTCGAAAAGGCCGCCAAGGCAGAGACCCAAGCCGAAGCGTCCTCTTCAGACGACGAAGAAGCACGCGAAATGATCGCCTCATTTATGTCGGACCAGCCTGCGAAGGAAAGCTCGTCAAGAACTCCAGCAACTACGGCCCAAGCCCAGCTGGAGGCTGCTAAAAAACGTTTGCAAGCGAGCCGAGCGCGTGCCGAGGACAGACAGCCTGCCTCATCGTCCAGCAACCTCAAAGAAAAACTGGCGGCATTGAAGGCAAAGAACAAAGAAGCTTCGATAGCCCGCCCCTTTCTCGAAGCGACCACGGATGAGGACACAACGCGGAGGGAGAGGCGGAAGTCGCTTATCGAAGACATCCCTGCTACCCCTGTCCTAGCGCAGACAGAAGGCTCGTCAATGGCAGGCAGGTCGAAGCTTGAGAAGGTGCTGGCACAGCAGAGGTCTCGCACTGCAGAGGACGACATTGCCAAGAAGATCCAAAACTTTGCAGCTAGGCTCGACAAAGACTTCGATGATGACGAGGAGGAGGAAGAGGCCACAGGGCTTGTGGCCACCGATCCTGCTGCACTCACACTATCATCGTCAGCTCTGACCACATCGACAAGTGAGAAACGGGCCAAGCTCCTCGCTAAAGCAAAGCAGGCCAAGGCTAAGAAGATGTCCGAGATCGCAGTCCAAACAGACCCCACAAGCGACACGGGAGGGGGGAGCGCAGACCTCGAAGAAAAGTACCATGACGCCGCTGCCAGAGCCCAAGCAGCAGAGGCAGAGGTCGAGTCGATCATCGAAGAGACTACAAAGGAGAAGGAACAGTTGAAGATGGCAAGACAGCGGTGTCAGTCCCTCATTGCCGAACGCGACAGTTTCATGGAGAAGGCAACCACAATGGAGAAGGAAGCGTCCGAGCAAATGCAGAAGGTGAAAGACAGGCTGAGCGAAGTTGTGGATGAAAAAGATACCTTGAAAAGATCGCTTCAAGAGGCCGGAAGTCGATCAGCAGAGCTGGAGGCGCAGCTGCAAGAGACAGTAGCTTCCGTGGAGGGGAAGGGGGACGAGTTGAACGAGTTCCGCAAGCAGATCGAAGCGGAGAAGAGGGACAGGGAGGCGCGCATCACCGTGCTCGAGAAGGACCTTGCCTCGAGAACCGTCGAGTTGGAACAGATATCAGCGGAACTAGCGACAAGCAACCAGCAGCGTGGAGACGCAACGGACGAATTCGAAGAACTGAAACGGCAGCTGCAAGAGGCAGAGGCGGCCAGTGCTGCCAAAGTCCAAGAAGTACAAAAAAACTGCAACCAGGAACTAGCCGTGCTTAAGGAACAGCTGGAAGCGACTAACAGGGAACTCGCTGACGAAGCACAGCAGCGGCGCCAAGCAGAAGAAAACGGCAGTGCAAAGAACGAGGCGCTCCAAGAAGCTGACAATAAGCTTGAGGCTGCTAGGCAGGAGCTGTCAACTGCCATGGAGGCTGCACAAACTGCGAATAAAGTAGCGGAAGGCAAATTACAGACTATTTCCGTCCTGGAAGATAGGCTGAAGGAAACCACAGACGAGATTGCTAAACTCTCCGAAGGCAGCGACCAGGCACAGGTTCTGTCTGCGAAGCTAGACGCAGTCATCACGGAACGCGATACATTCAAGGCGACTCTTGGTGACGTGCAGCAACAGCTTCAGGTGGCTGAAAGCGGGCTGCAAGAGAGTGAAACCGAGCAACAGAAAGTTGGCAGCCGCTGCGAAGAACTTGAAGCGAAGTTGGCAGCTGCACAGTCTTCATTGCAAGAGGTAAGTGAGGAGAACCGCAAGGCGAAGGCGGAGCTCCTTGAGACACACAACGAAGCACTGAAATCATTGGTGGCCGCAACGGGGAGGACCGTCGAGCAAGTTGCAAGCAGCAGTATTGATGATGCCACAAAGCAGCAGTTTGCAGCAGAGCTGGATGACATCAATGCGGCGGCTGACAAGTGCAAAACGGAGGAGGAGCGTGCTGCTGTTTCGGCTCAGGTAACGCAACTTCAGGAGGAGATAAAGGCCATGAAGCCGCAGCTAAGCAAAGAGACACAAGACGTCATCGCTGAAGCGGAGATGGAGGCAGGCGTGTTCGGTGATGACGTGGAAGGGTGGAAGGAAGTGGCCAAGAGGCTGTTGCGCGAGAAGAACGACCTGCTCCTCCAAGTGACAGGGTGGACCTGCCCCAGCTGCTCGGAACACAACGACAGCGACTGCGACATCTGCCGCTCTTGCTCCACAGAGAAACCCCTTGAGACAGAAGAGGCTAAGACTAAGCGGGAACTTCTCGAAAAGACAGAAGAGCTCAGCAAATTCAGCAACGAGGTTGACAGGCTCTCAGCACAGGTCAAGACATCAGAGGATGCATGTGAAGCACTGAAAGAAACCCTCCGAACAAGCCAAGAAGGACACACCACAGCGCAAGCTCTGGAGGAAACTGACAACCTCAAAGAGGCTTTGGAACATGCCGAGAAGCAGCGGCAGGAGCTTCTTGAAAGAGAGGAACGACTCAATGAGCAACTGGAGAATCAAGCAAAGCAACTGGAAGCGCTTGAAGAAAATGCCTCCGCCGGTAAGGAGGTGGCCAGGAAGCTGCTTCAAGCGAAATGCGCGCTGGAAGAGGAGTTGGAGCAAGCGAAAGCAACTCAAGATACTCAAGGGAAGGAGGGTCAGGAGGACGAGGCTGACAAAGAGGGAAACCAACAGCTGCTGGCGGAGATTGAGACACTGAGCAAGCAGCTGGCTGATGCTTCCGAGGAACGAAACAGGCTTAAGGAGGCTGCTGAAGAAAGCGCGAAGGAACTCGAGAAGCTGAGAGAGTCTGACGGTGCTGCTGAAGGCAACATGAAGCGAGCCGAGGAACTGCAGCAAGAGCTGTCTTCCGTCCAAGAAGACGTAGCAGCGCTGAGAGTGAACGAGCAATCAGCGAAGCAGAGCATCGAGGCGATGGAAGACCTTTCTGACGAACTGAGCAAACTCAAGGCAGCACACGAAGCACTGCAAGAAGCCTCAGAAGCACAGAAAAAAGAACTTGAAGGTCAGTTGCAGAGCACAACCGAAGAGCTCACCAGTATACGAGAGACTAATGCCGAAGGCGATGCGACAGGCAAGGAGGTTGCGCGAGGGCTACTCCAAGAAATAACTGCCCTTCGGGAACAGCTATCTGAAATGGGCGACGCGCTTGAGGCAAGCAAAGAGGTGGCCCGGAAGCTGATCAACGAACGGACGGACTTACAAGAACAGCTAGAAGAATCCAAAGAAATGGCAGAACAGCTACAACAGACAGAAAGTACGACTGAAGCAGGTAAAGAAGTCGCCAGGCAGCTGCTACAAGATAAGAACCGGCTGCAAGCAGAGTTGGAAGATACGCAGAAATCACTTCGAGCTGCGGAGCAGTCAATGGAGGAAGCAAATGCTCGCTGCGAGGAGCTGGAGGCAGCCAGCCCAATAAAAGGCCAAGCCCAGCAAATGGAACAGGGCACTATCGCCGTGCGTGATGCCACCATCAAAGCGGCGGAGACATCACTGGACAACCCTGACCTGACTCCTGAGGAACGCGAGGAGCTAGAAACAAAGGTGGCCGCGTTGAAAGAGATGGAACTCGATGACGAGGCTATGGAGGAAGTGTGCGCCAAGGCTGCTGAGCTGCAAGAATCCGTTGAGAGGGTGAACCCCAACGCCGACACGAACGAGGCCACCTTGCAAAGGTCCTTCAACGAAGCATCACAGGAAGGCACACAGGAGGAGGTTTGGAAGGAGGTGTCACGCAGGCTCCTTCAGGAAAAGGGTGCGCTTCAAACCGAAGTCAGCGGTCTTCAGTCGTCACTTGAAGTGGCTAAAAGCGAGGTTGTCGAGAAAGATACCGAGTGCCAAAAATTGCAGCAGCAGATCTCCGAGTCAGGCGCCGCAGGCGATGAGCTGGCAGCTGAGAGGATGAAGGAGATGCAGATCAACATGATGAACCTGAACGACTCCATTTCTGAACTGGAAGAAGCACTTCTGAAGGAGAGGAGGCGTGGTGACGACGCGGCGGATGAACTGAAGTCAGCCGCTCTTGTCGCAGAGCAGGAAAGGGACGCCCTCCTTGTGAAACTGTCGAGCGATATGCCGG
Source organism: Diplonema japonicum (assembly GCA_964019335.1). Lineage (NCBI taxonomy): Eukaryota > Euglenozoa > Diplonemea > Diplonemida > Diplonemidae > Diplonema > Diplonema japonicum. Next base: position 215,742 of record OZ025704.1, read on the forward strand.
ATGACAAGAAAGCTGAAGCACTACAAAACCTCATCAGCAACAAACTTCTTGATGACAGTGATTTGTCGGAAGAACAGAGGCAACACCTGCAAGAATTAACAGAGATGCCCCTCAGTGATGACCCCGAAGAACTCAACCAACAAGTACAGCAGCTGCGGGAAGCTGTCAGCAATGCGAACATCGACGATACGACGTCAGAGGCGTGGAAAGAAGTGGCGCGTAGGTTACTGCAGGAAAAGCGCGAACTGCAAGACGCACTTTCTGCCGTGAAAGCAACGCAGGGCGCTCTTGACCTACTGCCCGAGGACGTCAGGGAGCAGGTCCAGCAGGTAGGGGAAGACACCGATTTGAAGAAGGCGCAGGGCCTGCAAGCAGCACTTAAAGAAGTGGAGAGTGATCCTGCAGCCGCACAACTGCAACAAAATGAGAGGGGAGAGCTGGTGAGGGCTTCTAATATTGAGCTGAGCAATGACCCTGATGAGCTGCACAAGCAGCTTGAAGACCTGCAATCTGTAGCCACCTCGGTGAGACACTCTTCTGTTTTCTCATCACTCCCACCCGAGCTGCAGAAGGGCGAGGACGAAGAGTCGTGGAAGGACGTAGCAAGGAGGCTGCTCATGGAAAAAAAAGAACTGCAGGAAGCACTATCTGCTGTGAACAGCTCGGAGGCTGTCACTGTGCTTCCCCCCGAGGTGCGTGAGCAAGTCCAGCGCCTTGCTGATGAGAACGCCGATTACGTCCCAGCCCCCACTGATGCACAGAAAGCGGAGGACTTACAGGAAGTGCTGCGCGAAGCTCTCTGCACACCAGCAGCCGCCGATCTTGACCCGAAGCAGCTGGAGGCATTGCAAGTTCTATCCAATAAAGAAGTCACTGAAGAAACGGGCCATTTGCAGCTTGAGGAGCTTCAAAGCGCAGCAGCATCTCTGATGGATTCGAAGGCCGCCGAAGACCTGCCTGTGGACCTGAAGCAGGACCTTTCGGACGCCGCTGACAAGTGGAAGGAAGTGTCACGAACAATCTTGCAGGACAAGAAAGAACTGCAGGACGAGCTTGATGCCGTGCGGGCGAAGCTTGCGGCTTGCGAAGAAGAACTTGAAATGTACAAAAAGAAGCAGGCGAGTGCTGAAGAGATGACCGAACCCGCTGAAGGCGCGGAACAGCAGCAAGAGATCGAAGAGCTTCAACACACGCTGACCACTGTAAGCGCATCACCCGCCTTGGAGCAGCTCCCTGAGGAGCAGAAACAGCGCCTGTCACGTGCTGCATCAATGATCATCAGCGAAGACCCGAAGACCAAACAGGAACAGTTAGAAGAGCTACAGGGCGTGGCTGTGGATTTGATGACGTCTGGCACTGCGCAGAACCTGTCGCAGGAAGATGTCAATGACTTCACGCAGACAGCCGACAGCTGGAAAGAAGTCTCCAGGAGGCTCCTAGGTGACAAGAGAGACCTGTCCGAAACTGTTGAAAAACTGCAGCAGAGGGTAGAAGAACTAGAAGGTCTGATTGCTCAAACAGAAAGCAACAACGGGGAGCTGCAACGGCAAGTGGCACAACTCGAGGATGGCAAGGAGGCGTTGCAACATGAGGCATCGTTGATGGAGGAAAGAGCGTCACAGATGGAGGAGAAAGCCTCACAGATGGAGGAGCGTGCTTCCGTGATGGAGGAGAGGGTTGAAGAGATGCAACAGAAAGCCGACGACATGTTCACTGAAAAGGAGACACTTGACTTGCAGCAAACGCTGAGGTCCATCACTACTTCGGTGGGAGAGAAGCTACCAGACAAGCAGCTGCAGGAGATTGCAAAGCTCACTGAAATGGAAATCAGCAAGGACCCGGAGGAACAAAGGCAGCAGCTTGAAGAGCTCCAGAATGCTGCAGTTGCCATCCATGAAACGGTCCCTGAGCTGCAGGAGGCTCTGATCAACAACGATGCTTGGAAGGATGTTGCCAGGAGGCTTCTGCAGGAAAACCATGCTTTGAAAGAACAGCTTGCAGCACTCAATCCCGAGCCTTCAGAAGAAGACATGAAGACAGAGATGCTCGAAGCCCTGCTTGACGTAAAGGAAGGCCTCCCGCTGAGACTCAAGGAGCGCATTGACCACCTGTCTGTGCACCCCGACGAGACGTCAGCGGAGGAACTAGCAGGCATCATCAACGAAATCACCACCACCCCGCAGAATCTCACACCCGAGCAAATCGAACGTCTACGTGCAGTGATCGCAATTAAGCCCGACAAAGATGTGGAGGGCACTCCAGCTTCCGATGAAGAGCTACTCAAGCAGCAGGTTGCGAGGCTCAAAGAAGTCATGACACACGTGACCAAACTGGACGCCCTGCCTCAAGACATGCGGCAGGACATTGAACGCGCAGTGGGAGGCTTCGATTTGCGCCAGAATGCTGAAAACATGAAATCGGCACTCGTGGAAGTGAAGGAGAGCGAGTGCTCGGAGCTGATGACTCCACGGCTGATAGAGCAGCTCGCTTCATCGGTTCTGGAACCCCTTTCCGACGACAGGGCGGAGCTACAGCAGCAGCATCACGAGCTCTTCAACACTGTGTGCGCGGTACTTGACTCCGATGTGGCCGACTCACTCCCTGCAGACCTCCTTGCCAAGCTAAGACAGACTGTCGCAATCTGCACTGATGCTGATGAAGATTCAGAGGCCCTTCAACAGCAGGTCGATGAGCTGCTCCAGGCGCTTGCTGCCGTGCAAGAATCCGCCGCCGCACCTCAGTTGCCCGAGAACTTACAGCAGATGCTCAAGAATGTTAAGGAACTAGGTGCTTCACCAAAGCGGTTGCGCCGCACCCCGCTTATCATCCCCTCCAGTGGAGATGCGCAGCCTGTGCCTCACCATGAGTTCAGGAACCTTCTTAACGAGATACTCAACGAGCCGTCGGCGCAGCATCTCCCCTTGCCCTTGCTTACTAAGCTTGGGACTTTGGCGGAAGGAGACACATCGCAGCTGGCATCTGAAGTGCAGTCTCTGCAAAAGACGTTGAGTAAGTGCGACTCAAAGTACGATCCTTCTGGTCTAGTGCGTGCAACACCCTCCACAAACCCCCTGCAGCTTGCTGAGCAACTGCACGAACTACGTGAGATGATCATAAGTGTCCCGCCGTCTGAGGTCAGTGTACTTCCTCAAGTGCGTGAGAAGTGCGAAACAGCACTCGATGAGCTGAAGGCACGCACAGCCTCACATGTGTCTGTTTCCGAAGCACCTGCTTCCGAGGTGCCGCAAGAATGGGGATCTGCTGCTCCAACGACAGAAAGCCTCGAGCTCAGCAAAGTGAGAATACAGCAATTAGAAACTGAGGTAAAGGAACTGGAGGCACAACTTGAGGCGACACACAACCGAGAGGTGGCTGGGAAGCTGCTACCGATGATGTCTTCTGTGAGATGGCTGCAGGTGCCTGAGGAAACGAGGCATGCTATCGAACGCCTCATGCAGGCGGGAAGCGAAGAGGACATCAAAGAAGCCATTGCTCTGTCTTCTGAACTCCCCGGGCTTCGTGTCGACACTGACAAAGGTATTTTAGAATGTGTGTCCGAGTTATCCAAGCAAGTACCCGCACCAGCAAGGAGTACCGAAGCCGACTCTCTGCAGCAAGCGCTGGCTTGTGCGTTGGCTTCCCCATCTGCACAACAGCTTACCGAAGAGAAGAGGCAGCAAATAGAATCTCTCATCAACGATGACGCGGCCAACCCTGAGGTGCAGGCTGCACTCAAAGAAATCTCGAACGAGCTGTTATCCAGCAATCTCTCGCTCCCGAGTGAAGTGCTGTCCGGGCTAAATGGGGAGATGACCACGTGGAAAGACTTGCACAAGAAGTTCCTAAATGACAAAGCCGTGTCTGAGAAGGTCATCGCTCGAAGCCGTGCAGGCAGTCTCACCGCCAGCACAATCCGCGAGTGTGAGGCCTTGCAACAGGCTTTCTGCGCGGTGCTGTGCAGCCCAGCTGCTGAGATGCTCCCCGCTGGACAGAAGAAAGCATTCACGCAGCTAGTCGACGTTGAAGCAGAGAGTGTTGATGTTGCGAAACTCAGGACAACAGCAGCAACTATGCTTACCCATGCAGCGGCTGCAAAACTCACTCCAAGGGAGAGGGAGTGCTTGCAGTTTGGGCAACAAAACGACTTGTGGAAATTCATCATCAAAAGGCTGCAGAACGAGAGACAGGCACTGGAAACAACAGCGGCCATGCTCCCTGAGAGTGTAGAGTCTAAGCAGCTTCAAGAAGCTCTTGCTGCGTGGAGCGTCCTTCCCTCGTCAGAGGGCAATGGATGCCTGGAGGACGTAGAGAAGCTTGTGATGTTGGGCGATGCTGCGCCAATCGACGAACTGCGAAAGGCTGTGGTCATGATTAAGTCGTCTCCCGACTACGACGGACAGCCAAAGGAGCTGGACTCAAGCATGAAGCTGACTGAGTCATGGAAGGGCGTCACGGCTACCCTGATGAAGGACCAGAAGGAAGCAGAAGAGACGCTAACCAGAGAACGCGCAAACAGCAAGATTGAAACAGAACAATGCATCAAGGCATTGCGTGGCAGTCTTGAGGCCGTCCTGATAAACTGCAGCGACCAGTTGCCTGCACAGCAGATGGCAGAAATCACTGCCCTGCTTCAAGAAGAAGGAAACGAACACAAAACCCCGCAAGACCTTGTGGCCGATCTCTCGGTTGCAGGACAGTCGCTTATTCTGGAGGACGATGGGCTGGCGAAAGCACTGAACAAAGCACCCTCCGACACGTGGAAGGATGTGGCGAGGAAGGTGCTGGAAGAGAAGAAGGAACTCGAAAATGAATTTGAATCACTACGAACTCAAAACGCTGCCCTGAAGCAGCCCGCAACAGCCATACCTTCGGATAGCGGCCTGTCTGACATCTCTGCTCTGTTGGAGGAGAAGCAAGATTTGGAGCACAAAGTCACAGAGCTCCGCGCCGCCCTTGACGACAAGGGCACCCAGTGGTACGACGTTGCCATGCAGCTGACGAACGAGAAGAAGGAACTTGAAGCACAAATGGCAGCTTCAGTAACTGAAGAGACTGCCGGCCGTCGCAAGCAGATGCAAGATGTGTTGAAGCAAGTTGCCGAGTCACCTGTGTCGCGGGCTCTACCGGACGACCACAGGCACCACGTCGAGCGGTTGGCGAGGGAGGGAAGCGACATTGTCACGTTATCCGAGGCGGTGGCCACTGTGAGAGCCTCGCCGCAAGTGGTAAGTGCGCTTCCTCAGGAGACTCAAAGAAAGCTGAAAGAGGCCACTGCAAGTGTGTCTCCTATGCGCTGTAAGGACAGAGTAACGGAGCTAGAGGGGTCCATCCATGACTTGCTAGGGACTATCAGTGAGCTTGAGGGCGAGCTTGACAAGGATAGGCATTACAACGCAGTAGTCGACATCCAGGAGACACTGCTGAAGGCATCGCAGCTAGAGTCCCTCTCGCCTGACGTATGTGAGAAGCTAACCGAGTTGGCAACTATGGACATCTACACCGAGCCACAAGCGTTGCAACAGCAGCTTGCCGTGCTCCAAGAAATGGCCAAGGAGGTGTCAACTGTCGGGGGGTTGCCGGAGGAACTGAGAAGCGCTCTGGAATTCCTGGCGAACAACGACGAATCGCCCATTCACGAACAGGTGGCTGGACTACGCAAAGCTTTAGAAGCCGCATCTAGCGTGCAGAGCGCGCCATTCGCTGAGCGCACTGCGTACAACCAAGCCATGACCGCCGTTGTCGAGCAATGCGAGCTCCCTGATGATCTGAAATCTTACATCACCAACCTGACGGAAGGAAAAGCCCCTGCGGGTTCCGTCCCTGCTGTCGATCCCATGTGGAGGTCTGAGCGCGATAGCATTGCGGACTTGGAGGCCCTGCTCCGCGAGAAGGACAGGGTCATCGGCGGTCTGGAGCACGAGCTGGACACTATCTCCACTGTGAGCCCCCCTGGTCACAACCCAGCACTCCGAAAGGCCGCAGCCTTGCGAGACGGGCTGGTTACTGTTCTTGAGTCGGATGCAGAAATAGCACCAGCGCTGAGGTCGCAGATACAGGCGCTTGTGACGAGGAACCTTAATACTATGACAAACGAAGAGCTGCACGCCGCAGCTGGCTCGCTACGAGCTGTCTCTGATGCGGTGTTAACGACTGGTGTGTTGCCTATCAAGGTCAGGGACGCTCTGGCCCGAGGAATAACACCGGTGCAAAGCATCGCGCCACCGATAGCACCGCAGCCTCCAACACCCCCCAGACCAGCCCCTAAGCCACGTGTGGAATTCTCAGACAGGCAATCACTGACAACTGGGACGGGTACCACAGCCACCACTGAGAGCGATCTCGATTTCATGGAGAAGCTCAGCAGCAAGATTCAGGTGTATGAAGCTGCTGTGAAGTCCGTGTTAGATTGCAGCGCAGCCCGCTACTTAACACCAACACTGCACTACCAATTGTCGTCGCTTGCAAAACGACCATCAGGGAACTTCGTTCAGGCAATTGCTTCTGAGTCCGCCGAAGAGGTAGTGGCACTGCGCTTGCGTGTAGCGGAGCTGGAAGGACAAGCTCAAACCCTGGAAGGGCACTCCAAGCGCTCAGAGGACATGATCAAGAAGCTCAAGGATCTGTCGAGAATACCTGGCATGCCTGAGGAAAGTAGACGGGAGATCCACACGGCAATCGCTAGCGATGCAGCGCTGACTGCAGCGTCAAATGCTGCTGTCCGCCAACCAGACGAAAGAGTTTGTGACCTTGAAACCCAGGTAAGTGAGCTCACTGATGCCCTAACAGCAGTAATGGAGTGTCAAGCAGCTGAGCAGCTTCCTGAGTCCCTGCATCAGAGGATACTGACGCTGTCGAGAAGTAAGAAGGGACAAATCCCGCTCACTGACCACTACAGGGAGCTGCAAGATGTCGCTGTTGCTGTACAGAGCAACACTGCTTCTGACATGTTCCCCGAGTGGCTCATCAGAAGGCTTGACAGACTGATCCAAGAGAGCAGCAACGAGAAGACAGAGCTGTTGCTACGCACGATGGAACGACTGGAGAACAAGATCCAGCGTCTGGAGGGCAGCAAGGGTAGGGTCGACAACCTTGTCGATTCCGTGAAGAACATCAGAGTCGCAGGGTCGGCAGTCATCCCTGAGGAGGCTAAGCGTGCTATGGACACACTGATCATTGCTGATGTAGCTGCTGCGCAGAGGCTCTTGCTGGAAGCGGAGACAGCAAGTGCAGCTTCTGTAAGTGCTTCTGCGGGCGAAGCTGGGGCAGCTGCGTTGGCCGCATTGTTGCGAATCATCGAAGGCCGACTCGGCACTTCAGAAGGCAGTGCTGTACAGCTAGCGGAGGCGTCGACTGCGGCGTCTGGTCTATGCAATGCCAGCGGTGTGGTTGGGCTCGCCATGAACGCGGTGGCCTCCCTCACCCACGATGCTCTGTCGTGCATGAGGGCGGCCAGCGGGCTCCCCGATGCTGTCGACATGGTGGCTTCTGCCCGCAAGGTTGCTGAGGCTGGCGCAGCGACTTCTTCCGCTGCAAGATTCATCTCAACCGCCCTCTCGGTGGGCGCCCACACTGACAAGCTTGTTGCTAACGACCTCAACGTGTTCGCCAACAGACTTTACAGCGAGTCGAAGGACCTGCCCAATGAGTGTCACCCTCAAGTGCTGAAGCTGACGAAGGACCTGAGGCATGCGGCATCAGAGGGCCTCAGCAAAGACACGCTGCTTGCGCTTTCAAAAGACGCCTCCGCTATAGCTGGTTATGAACAGGCGGCTGTAAGGCCAAGGTTTACACCTGCGACAGAAAGCGCTGCCGAACTGCGGAACAGGGCGGTTGAGTTGCGTGCGTCAGGCGGCTTGGCCACTGCAGCGACGGTCGATCGCGTCGCTCAGATGCTCGAAACAGGCGATACTTCAGTACTGTGGGATGCGGGCGATAACAAGCCAACGTTTGTCCACACCGCCCACACCACTGCCAACGTGAACGAGGCAGCTGACCAGCTGAGTTCCTCGTGGACGTCGATCGACCCGTCAGTCGCAAAGGTGGTGCGACAGGCACTCAAGAAAGAGGGAGGATTGCCAGCCGACGCTCGTTCTTACCTTGCAGACACCCTCCGGACGAGCCAGGGCAAGGTTGGTCCACTGGCAGAAGCTGCTGACAGCATACTAGAGAGAAATGACCTTGGAGAAGACAGTAGGAGGTGGGTGGAGGACCTTGTGACCGCTGCGGACTCAAAAGCAAGGGATCTCATGGGCGGGCTGTGCTCGCTTCTTCGAAGCAAGATGGTGACAGGTGACGCAGCAGTCCTGCTGAGTAATGCGGTTGCTGAAGCTGACCAGCAGTTACGCACGTTGCTCGACCTTGCGTTCAAGGCATTGGACACCCCCACAGGCATTCCTGAACATGTGTACTCTGCTTTGTCGGAGGTCTTAGGCGAGACTAATAGCAGCTTGCAAACTGCTGCTGCCATGGCCGTCAAGGACCCTGGGCTGGCGGAGCAAACACGACGTGTCCTGAAGACCTCATTGAGAACTGGTAGTGGCATCGATGTTGGTTTGGAAGCAGCGCTTGCATGCACTGGACTATCGCGCGGTGTTCGTCGCGTGCTGCAAGAAGCGTTGGCGGCGCACCGCACGCCCATCGCAGGCATGGCACAGCAGCCGCTTCTCCCAGCTTCTCACGTGATTCTTCCACACGCTGTACGAAGAGCTGAATTAGGCAGTCTGCCTCCGTCAACTGCAGTCTTATCCGCAGCCCTTCGCACGGCTGTCAACAGGGCTGTGACCTTGGAGCGTGCCATCGACTCCGTCCTCATGCTGCCGTCGACACCTGGTGCCGTGCGCGAACACCTGCGCCACTTGATCCCTTCGGACGCTGATGCACACAACGATCAAACCGACTTCTTTTCTCCAACAGAGGCTAGCGACTTGACGCAGCCTGGTGTTCGAGAGGGCCTCACTGCTATTCTCCGATCTACTGGAACTGAGGACATCCCACCAGGTCTCAGGCACAGACTTGAGGGTCTGGCTGGTATTAAGCCAGAGGTGACAGAAGTCAAGTCTCAAGGCAAGCCGCAGGTGGTAGTATTGGAGAACCCAGGCGCAGGTGAATGGCTTGACTGCCAAATGGAGTCAAGGCTGCCGAACGGGCGCTGCCGCATTAGAGTCCTTGCGCTACCGCCAACACATCCTGCTGTCAGGTTCAGCGGCAAGCACCTTGCTGTCGACGAGGAGCATCTTCGGTACAAGAAGGACGCAGTGGCGAAGCCGCCCTTGGGCACAGTCGTGAGACGGAACCCTGCATCTTGGAAGTGGGGTGAGCAGGACGGTGGTGCAGGCAGGACAGGCATTGTGGTCGACGTGAATGAAAGTAACTGGATAGGTGTCCAATGGGAGTCGGGGAGGAGGTCAAGATACAGGTGGGGCAAGGATGACTGCTATGATGTGGTAGCAGAAGAGCGCCCTGTGCTACATGCTGGTACGAGGGTCACCCCTATTGACAGCAACAAGCAAGGCTCCGTCGTGGTTGTCGATGACGGGTGGGCTACTGTCAAGTGGGACACAGGTACTGGTGGGAGGTACAGATGGGGCGAAGGCGGCGAGTATGACCTGAAATTATGTGCCTCAGAGGGTCCTGATGAAGATGGGCTGCGTGCTGCAGTGCGCTCTGCCGTTGGAAGTCCTGACGGCGACAGCTTGTCGGACATTGCACGCCTAAGACTTGAGTCTCTTGTTGGCCCTGGGTCGCCACACAGAAAGGTGACGCGCGACATACAGAGGATAGTAGACGAGATACATGGGCAGACAGCACAGCACAATGAACCTGCACACGAGTTCCTTCGTGCGCATGACGTACAGCTGCAAGAAGGGTCGCAGCACACTGCTGTGGCAGTCCATGTCCCGACCACAAGAATACCATCAGACGACGCAGGCAGCGTGAACGAGTGGGTGAAGGAGGCTGTTGAACTTCTGCGGGAGATCGGCGAAGGTGTCGTTGAAGCCAGAGGCCAGCAGTGGGTCCTACTTACGCCAGATCTGGCAGCTAGGGTCAGAGCCTTCAACACAAGGCCGCAGCCCGAGTCGTCTATGGAGCTACCTGTGGTTCTGAAGGGGCTGCTGAACCCTGATGAGACTGGAGTCAATGTCATGGAAGCATTGAAGGAGGTCCTCGACAGCAGGGACCTGCAACTCGCGCAGCAAATTCGTGGCCTTGCAGGAGGCACAGTGGTAAGCAGCGGGGCGCCACTTGAGACACGTGTCAGCCATGTTGAGCAGGTGTCTGTGGGAGTGCAGTGCGCACCGACCACCCGCTGCAAGGGCGTCAACGTCAACCTGACAGAGTCGCTGCACAAGAAGCTGAACTCCGAAAGGGAGAAAATCAAAGGTCTCCAAGTAGAGCTGGTTGAGACAAGCAACAGAAGATCCCGATCAGTGGACCGGGAGAAGATCGATGTGGACCCCGACCCTGAGGTATGCCTTGCTATCGAACATTCTTTAATACACGACAGGTCACCAGGGCTCTGAAAGACCTTGCGCTGTTGAGCAAAGCACCGCCCTCCGACCCGGTATGAGTTGGTTTCTCTGACATTTCACACAGAACGATGCCTGGGTGGACTCTGTGGTGGCGAACACAAAGCAAGACCCGGCTATGAGGGGATTGCTGCCCAACAACTTCGGCCGTGATGTTACAGGCGGCGTGCGTTTCGGGAACAGGAAGATCGACCTGGTGGCGATCAACGAGTTCGCCGCGGTGCGAATCGGCGGTGGCTACATGCTGTTTTCAGACTTTGTCAAAAAGTATGCCAACTAAATTATATAAAAAAAAAAAAAAAAAAAAAAAAAAAAAACACACAAAAAAAAAAAAAAAAAAAAAAAAAAAAAAAAAAAACAGGTTCGCCGACACTGACGACAGGAAACTGGTTGTGAACAGAGAAAGCGGTGGAGACCCTGCTGCACTGATCAGGAGCGGCAGGGACATGGTGTTTGTGGACCCTGCAGAGAAAGATGACCCGCAGCACATCATGTCCCGTGGTGTGGGCCCTGCAGGGGGTTCGCGACCCGTGTCACCTAAAAGAACACGCCTTCCAAGGGAAGAGATCACTGTAGAAACAGAAGACAGGCCTGGCTGGGTTGGGGTACAAGACAGGAGAGCGCCAAAACCAAGGTTCGCAACAACAGGGCCCCTCCCGGAAAGCGTGTCAAGAGGGTCAACTCCTATAAGACGGCGGACTTCTTCTGGCTCACGATGGGAAAGCCCCGGGAGAAAATATATGGAATCGGTGGCGATGGGGAGTTCACCGGTGCAGTGGGTGAGCAAGGCGGCTCCCGAACCAGCACCACAAGACCATCTTGAACAGGAAATCGAAGAGGAAATTGAAGAGGAAGACACACCAAGCGAAACGGTTACTGGCACGCTGGACATGCTGGAAAGTAGGTTACACAACATACTTTCTGCGCCTGTTGCTGCCTCTCCGCCCAGACTGCATCAGAAACAAGCTTACTTTAATGACCCCGTTCAGGTGAAAACGACCAGCCCTCGACCTGAACCGGGGTACAGCAGGCCTACCATAGGGTCTGTTTCTAGAATGAGTGAAGAGGGGCAAAGGAGGTCTTATAGGCTATCCAAACACCCGGTATGGCAATGGAAAAAAAAAAAGAAGGGAAAAAAAAAAAAAATGTGTAGCTCTATGATGACACCTCGCGGTCAGTCGATTACGATACATATATGAGTACCCGTTCTGCTGGGTCTGTGAGGAGGAGCACCAGGCCTCCTGCGCACCCGTTTTAAATTAGAGATACACACAATAAGAAAAGTTTTTTTTAAAGTAGTTCTTCTTACATTAAATTGCTGTTGAAGATCCCCCCCTTTTGTTTTTTATGTCCATATTCGTTCCCCTCATTGCATCCCCAGCTTTTTTTTTTTCTCCCTCTTTGTATTGATTTTTCATTTTCCCCTCCAAATTAAAAAAAAAAAAAGGTGGCAGTTCTTTAGCCCTTGTTTTTTCCATAGATATTCTTTTTTTTTTTTCACCTTCCTCAAGCAGCCCTTTTTTTTTCATTTTTTTTTTCACCCCCTTTCTTCGAAGAAAACGAATTTTTGTTGTTGTGATTCTTTTACTTTTCTTTCCACCTCGGTTTTTTTTTTTAAAAAAAAAAAAGAAAAAAAAAAAAAAACTATCAAAAAAAAAAAAAAAAAATGAAATCAGCAAGAACAATGGCAAAGATGATGGGAAGGAGGTGGGTCTCGATCGCCTCCACAGAACTGAGGGGTGGACTGGACGTATGGAAAAAAAAAAAAAAAAAAAAAGAACCCAATCTATTTTTTTTTTTTTTAACAGCACCCAGTTCAGATCAGGGGGAGGAAGCACCTTCCTGACTGCGACAACAAGCTGCTCCCAGAGTACCTAAAATCCGCCTCTGAGAATGAGTTTCTAGTGAACCTCAAGGCGGTACAGGAAGACGAAGAAGGCTTCGAGGAGTGGTCGAAGACCGTGAGAAAGCACATGGACGAAAACCTCTCAAAATATGGCGCCGTTCTCCTAAGAGGCACGCCCATGAAGACCCCCGACGACTTCTCCAAGTTCATTGAACTAAGCGGATGGCAGACAAAGGGCGACGATGACTTCGCAAGGGCTATGCAAGCCCGTTCCATGACCTCCACATGCGTGTCACAGTACGCGAGAACAGCTTCTGATGACCATCGCAACTACACCATCGAACCCCATCACGAGTACCACACTGTTGGTTTCCCTAACATCATTCTCCTTTTCTGTCAAGAATGCCCCGAGACTGGTGGTGAATGGCCTGTTGGTGACGGCAGGCAGATTCTCAAGGAACTCCGCCCTGATGTTGTCGAAAAATTCGAAAAACTCGGTGCTCGTTACTGTTTGTACTACCCCTCGAAGGAGTCTTCTGAAGGAGCGAGGTACAACAACTGGGAGACAAACCTGCTCCCCACGAAGGTAGAAACCGAAAACTACCTGAACGACAGAGGATACACTGTTGAATGGCAGGAGGACGGCGGCTTGAGGTACTGGCAGAACTACCCTGCTGTGAGGGAGCACCCTTCCACAGGTGAGAAGGTCTGGTTTAACCAAATTCACGCGCACCACAAGTCGTTCTATGAGTGCCATCCTAACTTCGCGGACCCTGCTGTGTGGCAGGCTGTGGCCGAGGAGAACAAGTGGCCTGTTGATTGCACTTATGGAGACGGTACTCCTATTGAGCAAGAGACACTCGACCACATCCGTGAGGTTGTGTGGAGGAACTGTGTGGGCGTCACACCGAAGCCTGGCGACCTTCTTATCTGCGACAACTGGCTTTCGCTTCATGGGAGGATCTCCTTCCCCGCTGGCGAACGCAAGGTTTTCGCTGCCACTGTGTTCAGCGAGGAGGATGAAGATGATGAGTAGGTTTTTTCTTTTTTTTTTTTTTCTTTTTTTTTTTTTTTGTTGTATTGTGTTCTTACATTTTTTTTTTTTTCTTTTCGAACCATTTAAATTTAACAGTTGTAAAGTGCACTTTGTGGTTTGAAAGAAAAAAAAAAAAGCTGTATGAACGCAAAAATATTTCCCGTCCCTCTTTTTTTTTTTTTTTTTTTTTCTCTTTTTTTTTTCACAGCACCTTGCGACACTCGCAAAATGGGTTCAGGTCGCTGCAACAACTACCCTCTCGGAAGAAGAAGAAAATAAAAAATATTGGGGGGGGAATAAACAAGCTGCTGTTAAGGGTGCTGCCCCCCTTTGTTCTGATACCATATTTTTTTTGTGTGTGTGTGTTGTGTTGTGTTTCCTTGTTCCTTCCTGTTGTTCTTTCCTCTCTTGTTTTTTTTTTCTTGTCATCTTTTTTTTTTTTTTTTCAATCACTTCCCTCTCTGTAATTTTTTTTTGGTGGTCTCTTCTCCCCCATTGTGAACTTTTTTTCTCACCCTCTCTCTCCCACCCCCCCCCCCCCCCCCCCCCTTTCTTCCACACACCCGCACCGAATATCAAAGAAAACGAAAAAGAATTAGGGGAAAAAAAAGGTTAAGTAATGTTTCCTCCCTCCCCCTTCACCCCCCTCTTTTTCTTTTTTTTATCAGAACGAATAAAAAAAAAAGAAACGAAGGGGGGGGGGAAAAAAGTGTTTAGAAAAAAATGGAGGAAATAATAATAAAAAGAAAAAAAAAAAAAGCGATTTGCCAAAAGAAAAAAAAAATAAGAATATATTTTAGAGGAGGGTGGGGAGAAAAAAAAATAAAAAACCTGCAAAAAAAAAGGGGGCGGAGGACGGAAAAAAAAAGAAAAAAAAGGAAACGCTTTTGACCTGGGGGGGGGGGGGGGGGGGGAGGGGTGAAGAGAGAGTTTTTACATGCGTAACACACACCACACACAACATATTATTGCCCCCATCTTTTTCTTCTTTTTTCCCTTTTTTTTTTTCTCTCTTCTTTTTTTTCTTCTTCTTCTTCTTTTTCTCGAAACTCCATGGGAAAACCCTTTTTTTTTTCAAGAAAAAAAAGGGGAAAAAAAAAATGACAAAAAATGAAAAGCGAAAAAAAACCCCCGCATCGAACACAGCGATTCTAAGCTGCTCACGCAACGAGCAAGTAGTGGAGCTCGCAAAAGCGTTACTTAGAGAATACATGCACAAACGAGGGTATTCCCGCACGCTGAAGGCGTACGACGAAGAGGACCCAAGAACAGAATATTCCATTTCCAGCAGAGCATTGATGGCAGATATGATGCTTCTGAAAGGAAAATCGAAGAGTAGCATAATGGAGGACATTGGTACTAGAAAAATAGAGAAGAAAGGGGTAATGCAAAGAATGGCGGAGCTAGACGTTGAGATAGAGCAACTGAACCAAAAGGTTGACGCTGTGAACGGGAAGTTAAAAGCCGTCAAGAAAAAAAAAAAAAAAAAAGAAGAGAAACAGCAAAAGAAGCCGAAGCGAGCCAACAGCGCTCCCCCGTCTATGTGGGTTCCCCCTGCTCCTGCTTCCATTGACGAACAGTCGTCTGAACCTGTCTTCAACTCCTCAATAGGAATTGGCTACAAGTCAAATAAAGGCCCTGTTTTATTTGGTGGCAGGGACTGGATCCCTCCTCCCATCGATAGCACGTCTGCTGAAACCACAGGTGGCAGTGAAGGCTGGGCCTCTAACAAAATTCTCACAGGGACAGAATTCAAGGATTTACGCGAAAAAATGCGAAATGAGGTAGAAGAAGAGCGCACCAGGGTGGGCCGTGTAACTTCTGGCCACCATGTTACGTTGGCCCCAACAGCCGTTTCCACGGGGCATGGGTTGCCCAGGGGGGTATGAACGAAAAAAAAAAAAAAAAAAAAACGACAGAATACCAAGCTTGATAAAACCGCACTTCGCCTGACAAGCCCGCCTACAGAAGTCCTCAGTCCGACCACTTCCGCGTTACGGCCAGCATCGCTTGAACCTGGGTCGGCTACAAAGCGAGATAAAAGGGTCTCGTTTGCAGAGAAATAGAGGAGATGATGGTGTTTTTTTTTTTTTTTTTTTTTTTTTTTTTTTTTTCCTTAGATTTTTTTTTTTTATATTATAAAAAAGAAAGACTGTTCAGTTCCGGTAAGAAAAAACAAAAAAAAAAGATTCAAAGAGAAAAGAAAAAGAAAATAATTAAGGCCCATCGTGGGAAGGTTCAGCCCGTCTTCAGAATGGACTGTATGAAATGGATTGTAAAACATGGAGGGGGGGGGGGGGGGGGGGTGGGGGTGGGTTGGTCTTTCCCACACACTGTGCTCTTAAAAAAAAAAGTTTACCCTCCGTCACCCCCCCCCCCCCCCCCCTGACCCCCTTAAGTTTTTTTTCACATTGTAAAACTGTAAACCCTGTTTCTCTTTTGCATGAGCTAGAAGAGTTGAAGAACCAATAGACAGAGTAAAAAAGGGAAAAGCAGCCAAGCTGGCTAGGGGTTCGGAAGACAACCGAAGAAGGAGAACACAATGGAAAAGAACAAGAGGGGCATCTCACAAATACCTCCATTAGGAAGTAGGGGGGGAAGTAGGGGAAAACAGGAAAAAAAAAAAAAAAAAAGAATCAGCAAAAATGGGAAAGAACATTTCCAAAGAGAAGATGAATGAGTTCAAGGATGCGGCGAAGGGGAAGTGTATGCATTATAAAAAAAAAAAAAAAAGAAAAAAAAAACCACTGCAGTTGACGAAAAAGAGATTAAGCACATGTACAAGTTGTTCCATAAGGCTGCCCCTTCTGGAAAAATGGGCAAACCTGAGTTCAAAAAGTATATCGGTATGTAAATGGGGGGGGGGGGGGGGGGGGGGACACACGCCCACAGACGATCTTGCGTTATTCAAGAAGGTGGATCAGAATGAAGAATATGATCAACTCTTCCGGGGGTACGACAGGAACCGGGATGGGGTATGGAAAATTTAAAAAAAAAAAAAAAAAAAAAAAACCAGACGATTTCGTTTAAGGAATACCTACAGTACCACCTGGGCATAGTTTTCTCAACAGAGGAGTTGTTTGAGAGTATGAAGAGGGGAAAATAAATTCCGAGAAAAAAAAAAATAAAGTTGTCTTTTCGATGTATGATGCCGATGGCAATGGGTACATCACGAAGGAGGAGCTTGAAGAGGTTGTCACCAACAGCACAAGGTGGATGGGGGACTGTGATGTGGAAAGCAAAGAGGTGCAAGACCTGGTGAAGCAGGAGGTGGAGAAGGTAATGAAGGGAAAAAAAAAAAAAAAAAAAAAAAAAAACAGATTGTTAGCTTTGTAGATTCGAACCGTGATGGGCAGATCAGCAAAGAAGAGCTCAGTCTCGCAGCAGAGAAGCACCCTGAGCTTTTGGAAAAGGTATGAGAAGATGAGGAATGAGGGGAGGGGAAAAAAAAAAAAACACAGCTGAAGAACCTTGCGTAAACTAGGAGGGAAAGTTTTTCTTTTTTTAGATACCTCCATCCCCCACCCTCCCCTTTGTTTATTTCTTTCTTCTTTTACTGTTTCCTCACCCCCCCGTCCCCCCCCCCCCCCCTTTTTCTTTTTCGTCACGCAAAAGAACAAAAAAAAGTGAGGGAAAAAAATGAAGGAGCATTTCTTTTTTTTCTTCTTTTTGGAATTTGTGCTTTTATTCGTACCCTTCCCCCTTTTTTCCTCATGAAAAAAAAAACAGGGGGGGAGGGCTTTAGTGGGCTGGTTAAACTATTTTTGATTCATGGTTTTCTCTATTTTTTTTTTGTCATTGAGTTGGCATAGCGCACGAGGGGTAAGGGCAAAGGGAGATGAGAGAAAAAAAAAAGGAGGAGGAAAAGGAGAGAAAAAAAAAGAAGAAAAAACAAAGAGTGGCTTGTGCGCAGCTCTTTTTTTTTTTTTTTTTTTTTTTTGGTTGGTGGGTTTTCCCCACCAGACTTTCTACTGCAAATAGCATTCTCAAGTGTCCTGCATGCCCTTTTATTTCTATTGTTCCCCAAGTTTGTAAGAGAAAAAGATGAAAGAAGAAACTAGAAACTAACCCATTTTTCCGCCAGAGTTTACCCCTTTCCATTTTATTTTAATTTTTCCCCCGTGCATGTGTATGGCAGTGGGGTGCGCAAAGCTTTTTCTTCTTTTACCTCATAGAAACATTTCTTTTCAAAAAGAGAGAAAGACGGGGGGGGGGGGGGCTGGGAAAGAAAAAAAGATGCAAAAAAAAAAAAAACAGCAACACACCGTGTCTTTTTTTTTCTCTTTTTTTTTATAGGTTTTTCTCATCACTCTCCTTATTCCCCCCTTTATTTCACCCACCCCAATTTCCCCCTTTTTTTTTCCCCCTTGAAGCCAAAAGACAAAGGGCGGTGAGCGCGAAAACGTGCACCTTTGAAAGTCCAGTTTTTTTTTTTTTTTTCTGCATTCCTTGTTTTTTTTTTTTTTTTTTTTTTTTTTTTTTACTTTCCCCGTTCTCAATGCTCCATTTCCCCGCCCCATTCTTTTTATTTTATTTTATTTTATTTTATTTCTCTCCGCGAGGGGAGGGGAAAAAAAAAAAAGAAGGGAAAAAAATAGGAAAAAAAAACTGCAGGCCACTGAAAACAAAGAAAATGGTATAAAAAACCAAACGAGAAAAAAGAAGAAAAAAAGAAGAAAAAAATGACCACCCGAGTAGCAACTGTAAAGAAGGTCGCCCCGATCAATGCTGGTGAAAAAGCAGTCAAAATGTACCCCAATCTTCCTATATTCTGGGTGGGGGACGTGCGAAAGGTGACGAAATCTGGGAAGAAAACCGTAGATAGGGTACTGCTGGCAACCGCGAGAATGCTGTTTTTATGCAACAAAACCAGGGTAAGACGGGCCATCTCTTACGACCAAATCACAGAGGGCTACTACAAGGAGAAGGGCGGGGAGATGGAATTCTTGCTAGAGATTCGAAACGAAGACACATTGCAATGGAGAACGATGAAAAACAGCTTTGTCCTAGACATAATCGACCCATGGAGCGCAATCAATGCAATATCCAGTCTACGGGCAAGGTACTTCCACGGTGACGGCTTGGTTATGAAACAGGCAGACGACACCGTTATCTCTCAAAGGAGGATCACAACTACCGCTCCAGAAAATCTCAAAAAAAAAGTCGCGCTAGAACACCCAGAACCCAAACCCGGCCCCAACGAACTGTTAGTGCCCAAAACAGCACGGGCCATCGGTGCCACATTGGGCAGCGATCTCGCATTGACCCATATTGCCCCTGATTCCGCAATCGCGAGCGTTCCAGGTTCTGAAGCTTTTCTCAACAGAATTCTGACACATGTTGATGCCCTGCCTGTGAAGACAGTCGTGGAGGTCCGGCAGGTTATTGATGGTTCTTACGGCCGGTCGGTGTTGTTCACGTTTCGTGAGTCCGCTTCTCTTCCTCTCCCCCCGACTTTCGGTGACAATATGGCTGTGGAGGTCAAGTCTGAGCCGAAGGTGAAACTACAACCGTCGCTTCCCCCGCCTACCCCTGAGGCTGTTCCTATGGCCCCAGCAGATCTTCCGAGCGTGTTGCCTGAAGTAGATGTGCCTGTTGTTGCTGGTCCTGGAATTGCTTTGTCGGTGCCATCGGGACGACGGTCGATTGTTTCTGTTCCCACTGAGATCGCGTTGTCCGAACCTCCTTTCAAACCTCCTGTGAATCGTAAATTAACGTCTGTCCCTTCATTGGTGTCTGTACCGCAGTCGGTGGTGATGACGGAAAAGGAAGAAAAAGATGTCGTTCAGCAGGTGTCATCGCAGGAAATCGCTGTCCCGCCATTGTACGCTGAAGAAAACGCGGAGCTAGAAGGAGAAGACCTGGATTTGGTTCTAAACACAATGAGCAACCTTGTGAACCGGCAGACGAAGACAGAGGAGCTGCTTGTCTCGTTGCTCACAACTATCGATCCGACTTTTAAGACGAAAAATAATGAAATAGAATACGTTCGTGAGGGTAGTGAGTCCAGTGGAGCTGTCGAGTCAAGCAGGGCATTGGGTGTGAGAAGCGATCCAGTGCTGCCCAAAACGAGGCCGAGTTTCAGGACGCATACCCCCGTGTCGCCAGTTTGGGAAGGTCAGGAATATCTAACGGATGAGCTTTCACCTGCTTATCAAATCACGCCTAGCAGGAACTATAACGTCGCTCCTCCGTCTTTCAATTATGTGCCATCGCCACCTCAAGCTTCGTTCTGCCCTAACTGCTCGACTGGGATGCTGGGTGCTTTCTGTCATCTTTGTGGTATTGCTGTGGGGGTCCCTCAGTAATTTTTTTTTTTTTTTTTTTTTTTTTTTTTTTTTGCTAGAATACAAAAGTCTAACTCTCTCCGGCCCGGGGAGCACAAAGAAGTTTTTAGAAGAAAAAAAAAATGGAGAAAAAAAAGAAAAAAAAGATTGAGTTTTTTTAGGCCAGGTTTTCTTCGAATTGTATTTTTTCCCTTTATTTTTTGAAACAAAATAAAAATTAAAAAAAAAAGGGGGGGGAGAACAAGAAGAAAAAAAAAAAAAGGAAGAAATCTCGCTTTTTGTTTGTCTTGTAAAAAAAAAAAAAAAAAAAAAAAAAAAAAAAAAAAAAAGTCACATTTCCTCTGTGGAGGGGCAGGGGGGTGGATTCTTCTTTTAATCCCCTGCTTGTTCCTCCCTGCCAAACCTTGACTCTCTCCCTTCGTTTTTGTATCTTTCCCCCCTCCCCCTTTTTTGTATCGCCCCCCCACCCCCATTTTATCTGTCTATTTCTTTTACAAATATATTATTTCAACTGGCGCTTCATGTATGTGCGTCCAGCGTACTTCTGGGTCCGCGGGGTCCGTCGTCTTTCATCCTCCTGCTTTCGTTTCATTTTATCTCCCCGAAACTTGGGAGTGTCTCCGCCTTCGGGATGGTGCGGGTGACCACCCTGCTTCTTTGACAACCTCAAAACGTTTATCCGTCCATAGGAAGAAAAAAAAAAAAAAAAAAAGAAAAAAAGAAAACAATGTGATGGGTCACAACCGGGCAGCAAAACATGCGGAGTTTAGGTACCAGCATGAGGTGATGGACCTGGAGAAGGATTTTGAAAAAAAAGTAGGCGGGGGTTTCGGGTGCCGACCGGTCTCGATGGCCGCTTGGAAGGAGTCCATGCAAAACAGGAGGGTGAAGGGCATGGACTACCACCACTGCACAGGATGCTGTGCTCGTTGCAAGGAGGAAGACGAAAGCACCGATCTAGAGGCTGTCAAGACACTTCGATGCCACGCGAGCAAAGGGTCCATCACCATGGCGTTCCTAGTATCACTGGGAGGCATACACAACGGAGTGGAATGGCCGTCTGCAGTAGGAGAAGCTTTGGCATTTTCCAACTCGCTCCCTCTCCCATTCAGAGACATTTCAATGACACACCCAACCTCTGGCACCGTGGCAGCCTGCAGTGTCTATAAAAAGTGCGTCTCATCCTCCTACGGCACACCATTGGAAAGGCTTATAAACAAAAGCCCGCCACTGAAATTTCCGAGAAATCTGTTGTTGCTCATTACAGTCTCGGAGTGGGGGGGAAGGCTGGCAGAAGTACAAGAAATGTTATCGATAGTAATCAGAGCAGGGGGCGACTGCTCAGAAACAGACGAGGAGGGGTGCACAGCACTGTATTACGCTAGCGGGCGAAAATGCTTCGCGAATGAGGACACCCTAACCATGCTGGCCGGCCCGAACCGTGAACTAGTCAATGCTGGGGATATCTACAACAGAACGCCCTTGTTCCGCGCGTGCGAAGAGGGGCTTAGCGAAATAGTCGCGATATTGTTGAAGTTAGGTGCGAGCCCCGTTTCGAAAAACGTGAACTGTTTGACCCCCCTGCACAAGGCTATAGAGGGTAACATCAACCCAACCGTTCTTGGTCTGTTGTGTAGCAAGCAGGCGGTTGAGGCACGAAGTGACAAAGGGTGGACTCCTCTGCATTTTGCGGCGCACCACCTTTGTCCTGCCGCGATCGCCGTTCTTCTTCGGCACGGTGCTGATCCACGTGCGAAAGCGGACACGCCGAAGGGTATGGCGCCCATCCAGCTTGCCCGCCTCCATCAATCAGACGCGACAATCTTCCAGGGGAAAAAGGAACTCTTCAGATCGGTCATCAGAGCACTTGATTGGGGAGGATAAAAAAAAAAAAGAAAGAAAATATAGGGAAAGAAAAATCACGCAGTAGTAACCGGTCACAGCTTCGTTGTGATTGGGTAGCTTTTTTTTTAGCGATGATTCTTTTTTTTTTTTTCTCTTTTTTTTTAGCGGTAGTTTTTTTTTTTTTTTAACGCCCCCCATATCTCTATATCCCGTCTCTAGTTTTTTTTGGGAAGGTTTCGAGGTAATTCTTAAAAAAAGGATCTTTGAAGAGAGAGCAATTTTTTCTGCGTCCGAAAACAAGGGGTTTTAGAGATATTGATATGATGGCGTTATCCTTTTTTTTTTTTTTTTTTTTTTTTTTTTTTTTATTTAATTCTGTCAAGTTACATGAGGAAATTCCTAAAGAGCCATAAAAATCAGAAATCACTTTATCGTTCACGAGCAAAAATAAAGTGAAGAATAAAAATAAAGTAATAGGCCGAATTTGGCTTAAAAAAGTGCTGTAAAAATAAAGTAAAATCTGATTTTTACTCTGAGCAATTTTCGGGCTTTTTCGGCATTCGTCTTCATTTTTTGCATCTGGTGGCCGCTGACACCGCCGTAGGTCAGTGGTCAGGATCCTCGGCCACTGTTTCAGGGGTCGAGGGTTCAAGCACCGAGGGACCGTTTTTTTGACCCCGATTTTATCGAAAAAAGTTCAGGGTCCAGGATTTGATCTGGCGTCTCCACTGGCCATGCATACAGGCGTTCTTTTGCACAATACCTTGTTGATGAAGGAACCTGCAACCAGCAGTTTCTGAAGAGCGATGATCAAGTGCCGACACAAATTACACAAAACCTACAGAATTCTGTCAATTTGGCATCGCCTTCTCAGGCAATCAGGCTTAGTTTTGACATCAGTGTGAACATTTCGCAGAAGTGAACATAAAGGGTTCACAGTGTCCGAAGTTTCCTCATTTAACTTTACAAAAATTAAATAAAATATCATATTAAATAAAAATTAGCCAGATTTTTACTCGGAATTTTTTTTTTTTTCACTCGTTTTTTTTTGAATTTCACTCGCTTCGCTTGTGAAATTCAACTACTCGTGAAAAAAAAAAAATTCCTCGTAAAAATCAGGTAATCTGATTTTTATTTAGTAAATAGTCATTTTTGTAGCCCCTTCTTCTAAATATTTCTTTTCTGATATGTCACTACTAATAGTCCATTTTTAGTGGGGGACACAATCAAGAGAAAGGTTTTCCTGAGATTTTTTTTTCTCTCCCCCCTCCTTGTTTCTTTTTCTGTGTTTCTTTCAAATGATTAAATTAATTTTAGCGCTCCATTAGTTTGTGCGCACGAGCGATTTGAAAAAAAAAAATTATTTTTTTACAACTGAAAACTCCACCTATTTTTTTTTTTTTTTTTCCACAAGGACGAGGGGAGAAAAAAAGAAAAGGGGGAAGTGTTTAACCATCCTCCCTTTTTTTTTTCTGCGCAAAAAAAAAAAAAAAAAAAAAAAAAAAAAAATGACCTGTTGCATAGGCCCCCCGTCGTTGAGCCTGTGCTTGATGTTCTGGTTCGCCTGTGACGCTGTGGTTGCGCTAGCAAACTGGTGGTTCTGCACCTCAAGGGATCTGAGAGACTTTGACAAGACGGCTTCGACAGCACATGGGGTGCTCTCAGTAATAGGGTTTTTTATGTATTTTGGCTTGGCGAGCCCTTTATTTTACTATCCCCACTACTACCGTGAACGGTTGCGCATGTGGGACCGCCTCGTCAACCGCCCTCAAGGAAGGAAGGACTTCGGACAAAGAACTTGGCGAACCTACACCATACTAGGGATTTGGGTTTCGTTTCTGGTGGCGTTTCCCCGATTCTGTGTAGAGCTCCATCTTGCGCTGTCCTACGGGTGGATTTATGTGCTGCAGGGAATCGCCGTTCTCACGAGCTTTCTAACAACCTTCTGCGGGTTCCTAGCGGTGTGGGGAAGCTACCTGTGGAAAGCCAGCAAACGGTTTCAAATATTCTCCCTAAACACAATGGGAGAAGACATGCGCAGGCACTATCTAGACTGTTACAAGGAAGGCCCATATGAGTTTCTCAAAAATGAAGTTGGTGAAGCAGTTTGGGTAACAGGGCAGCCTCTACCGCAGTTTCTTCTGAATTCACCTTTTTATACGTTTTACCCAGATGCTGGGCAACACTCTCCTCAAGAGATAGAGGGGAAGATGGTTGAGGGAGAACCGGCTTTGGCGGTGACTGGGCTGCATTTTCCTCCTCAAGACCCGGACTTGTCCCCTCTCCCTCAGCCCTTGTCGAGGAGGGCTAGCAACCCCTTGGTGCTTGCTGACCTTCCCCCATTCCCGCCTCATACACAGCGTATCCCAATGCAGCCTAGGGCTGGTGAAATGCAGGTTGTTGCATCATCCGATATCACCTTTGTTGAATAGAATTTTTTTTTTCCCCGCTCCCCTTTTTTTTTTTTTTTGTAGATTCTTTTTTTTTTTTTTAAATAAAATAGACGGTGCCAGTTATTAGTTAGAAAGACCCCTTTGTCTCCTCCCCCCCCCCTTTTTTTTATTCCTCTTTTTTTTTTCTCTGGAAGTTTTTTCAAAAAAGAAGCCAACAATCTTAGCACAGCAGGTGCTCACGGGAGGAGGGAGGGAGGGAGGAAGGAGGAATTTCCCCTTTTTTTTTCACAAAAAAAAAAAAAAAAAACACATAAAAAAAACTATAAAAAAATGGACGAAGAGGATCGGTTTTATGTGAGGTATTACATTGGACATAAGGGCAAGTTTGGCCACGAATTTTTGGAGTTTGAAGTAAAGGTGTGTTGAGGGGGGAAAATATATAAAAGAAAACACCCTTTATTTATTATTATTATTATTATTATTTTTTTTTTTTTACTTGAACAGAAAGATGGGCTGTTGCGGTACGCAAACCACACGAACTATAAATCCGAGAAGATAATCAAGAAGGAGGTGTACTGTAACAAGATAGTTCTGGAAGAGCTGAAGAAGATTATCGACAGTAGCAAAGTACTGAACGCTGACGATGACAAGTGGCCAGAGCCCGACAAGGTGGGTCGGCAAGAGCTGGAGATTGTCTCAGGCAACGAGCACATCTCATTCGTAACCACCAAGATAGGTTCCCTGCTGGACACCAAAGACTCCCAAGACCCTGAGGGCATGGCGAACTTTTACTACTTAGTACAGGTATTTTTTTTTTTTTTTTTCAAAAAAAAATTTTTTTTTTCTCAGGACCTGAAAGCACTTGTATTCGCAGTTATGGACATGCATTTCAAAATCAAGCCCATCTAAAAGGGAAAAAAAAGATGTTTTTTAAAGGCGGGGGGGGGGGGGGGGGGGGGGTTGGGGTGTGGGGTGTTGGTCTCTTGCCTTTTTTTTTTTTTTTCCCTCCTTTCTCGGTATGTTTCGGGGGAGGGTCTTTTTTTTTTTTTGTTGTGACTTTACTCCGCCCCCCTTTTCTCATTCTTACTTAAGAAAACGGTACCCCCTTTTTTTTTCTCTCTCTCTTTTTTTTTTTTTTTTTTTTAAAGCAAAAGTTCAGTGTTTATGTTTTTAGTGTACCCGGGGTCATTACCCTTTACTCCGTCCCCCCCCGCCTCCAACAAAAAAAAGAGAACCCCCCCCCCAAAAAAAGGGGATTGGAAAACAAAACAAAAAAAAGGGGGAGGGAAAAGCTTAAACTCCCCTTTGCTTTTCTTTAATACTTCCCCCTCCCCACATCTTTTTTTTGTCTTCCCCATTACTCCATGCAAGAGGGAAAAAAAAGGGGGGGGTGTATCAACCCTCTTAGTCTTTTTTTTAATTTATTTTATTAGTAATCACCGTTGTGTTACCTTCTTTAGCGGGAGGGGAAAAAAAAAAAGAGAAGAAAATGCAGCAGAGTGAATGGATAGAGTTTCTGGACGCACAGCCGGCGTTCTCAGGATCGGGGGAGTTTACGTTGGATCCAGTGATGAAGCTGCTAGCACTGTGTGGTGACCCCCATCTGAGGCTCCCACCAACGATCCATGTTACGGGCACGAATGGTAAAGGAAGCGTGGTAGCATATACATCAAGGCTGCTGGCGGCAAGCGGTGAGAACGTAGCGAGTTTCACCTCACCCCATGCAGCGCCTGCTTACAAGGATCATTTGACTGTAAACTGCGAAGCCGTCAGCGACAGCGTGTTCGGCCAAGCAGCGCAACGGGTAAAAGAAGCATTATCCCGCTACACAGACCCCACCACAACCTCAAACGAGCCCGAATATGTAAACCACCTGAAATCCATCGGCGTCATCAAAATCGGGGAGAAGACAACGCAAAAACCGAGCCAGTTCGAGCTCATCACCGCGATCTGCATCGTGGCCATGGCTGACATCATAGAACCCAAGCCTGGCGTTTGCGTCATCGAAGTCGGCTTGGGCGGAAGGGTGGACTCCACCAACATCATCCCACCTTCAGCATGCTGTGCCTTCACCTCAATCGACACCGATCACGTCAGCATCTTAGGCGACACTCCTGCTAAAATCGCCGTCGAGAAAAGCGGGATTATAAAACCCGGGACGAAGGCTGTTGTGTCGTACCCGCAGTCAGATGCGGTGCGAAAGGTGTTGCTCGACAAGTGCTCGGAGACGGGTTGCGAAGGGTTTTCTGAAGTGTCGCCGCCTTTTGAAGCACCTGCTGCTCTGCACAATTTCCCGCGGCATCAGGTGTTGAACTACATGCTGGCCTGTGAAGCAGTTCGTTGCGTCCGTCCTGACCTTCCCGTTTCAAACCTGAGCAAAGATGTGTTGTTGAATGGTTCATTGATGGCAGGCCGGTTCGAGGCGTACCAACTTGAAGAAGGGCATTATGTGGTGTTTGATGGTGCGCACAACCCGCAGGCTGTGGAGGGTCTTGTGGAGCAGGTTGAGCTGTTTCTGAAAAGAGATCCTGAGATAAGTGGGATTGATGTTGTGCTTGGTATTCTGTCTGACAAGGACGCTGGTAAGATAGCGAGGTCTTTTGCGCGGTTAACGACTGCTACCTTCCACCCCGTGGATGTCCCTTCCCCCCGTACCCTCCCGGCTGCTTCCCTCTTCGACTCACTGTCGACGTGCATCCCCACGGCCCGCCTTGCCGTCCCATCCACCCTCCCCGACGTCTTGCACCGCCTCGCGCCCTCCCTCTCTAACAAAAACCCCGTCAAAACTGCTGTTCTTATCACAGGGTCGTTCTATTTGTTGAAGGCGGCGCGGGAGGCTCTCGGGTCGTCGTTTGCTTTGAATAACAAGATCTTTGTTTGAAACGAATGTTTTTTTTTTGTTTCTTTTCTCTTTCCCCCCCCCTCCCTTTGATTGGTTTCGCAGATCTGTTTTTTTTTTTATCACTTGCTTTGAGTCAACAAGATACAATCCTGATAAGGACGGTGGGAGGGAGAGGGGGCCCATGCCATCGGGATGGCACATGCCAAATGTGAGCCCCCCCGTTCGGGGGGTGGCCTTTCGTACGGACCCCGGTCCCGGGTCCGGGTCGGACGACGGGTGGGCTGATCCTTCGATTTTCAAAGACGTTCCAGATGAGGTGAGGCAGGTCAGTTCATCGATGCACAGCCTGACGCAGCCCAGCTTCAGGAGGGCCTCGGGGGGGAGCAACACAGGAGCGCAGATTGCTGGGAGTGTACAACCGGGATTTAATTATATCAACGAGCGGGCCCTCTCGCCGGTCCGCAGGGTCATGGTGTCTGACGGCCCACCCCGTGTGGTGAGCTTCACACCCAACGAACAAGACGTAGCTTCCTTCACGTCCCTTGCCAGTGTAGAGGAGCCGAGGGAACCTCCCATGCCCGTGCAGCAGGAGGAGAATAAGCCACTCAGAACACCGACCATGACCCCCACGCTTGAAGTGACGCAAGCCGTCGACATCGACAGTATCATCAGGACAGTGACGAATGACATGGCAGCAAGGCTCTCCATTCTGTCTGTCGGACTGAGCGCTGAAGTGAAGGAAGATGTTTGGCGGGACTTGAAAGACAAGATCAAAGCTTTGGAGAGGAGGGCAACGCTTGACATGCCTGACTACCAGGCTGCCATCGACGATTTGCAGCGCGATCTTGTGCAGCATGGCGATGTGATCCGTGGGATGGGTGCCTCTGTCACTGACCACGGTGGCCACATTGACGAAATGCGCGGCACACTTCAGCAACACACCTCAGCCATGCAGGAAATCGGATCCTCTTTCTCGGGTGCCAACGAACGCTTCGAGGAGCTCCGCAACCACCTAACCTCGGCGTCGGACCGCCTGCAAGAGCTCCACAGCGACATAGTGCAACAAGGCGCTGACCTTTCAGATCAGAAAATGCACATTAGCGATCACCACAGCAGCCTACAGCAACACGATGCCACCCTCATAGATATGGTTGCAGCAGCAGCGACCCAGCAGACACACATGGACGAGCTGCGTAGTAACCTGCAGCAACACGACGACGCCATACGCGGGATGGGTGCTTCCTTCTCCGAGAGTCTTGACGATCTCCGTAGGCGACTTGAGCAAGCTGGTGACAGGTACAACAACACGACCATTCTCGAGGACCGTGTGTCGGAGATGGAAGTATTGCTGCAGGGCATCAGGGCGAACAGCGAGGATGACAGCGTGATGGACGGCTTCAGGAACGCCATCGATGACCTGATGGGGAGAGCCATACGGGGGAATCATGAAATGGGTACGCTGGCGACACGTTTGACGGACACAGAGAGCGCACAGAAGGGTTTCCTTTCGAAGCAAGTGTTTGAGGAAGGAATGGGAACCTTGAAGCGCACGCAGCAGATGGCCGACGAGAGGCAGACTCGTCTCGTTGAACGGCTTGCTCATCTCGAATCGGTTCGCAGGCCGTCGCTGCCACAGGTGCCCGTGCAGAACGAGAACTTCATGGCCCTCTTCGACGAATTGACGATGAAGCAGAACGCAATGGAGCGCAAGACGGCAAGGCTCCGACACGGGCATCTCAACCTCGCGGTGCAGCATCTCTTTCGCTCGTCGACTTTCCGGGCACGGCAAACGGCATTCTGGAAGTGGGCGAAGTGGAGCCGCCGCCGTGTTGCCAGCACTACCCTCTCTCGCAAATCACGCATTACATTCCTTGCTCGTCCCTTCCGAGCATTCCAGGAAAACATCCAACACAAAAAACACCTCCGAGCCTTCCACCGCCGTTCCCGCCTCCTCCTTTACATGGGAAACAAAACCAAGCATACTGTTCTCAGGAAATATCTGGACACCTTAGTGCGCTTCAGAAGTCTCTGCAAAGAGCGGAGGAGGCTGCGCGGCAGACGTGTTGAAGAGCTCAAAAGAAAGAGCCGCGTGGCGCACCTCAGGCGTGGGTACATGATGTTCGTCCTTAACATGCACGCAAAAAAGAAAGCGGGCAGCCCCAGGAGAGGCTCAGCTCCAGCAGCAAGGTTGTTGCCTGCCTTGATCAGGCGCAACAGGACCATCCTCATGCGGAAGTACTATAGCAGGCTAACAGTCGCCTACCATGCAAGAATGAAGAGGAAGCTTGGGAGGAACGCTGTAGCAGGGCTGCGTGTGCGCAATCTCAACGTCTTTAGATTCAGGGTATGGGCCAGGTGGGTGGGGCACACCTTGCGGAACAGAAGAAAAACACCTCCTGCACTGCCGGCTCCGGTCGTGGTCAGGAAGCACCCGTGGGGCGCCGTGCAGTTTTTGGAGAAGAGCAATAAGAGAAGGTTTGCTGGGACATGGTGGAACAGGCTCAAAGCGTTTGCAAACACCAAGAAGCAAAATAGGTACCTGGAAGAGGCGATTGTGCGTGCGCACGAGGCGTGGCTGCAGGACAGGGCATCTCCCCGCATCACGAACATCGAATCACACGTGTCGGGGATCGCAAGCCATATCCCGAACCACGTGACACGGCTCAACAAGCTGGAAGGCAAGATCAACATGCTCCTCTCCGGCGAGGAGCACGGTCTCGAGGCGCACCTGGCTGATCTCCGCGGCCGCTGCGAACATCTCAACACCGAGATGGCCACGCTGCGCAGCGCTGTTGACGACCTCAAGGGGGCCACCACACTGGCCGACACCACGATCGTGAACGACGTTCTCGCAAGGGTCACAGCGCTGTTCGACTACGTCACCGACAGGTGCGCGCTGATGGAAGCCGCTTCACAAGCTGCACACACGAAACAGCTGCAAAAAGTGGGGGAAGGCGAGAGGGACATGGAGAGGGAACGAGAAAAGGAGCGGGAGAGAGAACGAGAACGCGAACGAGAACGAGACAGGGAAAAGGAAAGGGAACGAGAAAGGGAGCGAGAAAGAGAAAAGGAAAGGGAGCGGGCAAGGGAAAGGGAAAGCGCCCGCCCGGTGTCGCCGGTGAATATTGTGAGGTCCCCCAGGCATAGCTATGTGTCGCGTGTGTCGCCTTTAAAGCAGCGGCTAGCAATGATATCACCACTGAAGGGGAGGAGCAGGAGTCCTCGGGCAGGTCCAGTACGATCAGTGGCGGCACTGCGCACAGTGTCGCCTATGGGGCTGCTGAGCACGAGGACGAAATCACCAAGGACAATGTCGCCAAGGAGGAACAGGACGCTGAGCGTTGTGAGTGACATCGCGCCGATCAGCCCTGTGGCGAGGGAGAGTAGCAGGGTGTCGCCCAGGAGGGGGTCGCTGGTGCACTCTGCGTACACTGCACAGCAGCCTGCCCCCGTAGCGCACCACCGAAGGGTCTCGCCCCCCAGGAGGTTCGACATGCGCTCCGAAGCCGTCCAAGACGCCATCAGCACAGCGCGGAACATCATCTCCACTGCCGACCACGGCGACACCATCCAGCACCTCCGCAACAGGCAGAAGTCCCGTTCCGAAGCCTTCGACAGTGTCTTGTCTCGCTCAGGCCTTTCCCCGAGATGAGGCAACAAGATATTCTTGAAAGGAAAAAAAAAAAAAAAGAAATTAGATATGTTTGTTACTGTAGGCTAAAAAGAATGGGTGGGGGTATCTCTCCCTCCCCTTTCTTTTCCTTCTTTTAAAATATCCCCCCCTCTCACTCCTTTGTTTGTACCATTTTTTAAACCAATTTTAGATTTTTTTTTCCATTTTTGTTTCCCCCTCGTGTCAAAAAAAAGTAATGCCACTCCTGTACTTCATTCGTTATTCCCCCCCCCCCCCCCCCCTTCCTCTTCTTTCTTTCATAAAAACAACCCAGGGGAAGGGAAAAAAAAGGGAGAAGAAAAAAGCATGGTGTTCCCACAATGCAGCAGGAGCAACAGCAGCAGTGATGGGGAAGTGAAACCGCCTGTCGGTGCGGAGGAGGCGATGTGCTGGGGACCGTGCGACGAGAGCGAAGCCGTGGAGGAGCAACGTGTGTTCCATTGGGATCCGGAGTTCTTCAAAACGTACAGCGGAAACGGAAGGTTCGCACTCCAATCGGTCAACGGCTACAAGTCGTCCGCGGCACTGAGGTACGGAACACACGGCAAGGCCATCGTGTACATCCTCCCGCTGGGAAGCTGCTGGTCGCACTCATTCTCAATGAACAGCCGGACGAAGAACTGCAAAAAAGGAGACACCGACCTACCAGTTGTACCCCCACAGCTTGACGTTTTGCGTCGCTATCTGGCCGCATTTTTCTATGGCATACCTGTTGTTCTGTTGGACCCAGTACCGCTTCCCGCAGGACGGCGTAAATCAGGGACACCCGACACATCGACACCCGAGGTAAGGTCACGCATCAACGAGAACAACCCACCCACGAGAAGGGTCCAGAGGTACGCGCCGGACCTGCTGCAATGGATCCGTTTGAAAACCCCGAGCGACACATACTGCGTTCTAGGCGTCACGCACCACGATCTTTACAACTCTGCTGCGTACAACCACTGCGTCGGAGCCTCCTCACACGGTGTTGCTATCATATCCTTCGCGAGGTTGGAGCCTGCTTTTTACGGCGGGTCTCGAAACACATTCAGCAAGAAGCTGATGAAAACCGAAGCCGACGAGTCGGACGGCACGCAGGGCAACAACGCACGCGGGGAGTACTGGTACCTTTGGATGCTTAAAAGAGTCTGCAGAGTGTCCTGCCACGAGATTCTTCACAGCCTGGGTATCAAACACTGCAATATCTTCGAGTGTCTAATGAACGCCGAAGGTGTGCAGGACGTCGACGACATGGGGAAGTCCCTTCTGTGCCCGATCTGCCTTAAAAAATTCCAACACGCGACTAGTATTGATGTGCTGTCGAGGTACAAGGCACTGGGAGGTTTTTGCCAGGATTTTCAAATTATCTTCGGTACAGAGGGCTCTTGGATCTGCGGTCGGTTTGAATGGATCGCAAGAGGGATGTCCCGGGTCAGGCTGCCTATGTTCTCATCCCACCCTGACGGGGCCAGTATCGCTCAGTCCAATAAACACAATGAATCCAGCACACAGGTCATCACAGCCACCGTACCGCAACTACGTTCTGCCCCACCACCTGTCGCCGCAAAACATCGCGATCGCCGGCATATCGTGTCGCAACGGTCTGATGGCACTTCGTCGACTACACATCGTAACATTTTGTGGTCTTTGCAGTGTTCTTCTTAAGAAGGAGGGGGAGGGGAGAGAAAAAGGAAAAGAAGACTTCCGTCTTTTTTTTTTTTTTTTTCTTTTTTTTTATAAACCTCTAATTTCTTTCACACTCTTTTACCCTCCCCTTCATGAAAGGAACGCTTCTTCAAAAACGATGCAGCGTTCAGTCATCAGATTCGCAGAATGCCGTTGGAGTGCTTCATGACTGAGTCGCAGTTCGAGGATGTGTTGCTTCCTTTTGTTGAAAAGATGTGGTGGGGCGGTAAAGTTGCCCAGGTCATGGTGATTGCACACAGCCGAGTTGTTTCCGACGATTGCCACATCTGGGCTTTCGGGTGAACTTTATTGCGATTATTTTTTTTTTTTTATAAGGTAAAAGAATTTCTTGAGTGTTCCCACTTAGGTTGTCTTTTTTTCTTTTTCTTTTTTTTTTTTTTTTCTCTCGATCGTTGCTACAACACAATTTTGTTTTCCTTCTTCTTTTTTTTTTTTTTTTTTTCTTCTAAACCAACTTCGCCAAAAGGTACACACTTCAAAAAAAAAAAAAAAAAAGACTTTAAAAAAAAAGAGAGGGAAAAAAAAATGTCGTGGGACGAAAGGTACACCGACGTAAGGGCAGAGCTCCGCGCGGCGCAACGGGATGCAGACGCACTGCTAGAGGGTGGGGACGAAGGGCATGCAGGTGACAAGAAGCGCATGGCAATAAGGAAACACCTGCACGAACTGGAGAGCGTGCTGAGACAGCTGAAGGAAGAGGCGGGGAAGGAGGGGAGGGAAGACATAAAAACAGACATGCTCCGCAGACTAGAAACCGTCGCCGATCAAAGACGCGCTATAACCGACAAGCTGGGACAAAAGAAAGAAGGATTGTTCTCAGGCTTAAAGAAAGCCATGGGCATGGAGGGGGGCAGACGTGCAGACGAGGAAGCCCCTATGTTCGACGATCATGATGATGACGCTCTCCTCCTGATGCAGGACGATGGCATCCAGGAGCAGAACGAGAAGCTCTCACGTCTCCATAAGGTGATAGTTCGGCAGAAAGAGGTTGGTCAAGCAATAGGCCAAGAGCTCGACGATCAAGCAGTTGTTATAGAAAGGCTGGAAGAGGGTGTGACATCCACAACCTCTGCCGTTCGGCAGGAAAACAAACGGATCAAGTCCCTCCTTGACGCATCTTCCTCCGATTCCCGGCTCACCATCTGCATCTGCCTCCTCCTCGTCATCCTCATAGTGGTCGTTATCTTGGCCATGGAGACATAAAGAAAATTTCATATAAAAAAAAAAAAATAAAAATAAAAGAATGTGTGTGTGTGCCATATTTTTTTTGTTTCACATACGGATATAAATTTTTTTTGGGGGGGGGGAGGCAAGTAAATTTTCACGTAAATCTGACTCGGAAAAAGAAGAAGAAAAACTGTGCTGAAGTAAAAAAAAAAAAAAAAAAAAAAAAAAAGTTTGGAAAGAGTTATTTAAAACGTGTAAAGTTAAATTAAAAAAAAAAATACAGGAGTGGGGAAAAAAAGAAAAGAAAATTTAAAAAAAAAAAGTGTGATTTTTTTTTTTAACTTACGTATTTTATCTTCCCTCCCTGGGGGAAGGGGGTGTATGTGTGTGTGTGTTTTTTTTTTTTTTTTGGTGCCAGGTTGACGGATGCAGCCGCAAGGTATGCCGCGCGTGCGTGAGGCGATGAAACGCAGGAGCATGGAGGGGCGGCGGGGACAGAGGGAACGGAGAGGCAACTCCTGCGAAGCACAGCCGAACAGCTGCTCATGAGATACATGCCAGTGGAAGGGGACGGAAATTGCCAGTTCGCTGCAATTGCTAGGGCGCGAGGAGCAGGGAACGCCAGCACAGTACGCGCACAGGCAGCAGAGTACATCGCGACGAACCCGGAGTTTTACAAAGAAGCAAGGAAACACTCCCTTTCTCTCAGAAGGATTGAGCATGACGGAGAGTGGGGGGACTACTACACCCTCGGAGCGGCAGGATGGGCAACCCAGACATGTATCTGGATCCTCCACAAAAAGAGAATGGTGCGAGCCACGAAGCCTGACGGGGCGAAGCAGACGATTATAGTTGCTTACGATTCCCAGCACTACGACGCTGTACTCGCGCCGCTACACATGATGGATTGGTTGGGCAAGACGGAGGCCACGGTAGTGCAGATGGAGGACCTGCTGAAGGTGGCACTTGGTACTCGGAACAAGAAGGCTACAGCACCTGGCCAGACTTCGACTCTACGACAACGGGGAAATCTACCCGGCCCTGAACGAAGGGGTGTCCTGACCACTGGGACGGGGGCGAGTCAGGGGCGCCATACCCCCTATGAGAAGGCTGGTAACCGCACACTTAAAGTCCTAAGTAGTGAGGGTGAACAAACAGGCAGTACCAAGAAGCCACCGACACAGGTTTTCCATCTCGCAACTGCAAATGTAGCGTCTCTGAGGAACAGGCTGGAAAGCGTCATGCAGCTCGACGTCGACGTGATCTGCCTACAAGAGACTGCACTTACGGCAGCAGGACAGAAAGAGGTGGCACACGCAATGAAATCCGCGACAGAGAAGAACAAGAAGCGAAAATACAGACCTATGTGGGCAGACCCGCAACAGGGAAGGATCAAGGAAGGTCTGATATCTATAGATATCGCAAGACGAGGAGGCCTGGCGACTTTTGTACGCGAGCCACGAACAGCTCTGGGAACATCACTCGAGAGGGATGACATCAACAGTAGGTGGCAACACACAAGGGTCAGCATAGACGGGGAAAATATGTGGCTGCACATCATCACCGTGTACTGCCCAGCAGGGGAGGGAGAGGAACCAAGGAGGCAACGAGAACGACTCTTGCAGCACGTCCTCAGGAAGAAGGCGATGGAGCTCGGGAACGTCCCCGTGATTGTGGCAGGCGACCTCAACACGGACGAGAAAAGATCGTATGAGCTTCGTCACGCGCTGATGAACGGATGGACTGATGCGGCAGGAGCATGCGCAGCGGGAAAAGGAGAAGACCCGATGCCAACCTTCACTCGGAAGAACTGTGCATCGAGGATCGACTACATCCTCCTGAACGCTTTCGCAGCACAGGCGCTACAGGGCTGCAGAACAAGCAGGGATGTAAAGGGGGCGGACCATATGACTCTGACGGTAGAGCTGAGACTTGCGAGATTCCAGCAGACTGTGAAGAGATACATGATACCCCGAGAAGTCCCAGGAGGCGTGGAACCAGCAGAAGAAGAGGGGAGTAAGGCACTCCAGGAGAGCAATTTCAGGGAACACATGCGAAAAGACCCGGAGGCGGCGTACCTCGCGCTAGCTGAGGCGAGCGAGAAGATACTTCTGGGGGACGAGACCGTCGGCACGGCACCTTATAGGGGCCGCGGCAAGGTGAGACAACCGCAACAGAGACAACTATGTGCACCAACAACAACTGGCTCGTGTGGGGCAGCGTCGATCATGCAAGTACGGCTGGAGAAAATGCGAGGCAGGCTGAGAGCCATTCAGACGCAGCTCAACATGTTGCAGAAAAGAGGAGGAGGGCAGCTCAGTAAGGTTACGGTGAACACAATCCACAACCTGAACGGGGAGCTCGAACACACGCGCGTGAAGTGCCTACCCATTGACCCGACGCAGGCCAACATCGAGGACATGGTGGCGGATGCAGAGATCATGTCAGAGGCGGTGGAGAGACGCGAACGGAGATGGTGAAGGAACAGCGCACGGCAAGGCACAGGAGCTACCTTGACTCAGTCGAACAAGGAAAAGAGACGAAGGAGCTCGTGGACAGCGCGAAAGGAATCGAGGACAAGCGGGGGACAGCAACTGTGGAGATGGAAAAGGACACGATTGCAAACCCGCAGGAATTGGACAGGACAATGAGGGAACATTGGGAACATGTCTTTGCAAAATACAGAGACAAGCCCCAGCCCGCGTACGCAACATTCGAGAAGGAGTACGGTGCGTACATCGAAAAAAGAGACATGGTGTGGACACCGATCACTGGGATACGCCTGAAGCAGGTGCTGAAGAAAAAGACGGCCAGAAGCGCAGCGGGGTAGACGGCTGGCGGATGGCAGAGCTACGAAGGCTACCAGTATCCATATTGGACGCATGGGCTGTTTTCCTCAATGAGGTAGAGGAGACAGGAAAATGGCCGGAGTCGGCGTTGACAGCTCTGGTGACCCTTATCCCGAAGACCAAGA
This sequence comes from Diplonema japonicum, assembly GCA_964019335.1. Classification (NCBI taxonomy): domain Eukaryota; phylum Euglenozoa; class Diplonemea; order Diplonemida; family Diplonemidae; genus Diplonema; species Diplonema japonicum. The sequence goes on from OZ025704.1 coordinate 252,020, forward strand.
ACGCAGGACCACTCGAGCATCGGCCCATAACAGTCACGTCGGCAGTGTACAGATTATGGGCGTGCACAAGGCTTGGTGATATTCTCGAATGGCAAGAATCCTGGATCCACAAAACTCAACACGGGTTTAGGGCCAGACATGGGACAGAGGACGTTCTCATGGACATCTGCACCAGGATAGAGGAAGCAGCGATGGACAAGACACCGTTGTTGGGTGTCGCACTAGACTTCGCCAAGTGTTTTGACACAGTTCCACAACAACTGGTGCTGCGGCGACACGCTACGGAGGCTCGCGACCACTCAGCTCTCTTTCTGGCAGAAAGCGGAAGTCCTGCGAACAACGGTGCTACCCAGCTGTCTGTATGATGTTGCATTCGCGCCGCCGTCAGAAGGATACCTCAAATCGCTCACATCAACCGCGACATACGCCTTGTGGGACCGAGGTACAGAACAAGATCACCAGCGGCGGTGCTGTCAAACCTGTTCAGCGGACACACACACGACCCAGAGGTAGCAGCGCCCTACAGAGCACTAGCAGCCATATACAGAACGAGACGAAAATTGGGAGAGGTGTGGGAGCGGTGCCAGAGACTTGCCAAAGGGTACCAAGACCCGACAAGAACGACACCTTTGGGCCCGATAGGCAACGCGATGAAGCGGTGGCTCCCGAAGATCAGCACAAACTGGGGGCAGTTCACCGAAATGCTAGCTGAGAACAAGGACAAATTCGCACATGTAGTGCGAGAAAAGCTAAGGTCGGGACGTGCGGAACACATACAGGACAGAAGACGCTCGATGGAGGGGTTAGACCGGGGCGCAGACCCACGCACGAACGACCTGTGGCGAGAGCTGATGAGACTCGGACCACAAGGAGCAATGGCAGCGAGAGACCTCCGGAGGATCGTGGCGGGAGGGGTTTTCTACACCCACCCAAAGGCGTGGTACCAGGACAAAATCACCAGACGGGTACCACCCCCAGAGGGCGAGCAGAGCGAAAGCGAGGACAGCTCGGAAGAGGAAGGGGACGAGACACACGAGCGTGAACAAGAGACCAACAACAGACGAGGTCACATGCGACGCGTGCGGTGCGGAGGAGGACGAGAGCAACATGCTGCGACACGCATTATGGGAATGCAGTGTGGCGAAGGAGGTGCAACAGAAGGAAGTACATGCAGAAGTAGTGGCCAACAAGACGGAAATGCCAATCTGCATGCAGCTACATGGAACGCTCCCGCGTGGTCACCGAACACACCAACACCGGCTGAGGAAGACGCAATACTACCTGCTGGAAGTGGTGGCAAAACGGGACCAGCTTCTCCAGGACAAGAGAAAGCTAGAAACGTACACGACGCACCCCTGGGAACAGATAACGGAAGGAAACGCTCATGCGCCACCTGAATGGAAGGAGCTGAGGAAGCATGTGAGCGGGAGCCTGATGATGAAGCACGGTGAAGACATCGTCAAGTGGCTCAAAAAGCTGAAGTGGTACGATGGACCGAGGAAGACGACAGTCACCACAATGGAACTCGTACTAGACTTCGAGAACACGCTGGGCGTCGAGCCGATCACGGGGAAGAAGGGTGATCTAGACATGATACAGAAGAAAGCGCGGAGTTTCCACGGCCTCCCGGAAAGAATCCAAGAAGGGTGGGACACAGCACGCATACAGAAGAAGGTCAGAGGCAAGCGGATCTTCCCAGCGGAGAGCAAGAAGAACCACGCGCTTAGAACCATAGGTGCGAAGAAGAGTCTGGGATGGAACAGAAGGCCAGTTTTTGCATCAGAGAAAACCAAGAAGGACCTTAAGAAACTGGGCAGAAAGTGGCAAGAAGAAAGGGAGGATACTTTGAGGAAGGCAACACAGCCAAAAAAGAAAGAAAGGCCGAGGCCCCAGAAGGGAGAAAGGGGTAGATAAGTAGAGACAAGGGGGACGTTCCAAAACAGGAACCTCCTTTATCTCATCTCTTTTTTTTTTTTTTCCCCTTCTCTCTCTCTCTTTCTATCCTCCCTCCTCCCCTGCCCCCCCTCTTCTTTTCGGATTTTCTTTTTCTTTTTTTATCTTCCCCCAATCCCCCCTTCGTTCCTGCTTTTCTCATCTGCCTTTTTTTTCTCCCCCTTTTGTTTAAGCTTTTGGTTTCTAGGGGGGGGGGGGGGAAATACCGCCAGAAAGGGGGGGGAGTATACAGATGTCGACTCCGGAGCAGATTCGAAAAGATATAGCTGGGGCGCTGGACTGCATCAGCAGCACAAAGTTGGTATATTTCGTGGAGTTTAAACAAATATGCATCACATACCTGGAACGATTTGCTGAGATAACCAAAGGAATTGAAGCAAAGCTTACGGTGATGATGAAAGGGGAAACGAAGCCCTTGTGGTATTTGGTGGACTACTTGGTGAGCGAGATGCCCTTAGTGTTCCAAGATGAGTTTAAAACAGAACTCCCTAGCATGGTTGATAATTATATGCCGTGGGACGAGGACGAGGGTATGGAGGGGTGGGGGGCGGGGGCTTGCAAGAAATTGGTGGAGAGTTGGGGCGACCGGGGTCTCTTTGACCCCGATACAATGAAGAAGTTGATCGAGATTGTGGAGCGGCGAACGCGAGGACGAGAAATCACCCCTTCCCCGCCACCCTCCCCCGAACCTTCCCCTATACCCACTCCTGCGCCTCGTCCTCAACCTGAGCTTCCGAAACAGACAAAGCCAGCACCTGCCACCCCCATGGAGGTTGACACCAGTCCATCCCCCAATCCTGTCGTAGTTCCTCAGATGGTTCCTCCCCCTTTACCAGAGTCTGACTCATCATCTGAATCTGATTTCTATGACCCCAATTTCGAAATGCCAGCCAATCACCAGCTTGCTGCGGTATTACAACATTTTTTTTTCTACCCCCCCAAAAAAAACCCAGAGAATGGACAAAGAAGCGGCCGACCGGAAAATGATGATGGATATGGGTATGGGCATGGGGCCCGGTGAGGGGTACCAAATGGACCCTGCGCAGTTTGGGTACCCGCCGCAGATGCAGATGCCTGGGTACATGATGCAGCCACAGCACCCTGACGCGCCATCGGTATGAGAAAATTGAAGAAAAGTGATATTTTTAATTTTTGTCAGGTTTCGTATGTTGCAGGGGGTGCTGGGGCCTACCAGCAAGACCGGCCTTGGGTTGTTCCTCCCGCAGGGGTCCCCGCTGCAGCGGCCTACCCCACGTCTTACCCGCAGCCGCAGCAACCAGCAGCTCAGCCCGCCGCACCTCAGACACCGCAACCTGCGGCAGATGATGATGTTGAGTTCTTTTAAGAACTGCGGGGGGAGAAAAACCAATTTGGCGTTTTTTTCATTTGTTCGTGCACGAGGGGAAAGTGTAAAAAGAAGAAGAAGAAAAGGAAAGAAGAAGGGAAAAAAAAAAAAAAAAAAAAGCGCACCCGATTCGTTACAACTACCTTTTTTTTTGAGGGGTTTTCTAAAAAGAACCCAACTTTTTCTTATCAAAACTGGGGCAGCTGACACCCCACGAGATCACACGTATTGTAAAAAAAAAAAAAAGGTTTTTTTTTTTTTTTTTTTTTTTTTTTCCTTCTTCTTTGCGTAGCACCATTTCGGTTAACAATCTGATTCCCCCCTTTTTTTTAGTTGCCTCCCCCCCCCCCCCCCCCCCTCTTTCTTCAAAAAAAAAGAGGAAAGGTGGGGGAAATGAGAAGACTTGCGAGAACACAGCGATGGTGCAGTAATGAATCAACCGTGAAGTCAGTGGCGAACGTGAAGGAGGCACAAAACAAAGTTTTTGACGCAGCGATTAACGAGAAATACGTGATGCTGACAGAGGACGAGCTGGAGGGGAAGGCACTGCAAGGCTACGAAAAGAAGTGGGAGACAGAGCTGGACAAGGTGGTGGGGCTGACAAGGGACGACATGTGGAAGAACTGGTCGCAGGTGGAAAAAACAAAGAAAGACTACGAGATCCTTGACGTTCCAGAATTCGCCTCCCAGCTAACACTGTACCTAAGGTGGAAGCTAGTAGAGCTGAGAACACGCCCCGACAGATTCTTCATCATCTCCGAACATATGAGCACTCACACAAAAAAACGATTTCACGTGTATAAGAACGCTTATAGGTCTTTGCGACATAAAGCGAAGAGTCAAAACCGCTCATGGCTCACCCCAATGCACCCGTCATACCTAGCCAACATCGACGCACAACCGTGTTTTAAATTCATGCATTCCCGTTTCAAACGTGACATGCTGACCACATACCAGGAGGACTCCTTTACCAGAGACGCAAGACGGAGGAGCAGGTCGCTCTTAAAACAGCAGGAGAAAGAATACTGGAAACACGATTTCCATTACTACACAAAACGGGAGGAACGGATCATGGGAATCAAGAGGCTGGCGAGCTTCGCGTATTTTGTGGTGAAGCTGCCCCTTGTCTTCTTCGTGTGGAGGAGCGTCCTCGTTGCCATGGAACATGCTAGCTTAGCTAATGATTTCTTTCAGGCAACCCGTCGCGGCTTTGAGCCCAACAAAGAAGCCGTCCGTGTTCCAGAGGTCAGGCAGGCTTATATCAACGATGCTGAGTCCTCGTTGCGGCAGCGCATTGAGAACACTAAGTCGGACAACCCAGTGTGGTCGTTCATGCGGCTCACACTCGTCATCGGGTTCATTGCACAGCTTTACTTCACCTTCTCTGAAGGCCGTCTACCTTACTGGTTGACCCCTGTCCACGAGCGTGCGTTCTATATGGACTTGTACAATGCGTACAAGAACCCTGAGAAGCTCAAGTAGGTCCCCCCCCCTTCTGTCTTCAGTGTAATCAAGCGGGTAGACGTTAAGTCTCTCCTTCTTTTTCCTTTGTTTTTGCTTTGGCGTAATTGTATTTTTGTTGCTAGGGGTTTGCACAATGGCCGCCGTCCCGCTCCCTCCCACGCTGCCGCTTCTGGACCCCATGGCTGCTTCAGCGGTGCACTTCAACGTGTCGGCTACTGAGGCTGACAGGGCACGGGCCGCCGCCTCGCTTGCAGCGGTCAACAGCCGGGCACAAGAGGTGCGTGTCATCGAACAAGATGCGGTCAGCAAGAACGCTGCGCTGCGTGCTCACACTGCGGACATGACCCACACCAACGCCGTTACACACGCGGCACGCGCCGCACTGGAGCTGGAACGGAGCTCTGTGTCGCTCATCAACACGCACTCGCAGTTCCGAGCGGCGGAGGAGCTCTACACCGCCACCATCGCGAAGCGCAATCAAGCAGAAGCCCAGCTTCTGAACCAGAGCCAAGAGACGTTTGCCATGCGTGAGCGGTACGCAGCAGCTGAGATGGACAGGAACAACATTGCCATCGGAGCACGCGTTGAGAAGGAGCGAGCCCTGGCCTCAGAGGCTGGCATCCATGCAGCGCAGCACTACGAGCTGCAAGCCGGCAAGGCGGCAATGGAAGCAGCGAAAGCCGCTGCAGCAATGCGTGTCCGCCTAAGTGAGTCGGATGCCATCGTGCAGGAGATCGAAGCGAAGAGGTCGGCCGCAGCTACTACAGCCGCCGCGGCTTCCGTGGCCGCACGCGACGCACTGGCACGCGAGCAAGAGGCCAACAATGCGCTGGCGGCAATCACGCTCGAGGCCGAGACGGCACGCGCGTCGGTGGCTCAAATACGGGCTGACGCGAACCTTGCAGAGGAGGCAGCACGGGTGAAGGCTGCGGGGCATGCCGCTGCCAAGGCTGGTGTGGGGGAAGCGTCACAGCACCACTTTGCGCAGACGAGCAGATTGGCTGACATCAGTAGCAAATTCATCGAGACGGAGGCGGTGGCGCTGAGGGCGGAGACAGATTTAGAAGCAGCGGTGACAAAGGAGACGTTTGCGCAGAAGGACTTGGAACACAGCTTGCTGGAACAAGACCAGGCACGGAAGTCGGAACTTCTTGCGAGCGATGCGCTGTCTCATGCAAACGCGACACTTGCTGCGTCGGAGGAGCTGCTGCGCAGGGCAGGCAGCAGCGAAGCCGTCGAGCGTGTCAACAGGCTGCACGCCACACGCATCGCCGCAGAGGAGGAAACTAAAATGTTGCACGAGGGTGAACACCTGGCTTTCGTCAGCACCACCGAGAGCGTCGCCCGCGTCACTGAAGCCACCGCTGCCGCCACCGCCGCCTCTGCTGCAGAAAATCTCTTGAGAACCCCCGTGCCAGGCATCCTCAGCCCAAGGGGGCGCCTCATCAGCGCACCGCACTTGTCCCCTGTGACACCCCCCCTCTTTTACTAGCTACACAGCAAGGAGGATGACATACTTGTTGTACATGATCCTTCCATCCGGCCTTGCTTCCAACCTGTACTTTTTGTTTCCTTTTTTTTTTTTTTTTTTTTTTTTTTTTAACCCGTGTATATTCAATGATTTTTTTTTTTTTTTTTCAAAAAGAAAAAACCCCCCCGTTCCACTCAGGCATGGATGGGACAGAAACTGGCGATAGAGGTTATACGTGAGATCGTGCCGTTTCTGCCAATCGGGTGTCTGGATGCTTTAAAAGATGTGTGCAAAGGGTGCAGAATGGAGGTGTTAAAAGTGGTGTCCGGGCTCGATGGGCTACGAGCAGCTGGGGGAGACGGTGTTCCTGTTATAAAAGAGTTGACAGGAAGAATGGTAGCACAGGTGTGGAACAGCCACTGTGTCAATGGCCCTTCGCTGCCGTGGGAAGAGTTGGATACACCAGCGGCAATATGGCAATGGGCGCACACGCATATCCTCCAGCCTTCTTGGAGGTTCCCCCCTGGCCATTTCGTGGTTTCTCCAGACCACAGGGTGTTTGTCTGGGCCCTATCCCTTTTGTCGCCCCTTTATACCTTCCATTTTCTAATTGTCGACTCAAGCACCTTTCTCCTTTACGAGGCCAAAAGAAAACCCCTAGCCCCGGCTTTACACGTGCGAGATTGAAAAAAAAAAAAGAAAAAAGAAACTTCTAAGCTTTTTTTTTTTATATATTATTATTTGTTATTTCCTTGCATTAGAAAAAAAAAAAAAAAAAGAAAAGGAGAAAAGGACGGGGAGTGTCCCCTTCCCCCCTATGTTTCTTTGTTCCTTTCCCTTTTTTTTTTTTCTCTTTGTGTCTTTTTTGTGGTTTCGGTTAAAGAAAATCATCACACAGGCGAAGAGAGAAGGAGAGGCACGGGAGGGGGAGTGGGAGGCGGGGGTGATTCCCCCCCTTCTATTTTAAAAAAAAAAGGGAAAATGGGCGTGGGAACTACGATTTATACGACAAAGGTAAGTTATTTTGTTTCATCCAAAAAGAAAAAAAAACCACAGCTGGGGATGATCCGGAAGTCAGCTGATGACTGCCGTCGGCTTATACAACTTTTCGATGCTTTGCAAGTAGTCTACGAGGAGGTAAGCGTAGACCAGGTATGTACCATCCATCTCATTGCCCCTACCCCTACACACCTACAGGAAATGAGAGAACGGTTAGAGGAGCTGAACAAAGGGTATACAGAACTACCGCAGGTTTTCGTGGGGGAAGAGTTTGTGGGTGGCTATGACGATATAGAAACGTTAAACGAAGAAGGGGAATTAAGAGGGGCGTTAAGGGACGCGGGTTACACAGAAGGAATCGCTGACGGCCAGGTGGACAAGCCAAGAGCGAAGAAGAACGATGACGAGGACTCCGAACCACCACCACCAGAGGGGAGCGATGAGGAGGGCAGTGAGCCCCCTCCACCAGAAAGTGACGAAGATGGCCCACCTCCTCCTGATAGTGACAGTGACGCGCCTCCACCATCTGATGAAGAGGATGATGCACCCCCTCCTCCTGATGATGATGATGATGAAGACGCACCTCCTCCTCCTGAAGATGAAGACGATGAACCTCCTCCTCCTGAAGATGATGATGATGATGATGATGCACCTCCTCCTGAGGATGATGGTGATGATGATGGCAGCCCTCCTCCTGCAGATGATGATGAAAAAGAAGATGATGACAGCCCTCCTCCTCCTGCAGATGATGATGATGGTGATGCCCCTCCTCCTGAGGATGATGATGATGGTGATGCCCCTCCTCCTGAGGATGATGATGATGATGGTGCCCCTCCTCCTGCAGATGATGATGATGATGATGATGATGGTGCCCCTCCTCCAGCAGATGATGATGATGATGACAGCCCTCCTCCTGCGGATGATGATGATGATGCACCACCGCCTGCAGATGATGATGAGGAAGACGGACCGCCTCCCCCTGCAGATGATGATGAAGATGATGCGCCCCCTCCACCAGAAGATGATGATGATGATGATGCACCTCCCCCTCCTGAAGATGATTGATTACAAAGTTATCTCAAAAAAAAAAAGGTGGTGGGTGATTCACTTGGTACCAAAGAAAAAGTAAAGAAATTCACTTTTTACCCAAGAAAAAAAAAAAAAGAGAAAAAAGGGAACTTGAAGACATTTTAAAGTTGCGCTCATGTTTGGAAGGCCACAGTGTATGCAACCGATTGAGGCAGCCCCCCCCAAAAAAAGTAATTGTTTTCAGTTATGTTTGGTGGACAGACGTCCCCAACCGGTTTTGGGTGTTTCTCGAGAATCTTTTTGACTTTTTTTTTTTGGTACTTAGTTACTAAGTAGTGAGTTCGGAGCATTCTTGGGTATTAAGTGAATTACCTCCAAAAAAAAAAAAAAAAAAAAAAAAAAAAAAAAGGTAATCGGAAGAAAAAGAAAAAAAAAAAAGCAGTTTGTTCTGTTTGAAAAAAAAACCCCCCTAGCCAGTGTAAAGAAATAAGAAAAAAAAAGTTTTTCTTTTTTTTTTTTGAAAAGGCGGAAAAAAAAATCCGAGCGAGAGGCCTCCCCCCCCCCCCCCCCACCTCCACTTTTCTTTTTTGAAATGTCTCATATCTCTCATTTTACTGGTAAACAAAGATCTCCTTTCGGTGCCTCGTGATATGGCTGACAATGTTCTTATTATAAGTTGGGTTGCTATTATATGGCGCAGCTTTTTTTTTTTTTTTTTTTTTTTTTTTTTGCTCATGGTGAGTAAGCAAAAAAAACCCCTCCTTTCCATTTTTTCCAGAAAGGGAGAAGAAAAAAATACCGATTTTCTGTTTTCTTAGAGATGTGGGGGGTTTTTTTTTTTTTATCCATACGTATCAAGGGCCTCTTTTCCAACTACAACAACAACAACATAAAGATGCCAATCCCCCTCCCCCCCCCCCCCCCCCCCCCTCTTTCTTTTTCGTCCCATATCCCCTCCCTCCCCCCGCCTGGTTATGTACTGTTATATCTCCCGTACCTATAAAAGCCTGGAGGTTACTTTTCACTCCATAACAAAGCAAGGAGGGGAGGGGAAGAAAAAAAAAAATGGAAACGCAAAATTCAGACCTACCATGGATAGAAAAATACCGACCAAGCACAGTGGATGAAATCGTATGCCAAGAAAAAAAAAAAAAAAAAAAAAAAAACAGCTTTCCCATACCGAGATAATCTCAACGATTACAAAACTAGCCGATTCGCACCAGCTGCCGCATCTGCTGTTGTACGGCCCTGCGGGGACAGGGAAGACGAGTACCGTGATGGCGATGGCGAGGAGGATCTATAAAGAGCAGCTTCGCAGCAATGTTCTTGAACTAAACGCTTCAGACGAACGAGGCATCGAAGTTGTGAGGAATCAGATAAAAGACTTCTCCTCAACAAAACAGCTTTTCGGGAAGAGAGACAGCTTCAAGCTGGTCATCCTCGACGAAGCCGATCAAATGACACACGAAGCACAAGCCGCACTCCGCCGTGTTATAGAACTGTACACGCAAAACGTTCGTTTCTGCATCATATGCAATTATGTCGATAAGATAATACCCGCTATTCAGTCACGGTGCACAAGGTTTCGTTTCGGCCCGTTGAACAAAAAAATGGTTGTAGGTAGGCTACGAGAGATCGCTATCAACGAGAAAACTGCTTTCACAGACGAAGCCCTCTCTGCTGTGTACAAACTGTCAGGTGGTGATATGAGAAAAGGTCTTAACATTTTACAAGCTTCTGCCATGGCATCGTTATCAGATGAGATTACAGACGAGCATGTGTACAGTGCGACTGGTTCCCCGTCACCCTTGACCATGCGGACATTTATTGACCTCACTGTTAACAGTGGGTTGAAGGAAGCGCTTTCTTCGTCGAAAAGTCTTATTACTGAACGCGGTCTTGCGCTTGCAGATGTGGTCAGGGAGCTGCAGCCGTGGCTCACGAAGATGGACCTCCCGCAATCTGTGAAGTGCTGGGCCATTGAAAAGTTGTCTGACGTGGAGCACCAGCTCGCCTTTTCTTGCAACGACAAGCTGCAGCTCCATGGGATAGTGTCGATTATGCAGCTTGTGAGGGTTAGTATCACCGAAGACAAGGTATGGTGGTGAGGAAAGGGGAAAAAAAAAAAAAAAAAATAGCCGATCAAAAGCCTTGTTGTGAAGGACGTTATGGATTAAAAAAAAAAAAAGCAGGCGGGGTAGATTTTAGAGTTTTTTCTCTCTCTCTTTTTTTTTTTTTATATATTTTTTTTTTATCCCAGTCAGAAAAAGAAAAAAAAAAAGAAAAAAAATTAGAGTTCCTTTCCCCCCCCCTCCTAAATGTTATTCAAGAAAAAAAGCAAACCAAAAAAAAAAGGGGGTGGGGAAGAAGAGAAAAAAAAAAGGGGAAAAGAAATGCCGAAGCAAGCGCTGTATTCCGCTGACAATAAGATGGAAGGCAGCGACGTAGGGGGGGGGAAAACCTGCTACAAAATAAAGGGGAATCTCATGGAGGTCGATTCAAAGTACGAGGTGTTCCACCCGGTGGGCTACGGGGCCTACGGCGTCGTCTGCGCGGGGCTGAACACGGAAACAGGCTCCAGGGTCGCCATAAAGAAGATACCAAAGGTGTTCATGGACCTGGTAGACGCAAAGAGAATCTTAAGAGAACTGAAATTACTCCCTTACCTCCGCCACGAGAACGTAATGAAAATCATCGACATCATGAAACCAAAGGAAGGGAAGGACAGGTTTCACGATATATATGTTGTGTGCGAACTGATGGAAACCGACCTCCACCAGGTCATCCGTTCTAAACAAAAGCTAACCGATGAGCACTATCAGTATTTCATATATCAGGTTCTCCGTGCTCTGAAATATTTACATAGTTCCGGTGTGATCCACAGAGACCTAAAACCGGGAAATCTCCTAGTCAACGGAAATTGTGATGTAAAACTGTGTGATTTCGGTTTGTCAAGAGGCGGCATTGACACCTTAAAACCCGACGGACTTGACTTAACAGACTATGTCGTTACCCGTTGGTACCGGCCACCCGAACTCCTTCTCATGTGTAGCTACAGCGCTGCCATCGATATGTGGTCTTGCGGTTGCATTCTCGCGGAACTTGTAAACCGAAAGGCGCTGTTCCCTGGGAAGGATTATATACACCAATTGAACATCATCACTGATGTGACGGGGATGCCGAGTGTGAAGGATTCCGGGTTCATAAAGAGTGACGAGGCGAAGACATATATGAAGAATATGCCGCGGAAAAAGGCGAAGGCGTGGCAGCAGGTTGTCCCAGGTGCTAGCAAGAACTGCATAGATCTCATTAACCATCTCATTGCCTTCAACCCTGAAAGGAGGATCACTGCGGCGTCGGCTTTGAGGGTATGAAGGGGGAGGGGGGATGTAGCATTTATTAAAAGAATAATTTGAAAAAAAAAAAAAAAAAAAAAAAAATACAGCACCCATATTTGGAGCGATTGTACGACGCTGCTGATGATGTTGATGACATTCCTGACGCGAAAGTATTTTTTTTTTGGGGGGGGAGGGGGAGGGGAAAAAAAAAAAAGTCTGTCAACTGGAGCTGCGACAACAAGGAACTTGGCCAAAAAGAGTTGAGGAACCTGATTTGGGGCGAGGTGTGTCACGGGAGGGAAGAGGGGAGGGGAAAAAGAAAATTATATAAGGTGCTCCGATACCATCCCTGAGTTACTGTAATGAGAGCAGTTTTTTTTTTTTTTTTTTTCCCTTTTTCTTTTTTCCTTCTTGTATTCTATCTATTCTGTTTTCTTCTTTCTTTCTTTCTTTCTTTCGGGAGCCCAAAGCGCGGTGCGGCCGACGCAAAGAAGAAGAAAAAAAAAGGTGGGCGGATCCATTCATAGAAGGAAAGCAACTTACGCTGGCGTAGATCAGAAGTTGTTCGAAAGTTAGAGATTTTTTTCTTTTTTCTTTTTTTTTTTCTTTTTAGAGGCAACTAAAAGACATTCTTCTTTTTTCTTATTTCTCTCTTTACTTGTGGTAGGTAATTGCTATCACTTCACCAGGGGGTATTTACATACCCTTCATTATTCTCTCTTTCTTGCTTTTTTTTTTTTTTTTTTTTTTTTTTTTTTTTTCTGGAACCCCCAGGGGATGGGAAAAAAAGTACCAACTTTACCAACTTTTTTTTTTCTCCTTTCCGACCACTAGGCCAGAGCTCTGATAAACAGAGGGGCTCAGGGCGATGGGTAGGTATAAAAAAAAAAAAAAAATGTAGCACGCGCAGTAGGTGGCTTATTTAAACGAAAATTATTTTCTTTCTATCCCTTGCTATCCCCCCTTTACTCTCTCCTAATGCGTTACGCCGATTTTATAAAAGAAAAAAAAAAAGACAAAAAAAGAAACACACAGCCACACACAAAAAGAAAAAAAAAGAAACATGTCATCAAAGTTTTTTTTTTATTTGACCTTACAAGGGTTTTCTTTCTCTTTTTTTTCTCTCTCCCGCAATTTCTTTCTCCCCCCTCCCCCTTTCTCTTTATATTCCACTAAAAAAAAAAAGGTGGGGTGGAGGCATTTTTGAGGGGTTTATCACATTTAAAAAAAAAAAAAGAAAAAAAAAATGCCGACCAAGCAACAAAAACCACCGCGACAGATAGGAAACCTGTCTGCGCTGTCCGATAAGGTTTTGATGAAGGCTATGAAATACATGGAGAAAGAGGATATTTTGAAAATGGCAGGGTCGTGCTGGTTCGGCTACGAGCTACAGAACAACGAGGAATTGTGGAAACAAAGGTGTTTGTGTGAAAAGAAAGGCTTGGTTAAGAACAAAGTGGCACAATTCACCTTCAAAGTAAACTGGAAGTACACTTACTGCAGGCCGCAAGAGAACACCCCACCCCCTCCAACCCCAATCCAAAACCACGAAATCTCAACACCCCACTACAGATTTAGAAAACCCGAGAAGACGAAATGGTACAGATCCGGCATCGACGTACGGGCAATCCCGTTAAAAGGTCTTCGCGTGCCGGAAGTGTCAGCGAACGACATCACCAAAGAAGAATTTTTCAAGGAATTCGACAGCCAGAATAAACCTGTTGTCATTACAAATGCTGTTGAAGCATGGGGGTGGAACGAATGGACTAAAGACGGCCTTTTAACCCGTCATAAAAACACCGTTTTCAAGACAAACGGGGTTACAACCGCCGGGAAAACGCTGAGGATGACATTCAAACAATACACCGAGTACTGCAAGTACGCGTGGGGCCGCGGAGAAAAACCCATGTACATCTTCGACAACAAATTTGAAGAACGAGCGAAAGACCTCACCAACGACTATAGCATCCCACCTTACTTCCAAACAGATCTATTTGACTCTATGACGCAAAAGGACCGCCCAGACTATAAATGGCTCCTTATTGGACCTGAAGGTTCCGGAGCACCTTTCCACACAGATCCCCATCAAACTCATGCTTGGAATGTTGTGACCGAAGGCGAAAAACGAATTGCGTTCTACCCCCCAAGAGTCATACCCCCTGGTGTCGATAAAAAGCTTATCCACACTGAGTACTACGCTGCCTCTGATACCATGGATTGGTACCTTAATCATTATCCTAAGTTGAAACGGGCTGATTTGCCGCTTGAGACTATTATAAAAGCTGGGGATATGGTGTTTATCCCGTCTGGGTGGTGGCATCAGGTGGTCAATGTGGCTCCTTTTACAGTGGCGGTCACGCAGAATGTTTGTACGCCCGGGAATTTTCCCAGAGTTTGGAGGGATTTGCAGAAATGGGGGCCGAAATCCCTCGCGCGGCAGTTCAAGAGAGATTGTATGAAGAAGTATAAGAATCTTTTTGCGGAGTGGGAGGAACCGGAAGACATGAGCTCGGAGGACAATGAGTCTTCTTCTTCTTCGTCGTCGTCGTCGTGCTCGTCTTCTTCTTCGTGATCTTTTTTTTTTTTTTTTTTTTTTTTTTTTTTTCTCTTTTTTCTTCTTTTTTTTTTTTTTGATTTCGAAGCAAAAAAAGAAAGGAAAAAAAATGGATGTAAAGTCCATTTCTTTTTTTTTTTTTTACATTTTTCTCATTCGCGAAAAAAAAAAAGAAGAAAAAAAAAAGTAGCACCCTTGTTTAACCCCTTCCCCCCCCCCTTTTTTTTATCTTGAAAGAAAAATCATACTTTGTGTGTTTTCTTTTTTTTAATATTTTTTTTTTATAAAATCTTTAGACTTTTTTATCTCTTCCACAGCAAAAAAAAAAAAAAAAAAAAAAAAAATGCTTCATATAATAACTGCGGCGGCCCTCGGGTCCTGCATGTGCTCGGACATGACACTGTGCAACCCGCTGCAATTCAAGGCAGCGAAGGAAGTGGTGGCGTTCGCACCGCACGAGGGCGCGTGGAAGGAGTACAACATGAGCGTGCTGACAACGATTGTGAAGTTCGGGGAGGTAGACCCCTCTCTGGTGTGCGAAGCGCATAAGGCAGGGGTGAAGGTGGTGGTGTCCATGGGCTTTGACAAGTCACAACTGGGGAATGAAACTGCGATGGACGGCTTCGTCACACACGTAAGCTCTTTGATATCAGAAGAGGGCTACGACGGCTTCAACTTTGATATCGAAGCCAACAACGCCAACGCTGCAGGGTTAACCCGTTTAGTTTCAAAAACTGCATCCGCACTGAGATCTGCAAACCCCTATGCGCAAATCACATTTGACACCTCTATATGGATGGCAGGCAACAACACAGGATATGACTACGCGGGACTAAATGAAATTCTTGATTTTTTCATCCCGATGGCGTACGACATGTGCGGTGGGGACACAGCCCGACAGAACTCCCCCATTGATGGCATTAAGACTGGCCTTCAGAGGTACCAATCGATGGGCCTCTTGGACAAGGTTGTCCTAGGAGTCCCTTGGTACGGGTACCAGTTTGTGTGTGACAAGCCTTCCCCCTCAGGAGGCTGCCCTTACACCCGCCCTTCAAACATGGGTTCCTGGCAGAAATGCTTTGATTCTATTCTGCCCACGATCCCTAAAGCCACTGTTCCCCCCGCGTACACCCCTGAACAGGATGCTGTTTTCTTTACATACGAAGCTGGCAGCACCATTTACCAGGTGTATTATGATAACGCTACGACTTTGAGCAACAAATACGATTTGATATCCTCGATGGGGCTCAAGGGGACTGCATTTTGGTACGGAGGATGTGCTGCTATGGGTACGCCGCAGGGTGCAGCTATGTGGCATGCGCTTGAGGGGATCAAGGCATGATTTTTTTTGGTGATTAAGAAAAAAAAGAAACCCCCAACCGACCAACGTTTCTTGTCGGTGTGTTAAGCTGTTCTTGTCTCCGCTGCCTTTTTGTGGTCGCCAACACTGGCCTCCTTCATCTCTTTACTCGCTGTTGTTAGCTCAGTGCCCCACCGTAGGGATGGTTTCCGCTTATCAGAAGAAAAAAAGAAAAAAAAAAAGAAATCGTGTGTTTCCCCTCCCCCTTTTTTTTTCTTTTTTTTTTTTTTAACGTAGCCATTTCGGTTTTTAAAACAAACCCGAATTTCTTATATTAAGTTTCCCCCTGTGGGTGCCAAGAAACAAACAAACAAAAAAGAAACAGTGTTTATATTTTTATTCCCCCCCCCTTTTAACATAAACAACATCAATACCTAACAAAAAAAAAAGAAGAAGAAAGGGGGGGAAAGATGCCCTCGGAACGACGGGTGAAGCCGTACAGCGCCGAATGCAGGGAGGCGTACATGGCGAACAGGGTGGTGAACTCGAAGTACACGATGCTGTCGTTCATCCCGAAGAACATTTATGAGCAGTTCGGGAGGCCGTTGAACATGTACTTCCTGTTGATCGCAGGGCTGCAGCTGATAAAAGCAATCGCACCGGTAAACCCTCTATCTACAATTGTTCCCCTTGTCTTCGCGTTTGCACTGACCGCCATCAAGGAGGGCTTCGATGACCGAGAGCGCCACAGGGAGGACAGCAAGTTCAACAACAGAAAATACGAGGTTTTCGTGAACGGCTCGCTGAAGCAAATCGCTAGCGAAGACATACACGTAGGCGATGTTGTCAAGGTCAACAAAGGCAACGAAATACCATGTGATCTCTTCCTGCTGCAAAGCAGCGACGAAGACGGCCTAGCGTACATCAGAACCGACAATCTCGACGGTGAAATCGACTTAAAACCCCGCAACTGCGTCGAAAACCTAACCATCCCCTCCATAACAGATTTCAATGGGATCTTAGTCTACGGTGAGCCTGACAACAACCTTTACTCCTTTAACTCACGCTTGGAGCACGACAAGGATTACACGGTGTCCGGTGCGCAGTTGCTTCTTCAATCGTGTTTTCTTCAGAACACCGAATGGGTGTACGGCCTCGCTGTGTATACCGGAAGCGACACAAAATGCGGGCAGAACAAACAAGATCCCCCGTTGAAATGGGCCGGCGTCGATCGCCTTGTCTCGCATTTCGCAAGTTACGTGTTCATATTCCAATTGTCCGTCGCGCTCTTCATGGGGATAATAGGAAATGTGTATCGTGAGACGAAATCGAGGGATGCGTGGTATTTGTCATTCAAGGCTGCGGAGGCGTACGAGTACCTGGTCATACCCATGCGGTTCTTCCTGCTGACGTCGGTGATGATTCCCATCTCGTTCAAAGTGATAATCGACGTCTCGAAGTACTACATCAGCCTTGTGATCGGATGGGACATCTCTATGTACGACGCTGACATCGATGCTCCCGCTGGGTCCCCCGCCAAGGCCAACAGCACTTCCCTTGCGGAGGACCTCGGGCAGATAGAATGTATTTTAACGGATAAAACAGGCACGCTGACCGACAACATCATGGAGTTCAAAGCCTGTTCGTTGTCTGGTGAGATCTGCGGTGGTGGTATCGCACCTGGGAAGTCTTTCGACCCGTCAGTGTCGCCCTTTGACGGCCTCGGTTTTGCAGAGAGAACCGACGCTCCGTACCGGCTCTTCGCAAAGACCCTCGCGTTATGCCACACCGTGAACATTGAAGACGGCAACCTCGCTGCAGCCTCACCTGACGAGGAAGCTCTTGTTAAAGCCGCTTCGAGAATGAGGGTTCGGTTCATAGCAAGAACGAAGCACACCATCACGATAGACAATGACGGCGTGACAGAGGTGTACAAGATCCTCCATGTGTTTGAATTCGATTCCGACCGTAAAATGATGTCCATGCTGCTTCAGAACAATGAGACAGGCGAGACGATGCTGTTGAGCAAAGGCGCGGACGACAAGCTCATAGCGAAGATGGACGAGACGCAGCTAACGGCTCCCATGGAGAAGCACCTCTGCATGTTCGCCTCGGCGGGGCTCCGCACGCTAGTCTTGGGACACCGCACCGTGTCGCAGTCTGAATACAACGCATGGCGTGAGATCATCGAATCCGCCTTAAAGCACACAGGCGATACACGCGACGTAGAAGTCGCCAAGGCGTACACGATACTGGAAAGCAAGCTCACCTTAGTGGGAGCCACCGCTATAGAAGACAAGCTGCAAGATGGTGTGCCAGAAACGATAGTGAAGCTCCGTGAAGCAGGGATAAGCTTCTGGATGCTCACGGGCGACAAATTCGAAACCGCGAAGCAGATCTCCAGGTCCTGTGGCCTGTGGACTGCAAACGAGTCGCTCCTGACAATCTCTTACGAAACTGACGTGCAGATGGACAACGACCTCCGGCGGTTGCTCGACATCTGCGAGAGGAACCACTCTTCCCTCGCCGAGACCTTGAACGAACAATACGGTACTTTTCACAATTCCTCATTATCAAACAAAGACGATGAGCTGCAAGCCGCCTCCAGCGCCGTTGGAGAAAGCAAGGTACTGAACAGAAAGAAAAAACGCACCAAATACAAAACCCAGCAGCTCGAAATAGCGGCCAGCGAAGGCCCCACCGACGGCCACGTTCTCATCGTGGAGGGCAAGACCATAAAACACCTTCTTGAAAAGCACATCACTCTGTTCAAGGAACTGTGCATGAAAATGAATAGTGTAATATGCTGCAGGGTAACGCCTAGTCAAAAAGCAGGGCTGACCCGCATGGCGAAAACGGACATCGAATTTGTTGAAGATGCGGGTTGTTTCACCAACCCTCTGCGAAGGGGTAAAACCGACAGGAAGGTTCTGTCTGTAGGAGACGGCGGCAACGATGTAGCGATGATACAGGAAGCCACGGTGGGGGTAGGAATTGTGGGTAAGGAGGGCAGGCAAGCCAGCAGAGCTGCAGATTACAGCATAGCGAGGTTCCGGTTTCTCCAACCGTTGCTGTTGGTCCACGGGCAGTACAGCTACCAACGCTCATGCTATATTGTACAATACTGTTTTTACAAATCGATGCTGCTTGCGATCATTCAGATTATCTTTAATTTCTTCGCGTTGTTCTCTGGTGTGTCGTACTGGAACTCGCTCCTCCTCACCACGTGGAACAGTGTCTTTGCAGTCCCAGTTCCCTTCTACGTCCTGGACAAAATCCTCCCGAAAGACAAGCTTCTTGCAAACCCCGATTTGTACAAAGAATCGCTGAAAGGGAAATCTCTCACGATGAACACGTTTGGGTGGTTCGTGGGAAGAGGCGCCATTCAAGGTATCATGTGCCTGTTGTTCACCTTCATTGTCTTTAACGACAGTGTTAGCAATAACGCACAACCCATGGATTTCCAGTCGTGTTTCACAGTCACCTACACTATCCTTGTTATGGTCCAGGTGTGGACCGTCATCTTGGAATCTAACAGCATGACGGTGGTCAATTTAGTTGGGATATTTTCTATGCCGCCTTTCTACCTTGCGTTCATTGCTGCTTATGCGGCTATACCTGTTCTGTCGTACTATGGGGTGGCGACGAGGCTCTTTTCGGATCCGGCGGTTTGGCTTGCTGTGATTCTGCTCACAGCCGCGCTGTTTGTTCCTTCCTATTCGTACGCGGTGTATCAAGAGAACTTTCGCCCGACCCCTTTTCAGGTTATTAGGAGAAGGGCACACCCTGTTGACCCCATTTTGGTATGGTTTTGGAAAAAAAAAAAAAAAAAAAAAGTCCGGCCCTTCTGAGGACTTCGCGAATCTTGAGACATCGACTACAAGCCCGCTTGCAAGGCATGAATAAACAGGGTTTGGTGTGGGGGGGGGGGGGGGGAGAAAGAAAGAGTTTAATGAGGAGGGTGGGGGGGGGGGGGGAGGGGAATGGGGGATGAGGAAGAAAAAAAAAGAAAAAAAAGTGTTCCTGTTCTTGATGTTTCTAACCTCTTTTTTTTTTAAAGGTGGGGCTCGTTGCTAACCACTTCGTTTCCACCTGTCATTGTTGAATTTTCTTTTATTCCACACCCCCCCCCTCATTTATTATTGTTTTCCTCATTATTTCTTTGGTATTGACTTGATTTTGTATTTAAAAAAAGATTAAAAAAATTTAAAAAAAAATATTATTTGGCCTTGTGTATCTTTTTTTCCTTTTGTAATTTACAACCGTATTTGTACTTAATATCGAACGGGAAAAGGACCAATCAGATTCTTTTTTTTTCGCAAAGCCCTCGGCTGACCCAAGGGTTCAAAAAGGGTCTTGTCTCTTCCCAGTTCTCTTTCTTTTGCTATGGCATTTCAAAAAAAGGGCCTTCGGGTGGGGTCCAAAAAGTGGCATATCTGATACCTTACCTAAGCCCAAAAACCCCACAGTGAAGGGCCATTAATTCACCGTGATTTAATGGGGGGGGGGGGGGGGGGGGTCAGCGTGAAGTTATTATTCAGAAGAGTGAAATGAAAAAAATAAAAACCCGTAGTTGTCCGTTCTAAATATTTTTTCGTTCCATATAGGTACAAACACAGTGAGGATTGTTTTTTTTTTTTTTTTTTTTTTTTTTTTAACGATGGGAAAAAGGAAAAAGAAAAGCGCGTTGCGTGTGTTCTACCATAAGGATACAAAAGAGAAGAGAAAGGGGAGAAGAGGAGAAAAAAGAAAAGAAGAAAAAAAGGAGATTCTCAGCTAGCTTTTTTTTTTAATTCACCCGCTGTAAGTAATGAGTGGGTATTTTTTATTTTCTTTTTTTTTTCTTCCAGTGAGCACTCCCTCGAACACTTAAACTTTATCGATTTTCTTTTTTCTCTTTTTCCCCTTTTTGTGTTTTTCTTCTTGTCCAGAACACGTTTGTGCTTTTTGTTTTCTTTTTCTTTTTTTCTTTTCTTTTCTTTTTTTTTTTAGGAACTCATACCACAAGAGGCTGTCCTCAAGTTGGATTGTCTTTTACTATGAGTTTTTTATTTTTTTTGAATTACAGTATTTTCCCTTTCTCCATTTATGAACAGCGAGCACGCTTTACAAGACAGAGCTTTTTCAAAAAAATTGTCAAACATAATAAAAAGGGGAACATTGCAAACGTAAAATACTTCTCCAATTTCTACCCAAACGGCCAGGACCCCTTTGGGATCGCTGTGATCCATTCTTTCCGTTTGACACCCCCCCCTTCCTCGAAAAGGATCCAGTTCACATCAGGGAGCTAAACGGTTAGTACAGCTTTTAAAAAAGATTTAAAAAAAAAAAAAGCCTTGAAAAATATTCAAAAAAAACGCTCATTCCCTTTTTTTTTTCAGGGTTAACCTTTCGGGAAATAGTGGGGGGGGGATGGGACAAACAAAAAAATGCGGTTTTTTTTTTTTTTTTTTTTTTTCCCCCTTGGTTTCGCTCTATTTCCGTTCTTTTTCCTTTTGCTCCGCCCACCCTTCATTACAAGGTCCACCCTTCTCATGGTGTATGTTGTAGGAGTCGATGTCGGTTCCGCTTCAGTACGGGCGGGACTGATAAAAGCAGGAGAGGGCAAGGTGCTGAAGCAAAGCAAGGAACCAATTAGAATACGAAAGCACACAGAGCACCACGTTGAACAGTCGAGCGCAGATATCTGGCAAGCAGTGTGCAAGGTGGTCAAAAACGTAGTCGAAAACGTAGAAGAAGAAGTCGTAGGACTCGGCTTTGACGCGACATGCTCCCTAGTCGCAACCCCCCACAACAATGAACACCCACCATCAGTAGCATCAGTAGCAGAAGATGGCGAAGCCCCATGGGATATCATCATGTGGATGGACCATCGAGCCGAACACGAAGCCGAAGAGGTGAACAAAACCGGGCATCGTGTTCTAGAATACGTTGGGGGAAAAGTCTCGCCTGAAATGCAAATCCCGAAACTGAAATGGCTCAAAACACACAAATCCCCTGAATGGTGGGACTCTATAGCATACTTCCATGACTTACCCGACTGGCTGACCTACAAGTCCACAGGATCGGTATCACGTTCCATGTGTTCCGTGGTGTGCAAATGGAATTTTCTAAACGACATTGACGCTCAAGGTTGGTCGAAATCGTTTTTAACCGAAACGGGTTTGTACAGCGAAGAGTTTATCGAGAAGATCGGGTGCAGCGAATCCGTGCGGCACATCGGCGAGAAGATCGGGGAGCTGTCCGAACAATGCAAGTCTGACTTCGGCCTCCCACCATCGTCCAACATCGCCGTCGGGACATCACTCATCGACGCCCATGCCGGCGGCCTCGCTCTTTGCAACGACGGACAGTCCCGCCTAGCCGTCATCGCAGGCACCTCCGCATGCTTCATGGCCGTTCATACCAATAAAATAAACCTCCCCGGAATATGGGGTCCTTACAAGGACGCCATGATCCCCGGAACCTGGCTGCACGAAGGAGGCATGTCTGCCATGGGTTCCGTTCTCGACCACGTCATGACGATGCACCCTGCTTACGACGGTTTGAAGGACAGGGCTGACCTCCACTCGTACCTGACATCATACTTCCCCGACCCTGTGGGGGAGGTGGTCAGGAGGGGTGTTCATGTGTACCCGGATTTCCTAGGGAACCGGTCACCAATGGCAGACCCTACCCTTAAGGGTTCCATTGTCGGGCTCACGCTGGACACAGGGGTGGACAGCTTAGCTGCTTTGTTCGCTGCATGTGTCATGTCTCTTGCTTATGGTGTGCGGCATGTCTCAGATGCCCTTGTCGATGGAGGGTATAAGCTAGAGTCCTTTATTATTGCTGGTGGTATTGCGTCAAATCCGATTTTCACGCATACCCTTGCAGACTGTACAGCCCTCCGTGTGCACTGTGTTCCAGGAGGGGACGCGATGCTCCTTGGCTGTGGTATTGCTGCGTCCACCGCAGCTGGTCTTTACCCGGATATCAAAACTGCGCAGGAGGCACATGCACCTGATTTCACGACCGTCGTGCGTGTCCCTGAGAAGGCGGGCGTTCATGAGAAGCGTTATGCAGTGTTCAAAGAAATGTTGAAAGACCAGATGAAATACACAAAGATGATGGAATGAAGATGAATTTTTTCTTCTGAGTGGGGGGGGGAGGGGAGTGGGTTTTTATTCAAAAAAGAAAAAGAAAAAAAGAAAAGATACTACATAAAAAGAAAAAAAAAAAGAAAAAGGGAAAACAAAAAAAAAAAAAAGGGACACGCCCTTTTTTTTAGAAAAGAAAACCCCGGCATTCTTTTGCTTTCCCCCTGACCAAAACTGGGAGGGAGAAGCAAGAACCATATTTCTTTGTATTTTTTTTTTTTATATATATATAAATCTCATCTTTTCAATTTTCAAAAAAAAAAAAAAGAATAAGGAAATCCCCCCATCTCTCTTTGTTTATTTTCTTCCCCCCCCCCCCAGGATATCTTCCCCTCATTAAACCAAAACACAGGCAGCGTTGTCTCATGGTAACACTGTTCAAGACAAAGCATGCAAAAGTCGTTGCTGGAAGTATTGTGAAAGAGAATGTCGAGGCGATAAAGGTTCCGCTGTACGTGGAGGGGAACTTCCACAAGTTGAAACGGTACGCGATTCAGGAAATTCGAAAGCGGCAGAACAAGAAGATGATGGAGAAAGACACAGCGGTACGATTCGGTGAGATTTTCACATCTGCCGATAAACTTCTCGACGCCAAGAGCCTCCGCAGCGCACGGCAACTCGAAAAAGACTACTGGAATTTCGACCCTCGCAACTCCACCAAAACCATGGAATGGTCGCAAAGCGAAACATTCGCATACATCACAAAACGAGAAAAAAGATTCTTCAGCGCACTCCTTCCTCTTGTATCTCAAGCAGGATACCGATGCGTAACACGCAAAGACGTAGCTTATGCAAGAGTCCACGGCTTCCAAAGATACAGGTTCAAATGTAACTGGGGCTCATTAAGCGATTCAGTAATAGATAGAAACATACCAGCATTAAGCCGAAAATACGACGAAGATGCTGCATTTGAAGGCCGTGTTGCCATTTTTGTCAGAGGCGAGGGTGTTGTGAGCACGTCCGGATATTTTCTTTCAGACAAGTACGAGGCTGTGGTCCATCGTTTCACGGACTCTCTGTACTACCATGCGAGCCTCTACGCACCGCGGGCCGCGAGGTTATTCAACCCCGACTACGACGAATGGATGGAAAACTACCTTGAAAAGCAACAGTACGGCCACACCAACGACACGGTCCGCATCGACATCGACGACCAGCTTTCCAACGCCACCACATCACTCCGTCGAATATTCGGGGTGTGGACATTAAGAGAACCGACATTCAAATCAGTCATCGTTCTTTTTCGTCGAAACCGCCCTGCCCAAACTATAGACCCGGAGAATTTATGGCGGTCTGGCGGTACTAATTTCAACAGGCATAACATCGAGCTTCGGCAGTATGTCGACGTCCCGAAGACAGATCTGGAGCTTCTTCTCCCAGAAAAGTCGATTCGACAAAAGCCACTCGATTACGTTGCGCTCACATCAATGACAGGGTTGTTGGGATGGACCCTGTACAAGGTCGCTCACACCGTTTTGAGCTTCACACAAATGACATTGGTTGGGATGGCCACCACATATGCTACAAGACTGATCGCCAGATGGAGGTCGAACCAGGTAAAGTACACTCACACCATTGAATCGTTACGAGCGAGGAATCACAAGGCGGCGGGCTCCGGTACGCTGAGGCAGCTAGAACATGCTGCCATGTCGCAGTTGTTGAAGCAAGCTATGATTGTCTACCTTGTTCTTTTGAAAGAGCACGCACGAGGCGGCGCCACACACTGGTGGGACTCCCATGCTCTTGACGCAGCTGTTTACAACGAGCTTCGAAATGCAATGAAACATGGTGTTTACAAAGGTTACTTTAATGCTGCCAATGTTATCCGTCCCGTTCCGGGTGAACTTGCTGTCAAGGTGACATCTGAATCAGATATTGGAGGGCTCGGGCTTTGGACGTATAAAACCGAAGGTGCTACCCTTGGTCTTCGCGTTGTGAAACCTGAGGATGCGCTCCAAGCCGTTCGCAAACAGTGGATGGAATTGATTTAAAAGAAAAGAAAAGAAAAAAGCTTGATCCTGAGGGACACATTTCGAAGGGGAAGAAATATATCTTTATTTTCTAAATTTTTTTACGCCTGAACGATCTGTATTTGTAACCTTTGCCAAGGTATTTTTTTTTTTTGAGGGGCGGGTCCTCAAGTGGGATTTGCCCTAAGACATCGCCTTTTTTCCTTTTCTCTTGGTATTCTAACCTCTTAGTTACATTTAGGTTGAAGGGGGAAAAAAAAAAAGGAGGGGGTATTTTAAGGAACAATAGAACTGCGTGTGATAAACAACATTAACAAGAAAGGTGGCGAGAATCAAAGTGTGGGGGTCCAACCGCATCCCTCCACCAAATAGTGAATCTCTTTTGGTGAAGAAGCGTTTTTTTTTTTTTTTTTTTTTTTTCCAGCCATTCTCCCGCCTTCTCATGTTGTTTTTTTTTTTCTATTTTTCTTTTATCCTTTTTTTTTTTTTTTTTTTTTTTTTTTTTTTGCTGCTGGAAAACCTCGTTCAAAAAACAAAGGCGGTGGAATTAAAAAGAAAAGAAAGAAAAAAACCCTCTCGCCCCCCTCTACCAAAATTTTGGCATTAGGTTAGGCAAGAGAGGGGTGTGAAGATTAAGGGGGAGGGAGAGGTTTATGTTGCTAAGGTTCTAAAAGGACAAGAAGGGTGCCTCTGTGTGCCGCCCGTCCACCCTCCCCTTTATTTTGCATTTTTTCGAAAGTGAACTAAATCAAAAAAAAAAAAAGAAGAAAAAGAAAAAGAAGGGAAAAAGCTAATTCGTATTTCCTTGGTGTGGGTTTTGTATACACAATTAGTGAACATCACCTTCCCCCTTTAACCCTTAACTAGACTCTTTGATCTTGTCTTATCTTTTAACAATACAACGTCGCATTTCATCAAAGCAGGGAGGGAGGGGGGAGCAAAGGGGGGAAAAGAAGAAAAAAAAAAAAGACAATGGAAGGCCACTCTTTGGTCCCGTGGCAAAATGGCACGATGCTGTGCTACGGGGGAAAACGTGGGGACAAGTACACGAGCGATCTATGGGTCATCAGCATGCGTGAAGAAGGGAAGGCCTACTGGAAGATGGCACCGAGCACAGGGACGGCACCGACCCCCCGAGCTTACCACACAGCTTCCCTCTGGAGGGAAAGGTTCATGTTGGTCATTGGCGGAGTGGGGGAATATGAAAAGGGTGGTGTGGAGAACCACTTCTGGATGTATGAGGAGAAAACAGGATGGAGGGTACAAGAGGCAGTGGGCGATGCACCTGTACGAAGGTGCCATCACTCGGTGAGCACGAACCCAGGAACCGACATGCTGTACTTGTATGGGGGCTACCCTGTGGGTCCTAATGCCGCAGAGTTGTTCAATGTTGCGCCCGGTACTGCTGCGCCTGTCCACAGGGATTTCTTTGAGGTCCATCAGTTAAACCTGATGGGCGCGACGCCTACTTGGCGGCGCATCACAGCAACGAACACGCCGCCCATGCTGTGGGGGCATACCTCGACGCTTTTTGCGAACAATCTTATTATTTTCGGAGGTGTCGATGTTGTGGATTCCAAGGAATCGAAGACGATGTGCGTGTGGCACTCCGATCGGTACGAGTGGCGTTGGGTCGACTTCGCCAACGGCCCTGTCCCCCGTGCCCTGCACTCTGCTGTCGTGGAGAGCAGCAACGACAAGATGTACGTCTTCGGCGGGTTTGGCAACGTGAACACCATGAAGTTCAACGACACCTGGTGCTTCTCTGCGGAGGCAGGGCAATGGACCCCTCTTAAAACCACCGGCCCGCTCACAGTCAAGGCCCGTAGCGGGCACGCCTCCTGCCTGCTCCCTGGGAAGCGCCTCTTCATCCACGGTGGCATCAACGCTGATGGGAATGTTGTCTCCGACTCGCAGCTTCTCGACATCGCCACCGGCTTATGGTCCACCATCTCAGCTACTCGAACCGAGCCGCCTAAGCTTCCCATCCCTTCACCGTCAACACCAGCACCACCACCGCCTCACGATTCTCCCCAACGACAACCCCAAGCCGAGTCCATGAGGCCTGTACGGGGTGTCGTCTTGCACTTTCACCAGCCCTTACGCAACACAACCGCCTTGTCGCACACTATCGCAAGGTTCCTCGCCATCTCGCCGCAGTGCGTAGCGGTGTCCAGCTCGACGTACAGCAGTGCGTTGATCACCATCACAGGACTGCCGACCGCAAACGAGCTTTCTGAAGAACTGCTTCGGCGCTGTTTGCACCCGCAAGACCCCTTAAGGGCTGCTGCTGGCATTTCAGGCGCTGAGTGGGAGGGCGAGAACAGGCCGCTCCCCGACCAGATGTCGCATTACCCGCTTCGTGAGGAGGAGGTGGTGCCGTTCAGCGATGACAGGCGTCTAGTGCAGACATATCACGTGGAGCAGCCTGAGCTAGAGGTGATACGACCGCCATCGCCGGCGGCGCATCCTGAACCTGCGAAGTTTGGGATGTCGCAGGGGTGCCAGACAAAGGTGGTGCAGGAGACGCAGGCCGACCAGAACGAGAACTTGATAATACTACAACAGAAGGAAGAGATTGATGAGCTGAGGCGACGGGTAAACGCAGCAGAGAAATCCCCACCACCGTCGAGCATCACTGGCTACTTGAGGCTTCCTGATGAGTACGATGCGGGGCCGGCGCCTATGCTGTCAGCGTCGACACCGATGGGGCCAGAGCTGAAGCTAACGAAGGTGACGCTAGCGGATATGCTGCCAGGTACTGTGCAAAGTAGGCAGATACCAGGCATGGCGCTCCCTCAGGTGCCGAAGGTCAGCGCTGCAGCTGCTGCACATGTGTTGAGATCGTCGACAGCGCTGACGGTCGAACGCCGTGCTAGCGAGAACATCAATGCGTCCATCCTCGACCCCTCTAGGTTGCCCACAGCACACACCGACCCCTCAGCCCTTGCGCCTTCACACGAGCGTCACCCTTCTTACCCCTATACTGGCAACCCTCCTGTACCTCTTCCTGGAACTGGTCCGTCCATCCCCGACCCCAAGTCTATCCCCACAGCCCCCCCCAGAATGCCACAGGCAAAGAAGACCTCCGGACCAACGCTGAAGGATATTATCAACGGAAAGGCGTCGATGCTGTCCATCACACATCTGGGGAGGTAGACTTTTTTCTAGATTTTTAGATGTTATTCTTTTGTATTATTTTCTCCTTTTAACTGCGCGAGACTTGCTGATGACGCTCTTCAAGGGGCCTGGTGATCCAAACGCACCATGGCAAGCACTACACTCTCCAACAGATTGCTGATGGGCAATGCTGCTATTACGTTGTCTATGCATGTCAGTTTGTTAACTGCTGCTCCGTTGAACCCTTGAATTCCTCTGTTGGTCATCTTTGATACCTGTGCTGAATAGCTTCTGGATGTGATGCTTGCAGTCTCTATCCTCACACTCCGACCAGCCGGAGACTTCGTATAAGCTGATCAACGACTGCCCCTCGCTGCCACTAAAAGAACCCCCGCCCCCACCCTTTATTTATTCAGGGTAAGAAAAACCCAAGAGGAAAAAAAAAAAAGAAAAAAAGGGAAATGGAACGTAACCAAGTGCAGGAACATGTGGACAGGGCGAGGGAGCAGAAGGAGGTCGGGAACACCTGTCTGAAGGGAGGGAAGTACAAGCAGGCGAGCTTTGAGTATAAGAAGGGGCTTATGTTTGTAACGGAGTACCTGCCGAAGGACCTGAAGGTGAACAACGCCCCGGAGATGGCGATGTTCGGAGGGGGGAAACAGCAGGTCGCTACAAAGGAAGAGGCAAAGGCAGCTCTGGAGCTTTGTGTGCAGCTTAACGGTAATATTGCACAGGCTAGACTGAAGCTTGGAGATTGGGATGGTATGGAACAAAGAAGAAGAAAGTAGGGGAAAAAAAACAAACAGGCACGCTAAAGCACACAAACGAAATTCTCCGTCTCGACCCCACAAACGTGAAGGCCCACTTTCGCCGAGGAACAGCATACCTCCGCAAGGGCGACACTGACCGGGCGCGCGCCGACTTCGATTTGGTTCACAGCAAAGACCCGGAGTCCGTAAAATCCCAGCTCGACCTCCTCGAAAAGGAAGAAGCCAAGCAGAAGAAAGCCCAGGACAAATTGTACAAGAAGATGTTCACATAGGGACTGACAAAGAGGAAGAAGAAGAATTGTATCTAACCTAATTCTTCCACCCCCCCCCCCCCCGTTTACAAAGCTATCCTCGAATAGAATTGATTTTTGTTTTGTTTTTTTTTAGGTTCTTTTTTTTATTCTTCATTTGAAATAATTCCCGTTTCATACCTCCGTGTTGTTGAAAGGGGTGAAATATGAAAAAAAAGGAAAAGAAAATAGGGGGGGGGGAGAGGAGTGTGGGGAAAAACGAGAAAGAAAAAAAGAAGAAAAAAAAACCTCGTCGTTGACAATATTTTTTTTTTAGCCTTTTAGAATTTTACTTCTTTTTTTTTTTTTTACATAAAATCAATTAACAGTTGGTAGCGGAGGGGGGTGAGAGGGGGGGGGTTATTTTTTTCTCTTTTTTCTTTCAGATTTTCAAAAAGAAAAATGTCGTTAGCAAGAATGAGCATGATGGAGGAGGTGATCCGATCGCACAGAATAGCGACAATAGGAGAGAACAGGCTTGACAAATACAACTGCACACAAAGCGCTTTAGGGTGCATGAGCGCAAGGAGCGGCATAAGAAGGTGTGCCATCATGATAATGGACCACCGACGGTTCGACCAGCTCATCTTGATAGTCATTATACTAAACTGCGTGACCCTTGCCATGGCGGACCCGACACTCAAGGACATCAAGGTGGTACAGGACATTCTATACGTCTCAGAATATGTATTTCTTATAGTATTCACCCTCGAAATGGTCATCAAGGTGCTCTCCTTAGGGCTCTATTTCCACCCGCACGCCTACCTCCGCGGGACTTGGAACAAGCTCGACTGTTTGGTCGTGACTACCGGCTACTTCCAGCTCTTCACTCTTCAAGGGAGTAACCTCACCATGCTCCGGGCATTACGTATTTGCCGGCCGCTTCGAATGGCCGGGAAGCTCAAGGAGATAAAACTTCTGATGGCGACGCTAGGGAGCAGCTTGCCATTGATGGTTGATGTGTTCGTTCTTTTAAGCTTCTTGGTATGGGTCTTCGCTATTCTCGGGCTTCAGTTATGGGCTGGCGCGTTGCATTACCGCTGCTACATCCCCAGTGGAACCCGAATCAGTCAAGATCTGCAGGATGGCATGACAGCAGACGAGCTTGCCAACATCCGGTCACGCCTTGACAACAAGGGATCCACCCTCGTGCAGCACCTTCTTGTTTTAAATGACACCGCGGTCTGCGGTGTCGGGCACTCCTGTCACGAGAACGGTGTCACCCTCCCGCAGGAATGCATTGCCGACCGCTCCATCTCCGACTACGGTCTAGGCACCTTCGACAACATCTTGGAAGCCTTGCTTCTCGTTCTGAAGGACGCCTCGCTCGATGACTGGCCGCAAGACATGGCAAACTTCCAAAACAGGTCGGGTCACGGGGCGTGGGTGTACTGGTTTTTCCTGTCGCTGCTGGGGAACTACTTCGTCTTCAACCTGATGCTTGCGGTGCTGTCGGATTCCTTCTCGAAAGAAAGAGAGAAGGTGCCACCGAAAGCACCGCAAGCCATGAAATGGCTGAGGTGCCATCACAGCTTAGGAGCAAGTGTGCTGTATGTCCTCCAGGCTATCCCAATGTTTGGCTTGAGCCAGTCTGGAACGTATGTATGCTTGCTGCCTCCTGGGAAGTGGAAGAATGGAACGTGGGTGTCGTGCGACCTGAACCTCGACTCGCACATCATGGTCGCAGAGGACGATGTTGACCACGATGAGGAGGACGACAACATCGAGAAGGACCTAGGCGGGTCTGAGGACAGCACCCCCACATCGTCGCAGCGTGCGACAATGGAAGCACAACGTGAGGTGGAACAGGAAGTAGCCATGAAGGACAAAGGCGTGCTGTACACGATGGAAGGCCGCAAAAAGAGACTGGTGTACGCAATGAACTGCCTCAACGAACTGCTGCAGAACTCTATGATGGAGAACATGACAGAAGACTTCCTGAAGGTCGACGTACTTGAGGGGTCGAACCTCATTGTGTGCGACAAGCAAGCCTCGGACCCGTACGTGGTAGTGGAAGTGGACGCAACGGCCATCGCACCTGCGAACCAGAAGTTGGACAAATACATGCAACGAAAGTGTACGTTGGCGAAGAACAACACCAGGAACCCTGTGTGGAATGTGTCCTTGTACTTCCCCCTTCCGGATGGTTTCAAAGAGTTCACGAAAGGCGAGAAGCCAATCACGGTGAAGTTCACCGTCTATGACAAAGACGACCTCAGCAGCGACGACTTCATGGGTGAAGTCACTTACAGCTTCACTGCTGTGGACAACACCAACGAGACGCCCATCGTGACCCGTGCTTTGTGTGAGGCTCATCAGATTGCCACGAAGGGACGCGACGCAGGTCTCGGTTCCTTCACCTTCAGAATGGGGCTTCACTTCCATGAAAGGGAAAATACCTCAAATAGGGTAAGCGTGTCGCGAGGGAGACCAAGCGTGCATTCTAGAGCCAGCTTGACACGCCCACGCCTATCAAGCCTCATGCCTCCTTCGGAGAGCCCTGGGTCGAAGGACGCATCAGAGAATGAATCCAAATCGAAGACTCGCGGTATCTCCCCTGCCCAGATTAGCAGTGACGAAAATGAGCCCACTGGAGATGGTACCTCCTGTGATGTGGAAGAAGAGGAGGAGCGAGAGGGTGAAGAGCAGGAAGACGAGGACTTCACAAAGGTGATGGGGCTGAAAGCGAAATACCTGAACAACATCTCAGCGGTACGTAAGTCGTGGATGATTGCCATCCATCAGAGGCCTTTCCAGCTGTTCTTCTTCATGCTGACCATCGTGAACGTGGCCGTGTTGGCGATAGACCACTACCCAGAGAACAAGGACTTGTCGGTGTTTATTGAATGGACGAACTTTGCGTGCACAATTGGGTTCATCATCGAGGCTGTTGTCAAGATAGCTGTGATGCGGAAGGCGTACTTCAAGGATAATTACAACAATTTCGATCTCATTCTGGTGGCCATTTCGATACCCGATCTCATCCCCAACGGGCCGAACCAGAAGTTGAACGCCCTGAGGATATTCAGAATGCTGAGAGCGGCAAGATTGGTGAAGCGGTCGCCTGCTTTGTTCCGTGTGGTGGGCACCATCATTGTGTCCTTGAAGGAGGTGGCATGGCTGTCCTTGCTGATCGTTCTTTTCATCTTCATCTACGGTGTGCTGGGAATGCACCTCTTCGGGTCGCGTTTCGAGGTCGACCCTGGCGACGAGGACTGGTCCCTCCCAGACCCTTACCACAGGCTCGAACGACGTGACAGCTTCCATTCCTTCACAGACTCCTGTATCAGCATCTTCGTAGTGATGACAGGCGAGGGATGGGGGAGCCTCATGTGGCTCTCGATGAAGAATCACGGTTGGCTGTCCTGCCTGTACTTCATATCAGCTTTTCTTCTTGGGAACTGCATTCTTCTGAACTTGTTTGTCGCCATTTTGGTTGACAACAGTGACAGGTGCGACCAGGTGTACTCAAAACATAAGCTGCAGATGGAATCACGGGAGGCATACGTTCTACACAGGATAGCAGACAGGGTGGGCCAGAGTGATGTGTCTGGCGATGATGTGGCGCGTGAGCTAAAGAAGCGAGACTCTATTTTATTTGATGAATTTGTGAAGGAAGCGGAGCGGGGTGAGAGGCGAAAGTCAAGGAGAAGGTCCTCTGCACACCAAGTACATGCTTTACAGCTGAAGAGGTTGCAGGAACAGCGCAACGTATCCCCAGCCCTCTTAACTGAGAGCTTGACTGCGAGTCTTGCACCTACGTCTTCAGGGTGCTCGACAATGTCGATCATGCACCCTGACGAGATAGACAGCGACTCAGGTGACGTAGACATCCTGTCTGAAGACGACATCGAGAACGTGAAGCTTCTGGTGGGCGAGACACCTGAACTGCACACTGAATGTCTGAAGGTTCTGAAGAAGGGACGTGGTATTAAGTTCACATACACACCGCCATCGACGAACCATGCTAGCCCGGTGAGATCGAGGACAGTGACAGCACTTCATTGTGAGCTAGACCAGATCAACGCAACAAAGGCTCACACCGCAGATGCGTTGGCAAAGGTCGAGAATGATGTGGTGTGTGCAAAGATGGCATCTTTGATGGGATACGGACAGCTGGCGCAAAACCATATCCTGGGGCATGGAGGGGCTGCAAGGTATAGGAAAAACCAGGGGAAAAAATAAGAAAGAAATAAAAATAAAAAAAAAAACAGGAAAATCAGATTGAGCAACAAGTATTCAGAGTACGAACCTGTACTGAAGGTGGCGGAGTTCGGTCGAGAGCGCGTGACGAACATCAACGATATAATGCGGTCGGTGAAGTCCTTTTGCGAGGACGATGGGGACAACGTTGCGGAGCTGCAGGGGAAGTCCCTTTGTGTCTTCACCCCCGAGAACTGCTTCAGACGCTTTTTGTCGAAGGTAAGGCTTTAAAAAGAAAAAAGAAAAAAACCCCGCGACAGATAGTTCAGAACAACTACTTCAGTTCGTTCGTCACGTTCCTAATCTTCATCAATGCGGTGCTGATATCTGTCCAGACACCGGACATCGAGGACAACCATCCGGAGCTCGACAGCCAGCTGAGCAAGGTGGACATCACGTTTGCGATCCTGTTCCTGGTATGCAGGGAGAACAAGAAAAAATACATCTTTTTGGAAAAAGAATTTTAGAAAAAAAAAAAAAAAAAAAAAAAAAAAAAAAAAAAAAAAAAGACGGAATGCATCATGAAAATAATCGTGTTCGGGTTTGTGGGCACGGACACAGCATACTGCAGTGACAAGTGGAACATAGTAGATTTGTATGGAAAGGAAAAAAAAAAAAAAAGGATATAAAAAAAAACAGAATTGTGGCCATCGCCTCGTTACTAGGGATCTTCATCTCGTGGATGAAGATGTTCCGCAGCTTGCGAACCATCAGGCTCATCGTGCGTCTAGTCGAAGTCAGGCTCATGGTGGAATGGCTGTTTTTAACGATATCAAAAGTCCTGAACACGGTCGCGCTGCTGGCCACGTACGTTGTCATATGGAGCATCCTCGGCGTCCAGCTGTTCAAAGGCCAGTTCGCAAAGTGCAGCAACGAACTTGTACGAACCGAAGCAAACTGCACGGGCACATTTTTGACAAATGAAACAACGGCGTTCGGGATTGTTACGGAGGAGAAGGAGATGTCCTGGCAGACGTTCACATACCATTTCGACAACACGTACCAAGCTATGCTTTCACTGTTTATTATAGCGGTTGGCGATGGATGGGCGGAGCTCATGTACCAAGGCGTGGACAGCAGCGCGATCGGGAGCGGGCCGGTTTACAACAACAGGGTATACGCCTCGCTGTACTTCTTGGTCTTCGTCGTTTTCGGGCAGTTTTTTCTGATGAATCTGTTCGTGGGTGTTTTGATCCAAGCTTTTGTAAAAACAAAAGAAGTTGAGACAGGTGCGTGCAATCTATCAGACGCACAAATACATTGGGTTCAAGCACAGCGTTTACTGTTACAAACTCCGTTAGAACCATTGATCCCACTGCCGAACGAGAACGAACGGACGAGGCAGGTTTGTCTAGACATGGCGACGTCAGACCGCATGGAAATCGCTACAACAGTGGCCATTCTCGTGAACGCGATTTTTATGAGCCTGACGTATCATGGGGAACCCGACCTGCTGAAGAATTTTCTGTACGCTGATAATGTTTTCTTCGTGATCATCTTCGCTTTGGAGGCCATCGTCAAAATGATCGGACTCACGGTGCCGTACTATATGCGAGACAAGTGGAATCGTTTCGATTTGCTTATCGTGTTGATCTCCATTTCTGGTCTGGGCGCGAACAGTACCAATGGGATGTCGGTTCTACGACTCTTCCGGATCGGGCGGTTGCTCCGGTTGATCAGCAAGGCAACCGGTTTAAAAACGCTCGTCAGAACGATGATGCACTCGCTTCCTGCGTTGTGGAACGTCACCATGCTTTTATTCGTTGTGTTCTTCATGTTCGGCGTTGCAGGGGTTGTGTTGTTTGGCCGGGTGAACAGAGACCCTTACGCGGGAGCGATATTAACGGAGCACAATAATTTTCAGAATGTTTACTACGCGTTGGTCACGTTGTACACCATATCCTCTACCGAAGGATGGGTAGACACAATGCGTGGGACAACCGTTACCGCGCCGCATTGCGATCCCAACAAAACACCTTCAAACTGCGGTGTTCAAGTATGGGCTGCATCGTTGTACTTCACTCTGTTCATGATTATCGGATCCTCCTTGATCTTGAACCTCTTCGTCACGGTGATTGTAGAGAAGTATGTCGATGCGGAGGAGGCGAACACGCACACTGACAAGCTGTCCATCCTGGACAATTTCAGACAGAAGTGGCGGCAGTTCGACCCGAAGGCAACCGGGATGATCCCCGCCACGGACGCCATCAGAATATTGGAATCCCTCGGCACACACTTGTGGGACATCCGCCGTGACAATCTCATCAGAGGAAAAACAACAAAATTTATCGAAACAGTACGCGCGTTGGAAAAAATGTGTATCCCAGTTGGATGTCAGCACACCCCAAGCGGGGTCAAACGAATGGTCCGGTTTAAAGACGTTATTTCATGTCTTGCCGCGAAGGTATACGGGTTGGACCAAGGTGATGAGTATGAGAGCTTGCAACTCAATGCGATTGAGGATCCGGAGATATTTGAAAGATGCGGGTTTGGGTTCGACCCCGACGAGGAAGGACCGCGGGTACACAGGATGGGCGCAGTATTCGATATTGGGAAACTAGCGTTGTGGCAAGTTAAAGGACCTCATAAGTACAACGAGCTCCATCACATGGTTGCTATCGACCTGATCATCACGAAGCTTAGAGAGCATCGAAACTCTAAGCGAGAGCGGTTGATGAACAAGAGCCTTGCGCTTCGTACAACTCGTGAGGAGCTTAAGGCAAAGCTAGCCCAAACCGAAAAGCAAACACTCGAGGTCCAGCATGCTCTGCTCACCATTAGATGCAACGTTGTGGAGGCCCTCCATCGTCAGACCATCAACCCCCTCTCCTCTTGCCAGCCTCTTTTGAACTCCCCTACCCTATCCACTCCTAATGAACCGTACTCCGATATGCTGATCAGCCCGCCATCGATGAGGCTGGATTCACCGCCCACCCGGTGAGTTGCTCCTCCTGAACATGTTGGATTTTTTTTTTATTTTATTTATTATTTATTATAACTGTAAGTAGAGAGTTCTCCCCCCCCCCCTATTTTTTTATTCCCTTTCCAGGGAAATGAAAATGTTTCCCCTCTCCCCCCCCCTTTTTTTTCCCTCTCTCAAAAAAAAAAAAAAAAAGTACATTCTTTGTTTTT
Source organism: Diplonema japonicum (assembly GCA_964019335.1). Taxonomy (NCBI): domain Eukaryota; phylum Euglenozoa; class Diplonemea; order Diplonemida; family Diplonemidae; genus Diplonema; species Diplonema japonicum. The sequence continues at coordinate 288,097 of OZ025704.1, forward strand.
TCGTTTTTTTTTCCTCAAAAAAAAAAATAATAATAAAGGAAATGTTTGGCCTCTGGAGCGAGGGGGCTGCGGAAGCAGACACGGGAAGCGTGAGCGGGGTGAGTGACATCTTTGTGCTTGCCAAGCATGACCCAGAGGTGCTTGTGCTCCACATAGCGTTAGTGTTGTTGCTGTGTATTCTGCTGGCTGCGTTGCCCCCCTTTAAGGGCCTGGCGTTCAAGGTGAGGTGCTACTGTGTCGGAACAATGTATGCAACCCAAGCTCAAACCGCAAAATCACTTCACAATTTCACAGTCATTTCTGGGCCTGCCGTGAGAATGTAATCGGGAACACTGACGTGACCCACAAGCCCGCGACCCTCAAGGACCAAGCCGACGTCATCGAAAAGGAGTTCATCTTCATCCGCCACGGGGAGTCGGAGTGGAACGAGATCTTCAATAGGGGTAAGATGATTATCCCTATCAATCTGCTCCTTGGGCTTCTAAGAGAGCTATTCTGCCTGCCATACAAGGTATCCAAAAAAAAAAAAAAAAAAAAAAAAGATAACAGCACCGCTCGATCTTCTTGGACTCGCCTTTGGGCGACACCGGCCGGTCACAGGCGGCACACCTCGCCTCGGAGCTTTGCAAGAACCCTGCTTTGAGCTTTTTAGCGGAGCAGGTATGATTTTATTCATTAAAAAAAAAATATTTTTTTTTTTTTTTTTTTAAAAGGGTATCGATCGGGACAACAAGCCAAAATCTGTCATCATGACCTCGAACCTAAGGAGGTGTGTGCAGACTTCTTTATTGGGACTGAAGCCACGGTTGGAGGTATGAAGAAAAAAAAAAAAAATAATAGTAATAAATATATATACCAATAGAAATCTCGCGAACGAGTGTACGTATACTCCTGTCTTCAGGAAGCGGCTAGGAATGTTGATACGTTGTGTTTAACACCTGCAACGGAGAATCCTGTGGTGGACGATTGCCCTTTTGTGGATCTTCTTGATGGTACTTACAATTTCGGGTCGAAAAGGTGGTATGAGCGGGCTGTGAAGCGGATGAACATCTTCTTGAAATTCGGCTTCGCGCGAGAGGAGAACAGGATCATCGTCGTAGGACACAGCTTGTACTTCAAGAAATTCTTCAACACTTTCCTCGAAGGCGGCCCCCATGAGTCTAAGAGGAAAAAGCTCTCAAACTGCGGCGTAGTCCAATTCAAAATGCAGGCGGGGACGGCATCCCTCGTCCACACCTACCGTATTGTGCCTGAATCAATCGAGGTCTTACACGGTAAGTGGATTTAGGCCTGAAGGGAGGGAAAGAAAATAAGAGAAGAAAAAAAAAAGTGTGTTTTTTTTTTTTTTTTTTTTTTTTTTTTTTCCAGTGTTTTTTTTTTTTTTTTCTTCTTTTACGTCCCCTCCTTACGTTTATGTATCTTTCCCTTTTTTTTTTTTTTTTTTTTTTTTTTTTTTTTTTTTTTTTTTCCCTGTAATCAAGTAGACAGTGCTTGTTCAGGGTGCCACCAACACTGGCCTCCTTTATCTCTTATATTTACTTTTATATCGTGAGACGGGGATGAAGTAGGGCGTCATGGGGAGGGGAGAGAAACTAAGGTTAAAAAAAGAGAAAGAGAAAAAAAGGACGAATAAAGGGGGGTACTATATATCTTCTTTTTAGAGGCTGTCCTCAAGTCGGATTGCCTTATATACTTTAGTTTTGGCAAGAACGAGTCTTTTGACTTGTCAAAAAAAAGGGGGGGGGTGGGGGGTAGCCAACAGTGATTAATCGGGTTAAAGAATTTCTCCAAAAAATAGAAGAGGTTAGTGATAGCATATCAGTATTTCCCCCAAGATATATACCGCATGCTAAAAACCGACTCTTTTTCTTCTTTTTTTTTTTCCCCTCTACCACGTACACAAAAGAGAAAAAAAAAGAAAGAAGAAAAAAAACAACACCGGCAGATTTCTTTTTTTTTTTTAAACCGTTTCCTTAGCCCCTTTCGCCCCATTCTACCCATCTCTCCCCTCCCCTTTATTCCCCCCCCCCATTTCCTAAAAGAAAAAAAAAAAAAAAAAAAAAAACTAAACTTGTAATACTAATTTTTGCACTCACCAAACCATGTAGCGAAAACACATTGTTCGTCCCCTGATTTCTGATCGATCTGCTTTCTAAGCAGCCACAGCACCATTTCTTTTTTTTTTTTTTTTTCTTTCTTTTTTTTTTTTTTTATTTCACTCTTCGTCATTTTCTTCACTCACTAGGGGCCTCATTATTTAACGCGAAATGGCCATTATTTAACGCGAAACGGCCATTATTTAACGCGAAATCGCCATTATTTAACTAGTTAAATAATGAGATTTTGCAGTTAAATAATGGCCCTTCAGAGTGAAAAAATGGGTCTTGTCGTGGAAAAAAATGCACCCAACCCCTTGAAAAATTTTTTTGGGGTGGGGGTATTTTGACTATTTTTGGCCATCTGAGGCCATTCCAGCCCTTAAAAGTGGGAATAAGTGCCTTACTTCCCCTTTAAATGCCACGGCGAAATAGCTACCCTGTATTACCTTAGGAAAATCCCCAAAAAGCTGACCTGCGTGAAAAAAAACAGCAGTGAAAGCAGTGAAGAGTGAGTGACTCAAATGACGAAGAGTGAAATAAAACGACTTACTTGCCGCCAAATGAGCCATTATTTAACACTCGTTACCCGTTTTTTTGCACTCGGGCCCTGCGGGCCCTCGTGCAAAAAATTCGGGAACTCGAGTTAAATAATGACTCATTATTTGTTGGCAATAAATAGTTATTTTTTTTTGTCGTAGGGGAAAAAAAAAAAAAAAAAAAAAAAAAAACAGTTGTTCTTTCGGGGGCGGGGAAACAAGCAAAAAAAAAAAAAAGAAAAAAAAAAAAAACATGAAATATGGAGTAACGGCACCGCCAGAGGAAGGGAACAAGGTCTTCAGCGGCATTTTCATGAACACCACAAAACCCGACGAGGCAGCTATTGTAAAACCGGTCAAAAGGCGCGACAAGCTGAGGGTCAAGTGCAAGGAGGTGGAGACGGCGATAAAAAAAGAAAGAGCATCGACGGACCTGCTCCTTTCACGGCTAACGCTGCATCTTACCAAGCTAAGACGACAAGCAAGGCTACAAGCAGAACTACAGGACAGCGGAGTCGCGAACAAGATTCGAAAAGAATTCAACGACGGCAACCTCATAGCAGGGCTGCTCCGCGACGTCGTCCTCCCCTGCAGCTCCAAGGAGAGGTCGATGGCTGTGAATGCTATAGACGGGATTCTACACACTAAGCAGATCCCATCGGCGGAATCGAATAAAGTCCACCGGAGAAAGATAAGACTTGAGCGTGCAAAATCATTTGAGGAGCAGACCTCTACAGGAGTTTGCAACATCGAGTTTCGCCGTGCGATGGTCCCGAACCTTGCTGATAAACATCTCGAAGTTTCCGCAAAACTAGGCAAACGAGTCGCCACAAGGGGCGCAGCTAGAGGCATGGAAATCGGAGAGGCAAAAGACTCCAAACACGCCAAACCCAGCATCAAGACAGGTTACTCCGACACAGTAAGAATGGATGTCCTACTCAACCCTGACGCTTTATCACCATCGAAACCCGAACTCGCGTCTTCCGGAAAACGTATTGTCAGCAAAGGTGATAAAAAGCCGCACTACCACAAGTCCGAGGCGCTGCCGCGTTCTGTTTTCGATGACACACATGAAGGCTTTGCCGTGAGGCATGCCATCGCCAGTATTGACGACAGGGCTGGGATGAAGCGGCTGCAAGCGGCGTCGATTTTCAACCCGAAGGTGAAGCCGCCCTATACAGAGGAGCCGTACCAGGCTGTTTCGATCGACCTGCCTGCGAACTGTCTTGACCCCAGACCGCTTGGGGTGGAACCGAAGCCCCCTGCAGGGGTGTCGACGAGTTGCAGGAACACCATCGACGCAAGACGCGCGCAAGCGTTGTCCGGTTCCAATAATGTCATACCGCTAGGCCTTTGAAATGGGAGAAAGAAAAAAGAAAAAAAAAATGAAGGGTTTTTTACAAGATCTTTTTTTTTTTTTTTTTCGTTGCATTTTATTTAGGAGTGACTAAGAGTTGTGTCTGAAGGAAACTAAGTAAAGGAGGGGGAGGAAGGGTGAACCATGGCGACGCGCTCTGTGGGGGATGTCACCTTGACCTCTTTCGCGGTTCTGTGTCTTCTGATCGTGTTGGGGCAGTATATGCGGATGAAGATTAAGCTCCTCCAACGACTGTTCCTCCCGACGGCCGTCATCGCCGGCACGCTCGGTATGGTGATCTACCAGATCCTTGTCAACTCGGGCGAGAAGGCAGAGACCTTCGCAAAGGACGTCACTGCAGGCTGGTCGTACCTCCCGAGCATTCTTATCAACATTGTGTTCGCCTCCCTGTTCCTCGGTGTGCACCTCCCTGGCCCGAAACAAATATGGAACGAGGCAGGCCAACAGCTATCTTACGGGATGTTAGTTGTATGGGGGCAGTGGTTTGTAGGATGTCTGGCGACTGTAGCGATTCTAATGCCAGTGTGGAATGTGAACAAGCTTATGGCAACAACGCTCCCTATTGGTTTTGCTGGAGGGCACGGAACGGCAGGGGGAATGGGCGACCAATACGAAAAATACGACTGGGCTGTCGGGAAGGACTACGGCCTGTTCGCCGCGACAGTCGGCATCCTCTCCGCAGTTCTCTTCGGCATCGTCTCTATAAACTGGGCCGTCCGAACAGGGCGCATGGAAGACAGAAATAAAAACGGAACACGAATGTCACTAGCACCACCCATAGTACCTGTGTCCGAGCGCATGGTCGCAGGGAGGATAACAGTCCCTCTTGACTCGATTGACACATTAACGCTTCACCTGGCTTTTATTGGAATAGCTGTTCTCTTTGGAGTGACGTTTAAGTACTTTCTGGTAGAGGTGGTTGAGAACAACGTGCAGGCGATAAAGGACATCAATTTGTTCAATGGTGTTTCAACGTTCCCGTTTTGCATGGTGGGCGGGTTGTTGATGCAGAAGCTGTTTCAAAGAATGTCCCCGGACAACTGTCCAATCGACAGAGATCTCACAGAGAGGCTGTCTGCCTTGGCGTTGGAATTTCTGATCACGGCCGCGATGGCCGTTCTTGATCTGGAATCTCTCGCAGACGATATTGTCGCCTTTATAGTTCTCATGATCTGTGGGTTCGCATGGCAAGCGTTTTGTTTGCTTGTCTTGGCACCTCGTATCCTAACTGACCATTGGTTTGAAAGAGGTGTTACTGAACTTGGGTCTGCAATGGGTATCGTGGCCACAGGTCTTCTTATGATTCGAATGTGTGACCCCCAGTCGCAAACTCCTGTTTTGAAGGCCTTTGTGTATAAGAACGCTGTTCAGGCCCTGTTCATGGGAGGGGGGTTGTGGACTGCGCTGGGGTTTCTGCTTACTGAAAAAGCGGGGCCGCTTGTCGTCTTATTCATCACCGGGGGGGTCACGTTGATGTGGCTTTTGCTTTGCATTTACTTGAAGGTCACCGACGGAAAAAGCGGGGAAAGCGGGGAGAACATGGGGAAGGCCGACCCTTCTGCTGCTGAAGAAAGCAGCCCTTTGCAGACGTACACCAATCTCGATGATACTTCGGCTGTTTGATTTTTTTGTTTTTTTTTTTTTTGTTTGTGTGTCAGAAAAAAAAGCTCGTTTTGCGGTCCTTTTTTTTCCCGTGCGGTTTTTTTTTTTTTTTTTTTTTTTTTTTTTTCCTTAGCGAATTCAGACTTTCAAACCAATAAAAGGTATTACAAAAAAAAAGAAATTGTTATTGCAGGGAAAAAAAAAAAAAAAAAAAAAAGAGTAGAGGCAGCACGTTTTATCCCTACTGTAGGCGAAAACGGCTTTGCACAAAACAATCAGCCAACTCTTTTTTTTTTCCTGTTATCCATCCATCTTCGTTGTTCTTTTTTTTTTTCTTTGCGGTGTGCCTTCTTACGCCTTGCTCTCCTTTTGTCTTCATTACATTTTGGGTGTTAAAAAAGAAGAAGGAGAATAAAGAACAAAAAAAAAAAAAAGGGTTCCCCCCCTTTTTTAAAAAGTGCCATGCCCTTGTCCGCATAGTTGTGACTCTTTGATTTAGTTTTTTCTTATTTTTCCACTATCAATTATCCCCACCTCATCTTCAAGGAAGAAAAATGCCTGTGGATTGTAGCTGTGAGATATCGGAATTCGGGTGCAGCGTCACCGCAGGTGGACTCTTCGCTGCAGGGTGGTGGTGGTTTGCTGATGGGGTGCTGATAGCACAGAAGGAGGGGACAGATTTTGGATTCGAAATGGCAATACCTGGAATTCTTGTTACATTGGGACTTGTGTGGTATGGAAAGATTTAAAAAAAAAAAAAAAAACACTTTATTTCCCCTCTCATAGTGTGAATATGCTGCGCCCTGAGGACATAAGGGACGATGGGATGGGGGGGACCGATGAGGTGAACAAGGCAAAAACTTTCTTTTTTATCGCCTGGATGCTGATCTTTGGTGGGTTGATTGCTGCAATCTGGATTTGCGTATGGGAAAAAAAAAAAGAAAAAAAAAAAATCCTTAGATTGCAGATTTCGGTGGTTCCAGCACCACCCGCACAACGACATACCCAGGGGTGGCTATAATAATGCAGACAATAGTTATTACACTCGCTTCAGTGATCTTCTGGATGGGGCGGGGTTCGCAGAATAGTGCAACGTTCGGATAACACTGCACCCCCCAGCCCATGGTGTTTCGTTTTTTCTTCTTTCCCCCCCCCCCCCCCCTTCGCTTCTCACGCACTTCTTGCCTTTTCTGCCCTCCTTTTCTTAAAGAAAGTGATGTGTTCTATACATTCCCCCCCCCCTCTCTTTTTTTTTCATAAAAAACACATATTTTCTTTCTTTTGTTTTTGTTTCTCCAACCTATCTTTCTCCAGACTCCGGAATTCTCCCCATAGGTGGGGTGAGGGGGGAGGTGGTAGGTGGAAGGCGAATATGACGCGGCATGCAGGGGTGTCCATAAAGCGCAGGCTTTTCCTGGTCCTGCTGTACATAATGCTGAACTGCGTGTACATCATACTTGGCGGGGCGGTCATGTACCTTATGGAGCACGACTACGAGGTAGAGCACCTCAAGGAAATGGCGGACTACGTCACCGAGGTAGGGCTCAACATAAACCAATCCGACCATTTAGAAGATCTCGGCGTCTGCACCTTTCCGAACCACCTGTACCCACACTGGACCTTCACAGGGTCCAGCTTCTACGCCTTCACCGTCATAACCACTATTGGGTACGGGGTCTACGCTCCTGTTACAAATTCAGGGCGAATCTTCACGTGTTTCTACGCCATCCCCGGTATAAGTATTGTTGCTGTAGTGCTGACCAACATAGCAGGGCTTATCGCGGAGATTGTGGAGGCGACGCTGGACCGACGTGGGGAACAAACATTGTACGAACCAATCCCAAAATTGTCCGATTTAGGAGACCCGGTTACTGGGGAGTTGGACAGGTCCGATTTGAAGAGAATGATAACGGCAATGACACAGTCCACTCCAGACGATGCATTACTGTTTCAAGTCTACGAACGTGTGACACCGGGAACAACCGCACTATCGCACGACACGTTGATCAAAGGCGTGGCCTTGTGGTTCCAACTGTCTGCGGAGGTACCTTCCAAAACAAGAACCACTGTTAAATACCTCCTCCTAACCCTGTGCGGTGTTCTTGTGTGGATGGCCGTGTGGGGCGTCATCTTCGCATCTATCGAATCATGGACGTACTCGGAAGGTCTTTGGTTCTCATTTATTTCTCTTAGTACAATTGGTTTCGGGGATTTTGTGCCGAACACCATGGCGGGGCGGATTTGCGGGTTTCTGTTCATGGCGCCAGGGTTGGGGTTGATGGGAGCGTTCTTCGGGGTCTTGTCGAACATATTCAAAAGGTGGCAGTTTCACATATCCTCCGCCTTGACACACAGGGGGGTCTTTTCGGATAAAATCCTTGAAGCTCAAGGTTTCGCATCATTGTCCCGCCGAGAATTGTACGCACCTTTAATTGAAGAAACAGAGATACCAATGGAAACCGTGATCGGGCCAACACATGTAAAGCAGCATGATAACCCGGCGTTTCCATCTCATGCTAGAATCGGTGCGGTGAAGTCGTCCCAGAGCAATGTGTCAATGGTTCTACCCGCTGCGGCGATACAGGAAACCGTGGCGCAAACCGCGTTAAAAAAAGGTGTCAAGGTCTGTCCCCAAGGACATCCTGTATCTAAAATGAAGGTTGGTGTCGGGTCCGGACGGAAATACACGGGTGAAACAGAGCATATGTGTGACATTTGCAGTACAGACGGGCTGTCTGGATATGTGTATCGATGCTCTGCTTGTGATTATGATGTATGTGTGGGGTGTGCGGTAGGTAGTTTAATCAAGTCTCGGACGCCTTCGTTGGGCAATACCTCACTTCCTAAGATCCCGCGAGAGCAGGACAGTATTACTTATGAGCAGAATAACTCTTTTGCTCGGCTGCCCTCCTCTGCTAGACCTCCATCAGGAGTGGGGTATCACCGTCGAGGGTCTCGAGCGTTATCCATGCCTTCTTCGTCTCCTGGGATTAATGGACATGTTCCTTCTGAAGAACCTTTCATGCACGAAATGGCAGAGATTGTGAATAGTCTTAATGGGTCTCCGCCTACTTAAAGGGTTTTTTTTTTTTTTTTTTTTTTTTTTTTGTGGCTGAAGCAGCCTTTTTTTTAATTTTTTTTTTATTCTCTCCCCCCTGTAATGAATCTGTTGCGGGAGAACAAAAAATGAACATTTTTCTTTTTTTAAATACTGTAAAACGAATAATGTCGGACGGAAAAACTCTCGGACAGAAAAACTCCCGGACGGAAGACTCCCGGACACCAAAAAAACCCGGACATTTTTCCGTCCGGGAGTTTTTCTGGGAAGAAATTTTTTTACTTAAGGGGGGTAGCAGCTCCCACCACGTTTGCCTGGAAGGGCTTTATTCCTTGTGCAGAGCCAAAATGTCACCCTGCGTGGCAGTTTGAATTTTTCTTCCCCTTTCAATGCACCAACAAACAGCACCCACGGGATCTTTAACTTCTCATAAACCCGTACTTCTTTCGTCAGATTGAATCGTAAAAGTCCGTGGCTTGGGGGACAAAACGGGCTATAACCGAACAGCTGGCTGTTTCCTTGGCTGGATTGTTAAATACAAAGGCAAAGCGGAAACGCAACCGGCAGGGATTATCCGTGCCCCGGTCAAGCACCCGCCCACCGAATGGAGCCTAACGGCATCGCCCAATCATTGGGCTAATTATGATACTCGGTATCTGGGTTACGGAGCTGTTTCTTCCTTTTTGCTATAAATCATCGATTCCCATGGTTTGCCGAACGGGCCGATTCTGCTGCTTGTCGGCGTTGTTCGCAGGCGCAAACGTGCACATTGCTTTTGTCCCCCTGGGCTCACCTACATGGTTCAACCGATGGATATTGGGTTGAACGCAGCTGTAAAGCATCTATTAAGAAAGGTAGTAGGCCACACGAAGGCTCGACAAGCTGATTGCCTCAGGGCAGCAAGGGAGGACAAAGATGCAGAAAGGGAACCCTGGGGGTTTCTTCGCGCGGTTGCCGTTTGCAGCCCAGGCCAGTATGTAGGTGGTAGTGGACCAGGCCCCCTGACGGCCTTACCTAAAAAAAATTCCCGGACGGAAAAACTCCCGGACGCCAAAAAAACTCGGACATTTTTCCGTCCGGGAGTTTTTCGTTTTACAGTATATATATATTTTCTTTTTTGGCGGCGTTATGAGTTTCACAATTACCGGGACCGCAGGGCCAGATAGCAACCGCAGAATGAAGAATGACCTAGTGTGATTTCCCCTCCCCTTTTTTTTCTTTCTTTCGATATATGGCAATTAAAAGGAGGGGTGAAAATGCTTTTTTTTTTCCTCCCTTTTTTTTTTTCATTTTTTTTTTTCCATACGACTGACCTTACCCTTATCCCTGACATAGCACCAGAGGGTGCAGCAGGGGAGGCTTTGATTTTCTTTTTCAAAAAAAAGAGAGAAGAAAAAAAAAAAGTTGTATCGGCAGGTTGACAGCGTGTCTGGTTATAAGTATTCTCTGTGGCACGTACTTGCAAACGTTTCTTTTCAAAAAAAAAAAAAATGATGAAGAAAAAAAATAATACACAGTGCGAATTTGGGTCTCTTTCTCTCTTTATTTCATAGATTTTGTTTTACAAATCCTTCCTCCCCTTTTTGTTTTTTTCCTTCTTCTATTTTTTTTCTTGCTTTTGTCACGATATAACGTGTAATGGTGTGTGCTGCTGCGTACAAGAAAAAAAGAAGAAAGAAAAAAGAGAGAGAAAAGGAAAGAAGGCCCCCCCCGCAGCTCCCTCCCGTGTAAAATATATCCCCCCTTTCCCCATAAAATGAAATTGTCCGCAGCAAAAAGGAAGAAAGTTTTTTTTTTCTTTTTTTTTTTTTTTTTGCCTTGGATGTCACTGTTCAGCGAGCTCCGCAACATTCTTTGAATTCTCTGTTTTTTTTTTTCACATCAATGGACGGTGCCCCCCCCTCCTCCCTCCCTTCCTCTCTTTTTTTCGGTCCTACTAATCTGTATCCGTTACGAACACTTATCCAAAATTATTCCCCCCCTAATAATCTTCCTCACCACGTATTAAAAAAAAAAAAAAAAAAAAAAAAAAAAGCAATAGGAGGGGAAGGGGAGGGCAAAAGAGAAAAAAAAAGAAAAAATGAAGCAATTCCTCACAATTCTGGCAATGGTTATACCACTACAAGCTGCCTGCACATTCAAATACACAAACAAAGCCGCCTCCCCGGTCACGATCTGTCTCAGGTTCAACGGGGGCGCCCCGGGTGAAGGCGGAAACAAGACCATCCAGCCAGGCGGGTCATGGGAGCTACCATGCAGGGAAAGCATCCCAGGCCAAAGCTGGGAATCATACCTTGCTGTTCCAGGTTGGACACAATGCGGGTGGGACCAAGGGTGCACACCAAACTACGGGTCTTGCCAGCACTACCCATGGGTAATCGGACAAGGTGTAGGAACCAACGGCCTCTGGTATGGGTCAATAGGCGCGAATTGGGATGGAGCAGGGGCAGGGTTCACAGGCGACTTCTCTCAAGTGACTTATGGAATGAACTTCCAATGCACGAGCTATAACAAAACCCAGTTTCCCAATCTTAACTGCAGTGTGTCGGGTGATAAACCGATCTGCACGCCGGACAAGCCGAACTACAACCAGCCCAACTCTGGTGTTGTGGAATGCGATCCTGACCAAACACTCCAGCTGCTCATCACATCCTCTGCTCCGCGGCCCACCTGTGGAACTGATGGCTTCTGCTGTCCATCATGCGGTATGTGTATGTACCCTACAAAACTGTCCTGTTTTGGCAACGCGTCTGCCTGTGATGCCGACCCCTCCACCACGTGCTGCGACCTTACCAAGTTGTGTTCCAAGCCCTCGAACACCGTGTGTAAGCCTAGTGCACAGTGCCCGTCGATGTCTTACTGCAACCCTGCAACTAAGAGGTGTATAGCACCTCAGCCTGGGGAAACCTGTGCTACTAATGGGGATTGCATTTCTACGGACGGGTCAAACTATTGCGAGGAATCGCTTGGGCTGTGTGTTAAACCGGGCCCTCCCTGCACCGTGACACTTTAAGGGGGGGGGGGGGGGGGAAGAAGAAGAGGAAAAAAAAAAAGAAAACACACAAAGAGGGATTTTAGTACCCCTCCCTTAGTTCTGCTTCTTTCAACGTTGTTTCTTTCCCTTTTTTTTCCTTCTTTTTTTTAGGGTGGTCCTCGAGTGGGATTTGCCCTAAACACCGCCTTTTTTTTCTTTTAACGGGTTTTTACCACTGCCTGCCCAGATGCTGGATTCTAACGAAGATTATGAACAAAACTGGAATGACGATGACGACGGGGAGATGGATGACGAGGAGCGCGATGAAAACGCACACTTCGATGAAACAGATCTGAACAACGAAGACGACCACCTTGTACTGAGCCAGTATTATCCAGCAGGGTACAACGAGGACAGCGACACACAAAGCGACGAGCCTTGCCAACCAGAGGCGGAGGCGAAGGACAAGAGCACGACAGCGCACCTCTACGTCTTCACCGCAGAAAAGGGCGGCATGAAGGGCTTCGACAAAAAGCTCCAGCAGAACGTGATCGAGGAACTGTCAAAGGGAAGCAAGCATCTACACCACGCTAAGATAATGGACGAGAGGCTAACCAAACGTGTCGAGACCATAAAGCACGACATCGCAATGCTGACCGACGTTCAAATCCGCACAGCAAGGAACAAATCAGAAGCGATGCTCAACGAGCTGGAACTAACACGGAAGACCGAACGCTGGTGCTGCGTCATCGACATGGACATGTTCTTCGCGGCCGTCGCGATCAAGGACAACCCATCACTCGAGAACATACCAGTTGCAGTAGGAGGGAATTCCATGATATCCACGGCTAACTACGTGGCACGGAAATATGGAGTACGCTCCGCCATGCCGGGGTTCATCGCCAAAGAACTGTGCAAACGTCAAGGCGTGACACTAACATTCGTCCCCCACAGCACGCAACGATACAAAGAAGAGGCCAAGACAGTCCGTGACATCATATCAAAGTACGGGCCTTACTCATCCATGTCGTTGGACGAAGCAAAAATCGATTTAACCGACATTGTTCGTTCAAGACAAGCATCTCTCTTATCGCAGGGGCACAATGCCGATGAAACTCATATAGCGGAAACCGTTCTGTCGGACCTCCGGGAAGAGGTTTACTCCGCGACATCGTTGACGGTTTCGGGGTCTGTTGCGTCGAACTTCATGCTGGCGAAGATCGGGGCTGATGTTAATAAACCGAACGGGCAGTTCATGGTGCCCAGACGGACTGAGGATATGCTGGAGTGGTTCCACGAGCTCCCTGTACGTAAAATACCTGGAGTGGGAAAGGTCAAGGAAAGGGTTTTGAAAGAAGCCTACAACGTGTATCTCATAAAAGACATTCTTGCAAAAAAAGCGCTACTCCACGCAAACGAGGACGGGTCTTCACTTCCATTTTTAATGCGGTCTGCTTTGGGCATCGCACGAGACACGTTGACAGACTACACGAACGCACCAAAAGATTCCATTTCCCGGCAGTCGGTTGGAGCAGAGAGAACCTTTCGAGACCAATCTGATCAAGGCGAGCTGCAGAAGATTTTAATGAAGCTTTGCGAAAAGGTATCCGAAGTACTGAAACGAAAAGACATGCAAGGCAGGGCCGTCATCGTGAAGCTTAAACGAACAGACTTCAAGGTTTTGTCAAAACTGACGAACTCCCATAGTTACCTTCAAAGCGCAGAGGATATCTACAATCTTGCGAAGCCGTTGCTTGACAAAGAATGTCCTATCAGCTGCCGGCTCATGGGGGTCAAAGTCCAAAAGTTCAAAAGAGGTGTCTCATATAAAGTTGCGAAAGACATTACACAAAAGCGGCTGACCTCATTCATGACAAAATCCGAGGTGGAAGGTGAGAAAAGAAAAACGAGTACTGACAGCGACGACGACGTTCGTGTTGTAGGGCACTGCACCAAGAGGCCACACACCCCTCGCGAAAGTACTGGGAAACCCGTGCTCAAAGCACCCCCAGGCCCCGCTCCAGCCCCGTCTTCAAAGCGTCGCAAGGAGAACACGCGAGAGCAAGCCCCACAGGCAAGGCTCAATTTTTTTAAAAATTCCTCGTTTTCAAAGGCATCGACGCCCCTGACCCCTGTCAACGGAACAAGCAAAGAGGACGCCATTGAACTAGAATGAAGGGTGTTTTTTTCCCCCCCCCTCTTTTTTTTTGTTGTTTCTTGTCTCCCTTCTCTCCTTTGGCTTACACCCCCGCCCGTGCATTTTATCCCATTTTTATTTGTACGCTTTCTTACTCGTACGCCGGGGGGGAGAGAAGGGACAAGAAGAAAGAAAAGAAAAATGAAAAGAAGAAACCGACATTTATCCCTCTCCCCCTCCCCATCGAAAACTAGTTTTTGAAACTTGTCGTTTTTGGATTTCCCAACCCCCGCTTTTCTAGCAAGGTAAAAAAAAAAGAAAAGAAGAAGGGGAGGGGGAAGAAAAAAAAAGATGGCACAATGCTCACGTGACGTGTGGGATGAGTACTTAGATACGTTGAGCAGAAAGGATGCTGATGCGATTTTGGGGAACTACACAGAAAGCAGCATCCTGCGTATTTGCAATCAAAGCAGCGGGGAGGGGATAAGGACCTACACGGGCTTGGGGGAGATACAAATGGGCATCGAGACGATGTTTCGCAACCTGACTGACATCTCAACGTTCTCAGTGCAGATGGAAGAGATCGAGGACAGAGCGGTGAACGGCAAGGGGCAGGTGTTCGCTTCCTGGCGGTGCCCCTCCAGCGGCATCCACGACGCGACAGAAACTTTGCTCATCGACCAGGACTATAAGATTCTAAGACACAACATCGTGTGGCAACAGGTCTAGAGAGGCGGGGGAAAAAAAAAAATGTATAATGTAACTAGAGTTTCTTTCGTTTTTTTTTTTTTTTCCTTTTGACGGCAGTAGCACAGTGCATATCACCATGTCGCAAAATAAAAAAAAAGGGGGGTGGAGTAAAAAAAAAAAAAGAAAAAAAAAATGTTTCCCAACAAGACGAAAGCGAAAAAGGGGGCAGACACGAAGCCACCGGAGACGTTCGAGAAGGAGTGGCAGAAGATGGAGGACTCCTTCAACGAGCTGTTGACGTTCATCGAGGGCGGCATGTTGACCCCTGACCCCGGACACTACAAGAGGAGCATGGGCGCGTACGCGGTGGTCTACAATATCTGCACAAAACACGAGGGCGCGAAAATGGGGGTCAACTTTGCCGCGGAGCTATACAAAAGGGCCAAGAGCTTGGTAGAGAAGCATCTAGAGGAAAAGGTCACCAAGCAGGTGATCCAAAAAACCGGCGACGCGCTTCTCCAAGAGGTCCACAAGGAATGGAGAACCCACGCTTTGATCGTGAAATGGACCCGGTTTATGTTCAAGTACCTCGACGACTACTACACCAAGAGCCCCATCATCGACACACTGACCATCATGATGCTTAAGTGCTTCCACAGCGCTGTCTTTGACAAAATCAAAGACAACCTTCGGCACGTCATCCTTGCCAACATCGAGTCTGAGCGTGATGGCAACACCATCAACAAGGAAGTACTCCGGTCAGCCATATGGCTCTTCATCGACATGGGCATGAACACATGTGATGTGTACGATGAAGAGCTTGAAAAAGTCCTCATCAAGCAGACAAAGCAGTACTACAAAAAGGAATCCGTGAAGTGGATGGCGGAAGAGGGCGGACAACACACGTACCTGAAGCGAGCAGAGGCGCGTATCAACGAAGAATCCCGCCGAGCCGACTCCATCCTCGCACCGACCACAAAAGGCCCGCTTCTTAAAGCGCTTGACGATGAACTTCTTGCACCTCACATCGAAACCTGTTTGAAATGCCCCGACGCTGGATGCGAAGCGCTGCTTCAGTCCGAACGCAATGAAGGCCTCGGCAGGATGTTCCGCCTTTTCTCCCGTGTGGAAGGCGGTCTTGACCAAATGGCCGGAATTGTTAAGGACCACATCGAAAAAGAAGGAAAGCTGTTGAACTCGAAGTTCTCCACAGGCAGCGCTGGGGAATCCGGCGAAGCAGCATCTACAACATACATTAAATCCTGCCTCACGCTTCACGATAAGTACACAGTTCTTTTCGAGGAGAGCTTAAGCAAGCACGAGGTGTTCACAAAGGCACGCAAGGCAGCATTTGAAGTCTTCATCAACCCCCAGCAGAGCGATTCGTGGGCTTTGAAACAAAAGTCCAAAGATGGGATGGAGATCGTGACCACCTCAGAGCTGCTCTCAACTTACATCGACAGCATCATCAAGAAGGAGATGGAGTCCGAGGAACAGCTGGACGCCATTCTCGAAAAATCCGTGACGTTGTTCACGTACATCCACGACAAGGATCTGTTCCAGCAGTTCTACATGAAGCAGATGTCGAGAAGGTTGATGCACAACAAGAACCAACGGCTCCTTGACCAGGAAAGATCGCAGATCGGAAAGCTTAAAATGAAGATGGGATCCGCATTCACATCGAAGCTTGAGGGAATGCTCGCGGATCAAAGCCACGCTGACGACCACAACCGTCGTTTCAAGCAGCACCTCACAAGCAACCAGGAGGCTAAGCTACCCATCGACTTCACCCCAATGGTTCTCACCACCGGTTTCTGGCCTGCGTTCAAACACGATCAGCTCGTTCCTCCTGAGGAGATGAAGATTTGTCTTGAGCAGTACGAGAAGTACTACGCAAAGGCAACCCAGTCCAGGAAGCTGACGTGGATCCACTCCCTCGGTCATGCGACGGTCTCAAAGAAGTTCGCGAAGGGACCCCGAGACATGTCAGTGACAACGTACCAAGCTTGCGTGTTGGTTTTGTTCAACGCAACAGGCTCGGTCTTGGTGAAGGAAGCGCAGGAAACGCTTTCCCTTCCTTTTGAGGAGATTAAGAGAACGATCCACTCCCTTGCTTACGGTAAATACCCGGTTATTAAACGGGCTGACGGTGCAAAGGTGAAACAGGTTAAGGAGACTGATCAATTCGTTGTATGGGACAAAAAAAAAAAAAAAAAAAAAAAAAAAAAAAAAAAAAAAAAAAAAAAAAAAAAAAACACAGATTAACGAGGAATTTCACACGAACTCCAGGAAGTTCAAAATCCCTGCTGTGGTGAAGCAGGAGAGGGAATCCATCACTGACACTAACCAAGAACAGCGCAGGCACGTGATCGAGGCGTGCATAGTCCGGATTATGAAGAGCAGGCGTACGCTCTCGCACAATGACCTTGTCACTGAAACCATTAAGCAGCTTAGCCATCTTTTCTCCCCTGATATGAGAATCATTAAAAAGAGGATTGAGGACTTGATCCAGCGGCAGTACCTCGAGCGGGACGAACAAAATAGGAACCAGTACCGCTACCTGGCGTAAAGAGGGTGGGGAATGAGGACAGGGAAAAATTACACATAGAGGGAAGAAAAAAAAAAAAAAAAAAAAAAAAAAAAAGTGTGTTACACAACAACAACGACAAAAGAAAAAGAAAAAAAAAGTGTTCTCCCTCTCCCCATGAAACCCCTCTTTTTTTTTTTTGATGGGGGCCGTTGCTAGCACTTTCTCCCCATCGGTTTTTTTTTTTCTTTTTATTTACTTCCAAGCTGCTTTCTCTTGAAGATTTTTGGTTTTATAAAATATAAATCAGGTTTTTACTTTATCTTACTCCCACAGTCATTTTCCCAGAAATGGGTAGAAAACCGAAGGCTTCTGGGAAGCAATGCAGCGCAAGGTCGCCTACGCGCAAGAGGCCTTGAGGCCAGACCCCACCAAAGTGGGCCTCAGGTTCAAGATTGACATGGGCATCAAGTCTATGTACGTCGGTGTAAAGATTTTCATACGAAAGCAGCTTGTCAGTAAATAGAAATAAATATTTTTTTTTTCTTTTTTTTTTTTTTTTTTTTTTTTTTTCCATTCTGCGATGAAGATTGTGGGGAAAGAACATGGATTGATTGCCCGCTGCGCAGAAGTAACAGGGCGCCATCGACACTGGCCTCCCTTTATTTCATTTTCAGTAGAGAAGCCAAGGCGTATGATGATGTAGGGATTAAATCGCAAGAAAAAAAAAAAAAAAAAAAAAAAAAAAAAAGAGAGAAGAGATACTTTTTTCAGGTTTTTTACCTTTTTAAAAAAAAACTTTTTTTTTTCTTACTGCAAACCTCTTATTTTTTTGTCTCGGAACCTTCCCCCCCCCTTTTTTTTTACAATTTTTATTGTTATTTTTTTTTTGATTTTTCTAGCCCCTTAAAAACACGCGCGTGGAAAAGAAAAAAAAGAAAGAAGGGAAAATGGGGGGGGGGGGGTAGTGTTTTTTGTTTCCCCCCTCTTTTTTGTTTCCCCCCCCTTTTTTTTCTCGTTTCTGTTCCTTAGGTTTTCTTTTTAAAAAAAAAACGAAAAAAAAAAGCTTTCCCCTAACCTTGCTTTTTTTTTAAAGAGGAACGAGGAAAAAGGAGAAGGAAAAAAAAAAGGAAATTGTTTTAAAAAAAAGAAAAGAAGAAAAAAAAAAAGAAAAAAAAAAAAACAGTGGACCTGGTGTGGGAATGGGAATTTGTTGTCCCAATAAACGGTTGGAACGGGATAGATAAAAACATGAAAAAAAATAAAAAATAAAATAAAAACAGCAAAAAGAAACTGTCAATTTCTTTTTTCGGACCTTCTTTCTTTCTTGTGCAGCGTAGTTTTGAATGAAAGAAGAGTTACCACCTATCAGAGACTGGCTTCACTCCACCTATTCTCGCCTGTTTCTTGTCCACCTTGTCTTCCCCATCCTTCACCCCCCCCCTTTTTTTTCCGATTCCCCCGTTCACACCTGCTCCTTTTTATTTTATCCCCACTGTCCTATTTAGCCCCCCTCCCCACAAACACCACCTGCGCTTTAAAAAAAAAAAGAAAAAAATGAAAGAAGTAATATAAAAAGAAAACAAATTTTAAGAAGGAAAAAGAGGTTTCTTTATTTTCTCGCTCCCATATTTTATCCCCGTCTATTTTGCCTCCCCCCCCCCCTTTATTACTGTTAGGGGAGCATATTCTCTTGTTTTTTTTTTCTTTTTTTTTTTTTGGAAGTGTATGGCCAGCACAAGGTGCTTTAAGTGCGCACAAAATCAACACAAAAAGAATTTTTAAAAGATTCCGGGAATCGACCTTTTCTTTTGTTTTTAAAACCCACCCCCCCCCAAAAAAATATTTTCTTCAACAGTAGCTTTTTTATTTATAATACCCCCCATCCCATCCCACCCCCGTTCTCTTTCCTTCCCCATCCCCGTCTCATCCCCCCCCTTTTTTTTATCTTTATATTTCTTTTTTTTTTTTAAAAAAAAAAAAGTTCAAAAAGAGAAAAAAAAAAAAACACTATGGTGAAATGAAAATGAAAAACCAGTCTGTATTTTTGAGGGTAATCCTGTTTGCAGCATGGTGGGGGGTGTCGGGGGTCAGCGACGGACTGAGTTCCAAGGCCGTTACGGAGTCTGGTTTTGTCTCCCTCCCCTGCATGTTGGTACTATGCTGCGCATGGGCAGCTACAGGAGCAAAACTGCCTCTACACAAAGACGCAAGCACGATCAAAGCCGGTACATGTGTAGGCTTCGGTCTAGCCGCTCTCTTCTGGGGGGTGCGCTTAGGTAGCCTTGTTACGGTTTATGCTGTGAAAACATCCGAGCCACTTTACACCACAGGAGTAGCCATATATTTAGGTGAAGGTGCTTCGGTAAAACAGGCTTTGGCGGTGGCGGTGATCTGTGGGTGTTCAGCTTCACTCTCTGTGAGCGTGACATTTTTATCTCCGATTTTCGCCTTCGCGTCGCTCAGTAATCTTTTGCTGTCGTGCCGGACAGTGTTCGTTAAATCGATTCTGACCTCTACGGGGGCAGCTCCTCTTCAGCTTTTCTCTTCGATCTCGTTCTTCGGGTTCTTGTCGTTAGTTCCCCTCGCTGCCGTAGAGGTCATCACGCTGCCCTTCCCCTCCCTCTACACACTGGCGTTGTGCATTCCGTCCGGTATTTGCTACTTCTTCTACAACTACCTTGGGTTTTTAATCCTTGAATCGGTGTCGTCCTGTACCTATGCTGTCGGGAAGGAAATCCGCTGTTTAATCGTGTATGGGTGGGCTGCGCTGGTGTGGGGCGTGGGGCTCGGCGACATGAGGCATCTGCTTGGAATGGCGGGGATCCTCCTGGGGTCCGTGGGGTATTGGAAGGCCTTGAAGGAGAACACTGTCAAAACACAACCAGATCATGAATTCGTGTGAAAACAAAAAAAAAAAAAAATATAAAAAAAAAAATATTTAAAAAAAAAAAAATCCCTCCACCCACCACCACCACCCCTCAAAAAAAAAAAAAAAAAAAAAAAAAAAAACGGCAACATTACTCCACCCCCCTTTTTTTTTCCCCCCTATAAAAAATTTTTCAAAAAAAAAAAAAAAAAAAAAGGCAAAAAAAAAAATGAACGTGCAACTTGAGACATCCCCCGGGAAGTATGTGGATATTCCTGTTAACGAGCAGGATACGATAATGGATTTGAAGAACAAGGTGAGGGTGGCGACAGGGATGACGGAGCCGGATGCGATCTTCACCCTGAAGGTGAAGAACCAGTGCCTGAACGACGACGAGGCGTTGACCACGAAGTACTCACTAAGCAACAACGATGTGCTGATCCTGATCTCTGAACCAGACGAGGACCTGTGTGGGAAGAAGCTGGACCAAGAGTCGGACGACACAGAAAACCCCAAAAAGGACGTTGTCGTAGACATGCCAAAGGTCGGGGACGAAATCCGAAAAACCTCCTTCTTGATTTTCTACGAAAAATATTCATGGTTGATCACTATCGCAGCTTGCATGACAGTCTTCTTCTGTCTTCTAGCACTGGTCATCGTTACCATCGTGAATCAAGGAACCGACTCTGACGATGAAGATAAATTCTGGATAAACCAGCTCTCCAAATATTCTGTTATTTCCCTTGTCCAGTTTATTGCGGGGATCGCGGCGGACAAGTACAAAGTTAAGGTTTCGTACACCCGAAAAATTGTCCATGTTTTTTACTTTGTGTGGCCGCAGCTTCTCGACAAGGTCCTGCTCGGGTTCGAAAGGACGATTTACTCTGAGCTCTGGAACGTAATGATCATTATGCTGGTTTTGATTGCGCTGATCGAGCCAATTCGGGAGAGGCTGAGGATTTGCCAGTTGATGTTTGCTGCTGTCGATCGACCTGAAGACAGACCTTTAACACTATTTTGGAGTGTTAGCCAGCTCATCGCTTCGCTAACTGTTATCGCCAGTGCCGCTGTATTGTTCAGCCACATTGATAAATCTGATTGGATTTTCATTCCGTTGTTGGTGCTGACGATTGGTGATGGGCTTGCTGAGCCGATTGGGGTAACATTTTCAACTCCAGCTACAACGTTTAAGGTAAAGGGGTTGTGTGTGGACAGGCATTATACAAGATCTCTGCAGGGTTCGGGGTGGGTGTGGGCGTTCGCTTGTATTTCGGTGGCGATCTTCTACCATTCCTTCACAACGGCTCAGTTCGTGCTGACGATTTTCGTGCTTCCGATTTTTGAAACCCTGATCGAGGCGTACAGCCCTCACACGTGGGATAACCCTCTCATTCTTCTCGGGGGTTACTCTGTTTTATTCGCAGCTTATTGGTTGTGAGAATGAAACATGTTTATAACAACAGTTCTGGTTTTTTTTTTTTTTTTTTTTTATCTTTCTCCCTCTTTTTCTTTTTTTTTCAGGTGGTGGGGATAACATGGAAATATAAAGAAGTACATCAGATGTGTTGTTCGCTGTTGACCTCCCCGTCGGTCATCACCGGTAGCGCCCAAGTGGAAGAAGCAGATGCTCTGGGTGGCGAACAGGCAGCAAACTACACGGGCTCAGAATCTTGGTTACCTGGGGCGCCCCGGTTGGGGTTGAGCTGCACACCGCACGCATTAAGGACACGACGCGGAACGCAGAAGAAGCTACAGCTAGGCCGAGGTGCGCCCCCTGTAATCAAGTAAATGGTGCTTGTGCAGGGTGCCCCCACCGGCTTCCTTTAAATCATCAAGTTTTTTTTTTTTTTTTTAACCATCTACCAACGGACCATTTTTTGCCCACCAAGGGGTAATTTTTCAAAACTTCAAAAGAAAAGAAGAAAAAAAAAAAAGAAAAAAAAAACTATACTACCGCAACGCCGGGCTGTATACCACCTGAAATGCCTCCAGATGTCCTATTAAAGGTTAAAATTCGATAATGAGATTTTTAAGGCCAGGACCCCGGCTGCGAGAAGTGGCCGGGCCGTATTGCATTGAAGCCCTTTGCGCAAAAGGTTTTTTATTTTTTATTTTTTTTTATTCAAATCGTCTATTTTTATAGACGCTCGATGGTAGGTGGTTAATATATTTTATACTTCCAAACAAATTTACAAAAGAAAAAAAAAGGGAGAGGGGAAGGTGGAAAAAAAAAAAAGGAAAAAAAAAAAGAAAGAAAGAAGAGGAAAAAAAAAAAAAAAAAAAAAGAAATTGCTGATAAGCTCTCTTCCTCCCCTCCCTCCCTCCTCCTCCTCCTCCTCCTCTCCCTTCCCCTCTTTTTTTTTTATTTATTATACCCTTTGTTAAACCATTAGCTTAAAAAAAAAAAGAAAAAAGAAAAAAGCACCTTTTTTTTCTTCTTCTTTTTTCTTTTTTTTTTTACCCCGTTTTTTTTTTTTTTTTTATTATTATTTACTTTTTTTTTTTTCCTTCTCCTCCCACCTTTGTTTTGTTATGAGGCTTAATAAGTTTTTTTTTTTTTTTTTTTTTTTTGCTATTTACTGGTCAACAGTAGTTTCACGTTACCTCTCTGTTGCGGGCCCTCGACGGTGAACGCAAGATCTGAGAGGACGGCGAAATCATCTTTCATTGGCGGTAAGTAAGCGAAAAAATTTTTTTCACGACACTCTAAGTTCTTCACCCTCAACGCTTAACCCTAACGTGTACTCCTGTATCTGAAGGACAACCCCTGATTTTCGCCTTGGACGGGGTCTGGAGTGCGTTAAGTAATTTCAGAAGAGTGTAAACAAAATTAACTTAAGAGAAAGAAAGAGAAGTGGAAAAAAAAAGGGGGGGAGGGTTATATTAACTCAACGACTTTGTCATTTTCCTCTTGATTTTTGTTCTTGTTTTCCCTATCTTGTAGCACGCAAGCAGAAGAAGGAGGACAAAAAAAAAAAATGAAAGAGGGAAAAGAGTTTTTAAAAAAAAAAAGATAGGGCACATTATAAAGTTTTTTTTTTTTTGCAAGTGCCGTATTTTTTTTTTTTTTTTTTTTTTTTTTTTTTTTTTTTTTTTTTTTTCATTTGGGTGTGATTCTGATGAGTTTTCAAAAAAAAAAGTTTTTTTTTTATTCGGGTTTGGGTCGCTGCTCAAACTTCTCTCCCTATCTCACCATCATAAAAGCGAGTTTTTTTTTTTTTTTTTTTTTTTTTTTTTTTTTTTTTTGACTCGTAAAATCTAGCCTGAGAGATAAGAGCAAAACATGAAAAAAAAAAAGGGGAAACACTCATACAAAAAAGCTTTAGTTTTTCCGTAAGAGAAGGTTTTCGGGCCCAAAAAAAAAAAAAAAAAAAAAAAAAAAAGTCCCTACGAAAGGGTCATTTTAAAGGTGTCTGTGCTGTGGGTCTGAACTACCATACTGCTGGAAAAAAAAAAAAAAAAAGAAAAAAAAAAAAAAAAAAAAAAAAAAAAAAAAGAACCTACACAAAGAAATGTACAAACTCAGCAAAAGACAAATAAACAACAAAACAAAAAAAGGAAACAAAAAAAAGGAAAGAATCAAGCCTCCCCAAAGGAGGGCCAAGGGAATTTCTTGTTTGTAATGTAAATCGAACTGTGCTTCCTGAAATTTGTGTTTCCTCAGGTTGGCGTATACGTTAGCTGTGAAGCACACTGCAACTGTCTAGCTATTTAAGAGGAGAAAGGCGCGGGACGAATTGCCCTAATGTAATGCCAAGAGAAAAGGAGAAAAAAAAAAGGGAAAAAAAATGAGGGAGGGAAAGGAAAAGGCTAGCCAACTCTTTCTAACGATGCGCCGCGATTCGCAATGGGAAAAAAAAAGATTTTTTTTTTCTTTCTTTCTTATTGTTGATTTACATTTTTTTTTTTGTCAATTGCGATGGTTGGGGGGGAAAAAAAATTGCTGAAATCCATGTATTCATCACATTTTTTTTTCCCCGAGCCTAGTCGCTTTTTTTTTTCAGCGGGGGGGGCTATGTTGGCAAGAAACGGGGAAACGTTTTCTGTTTCCGTTTCCTTATTTTTCAAAAAAAAAAAAAAAAAAAAAAAAAAAGAAAAGAAAAAAAAAAAAAAAAGAGAAAGCTTGGAAACGCGTTTCCTTACCGACATAGCCCTAGGGGGGAGTTGACTGCACTGCCTTCAAAAAGAAAACATTTGTACTTCTCCCCCCTCGAGAGTTCTTTTTCATTTTTTTTTTTTAACCGCTGCTGAAAGGGGATAGGTGCAGGTAGAAGATGAGAACAAGGGGGCGTCTCACAAGACTTCCTTTACCTCATATATTTTTTTTCCTTATCCTACTATCTCGATTCAGATGCCATCCGTGCATGAGAAGGGTAAGAATATGCAGAAAGAAAGAAGGAAAAGATTTCAACTGGAAACCCTGCCTTCGTGTTGCTTTCTTTCTTTCTTTCTTTCTTTCTTTCTTTCCTTCTTTCTTGAGAGGTCTTCGAATATAAGGTGAATCCATTTTCTATTTATTTTTTTTTTTCTTCCCCCCTCAGTTATTATTATGTGACAGTAACCAAGCTGTGGCTATTTTAGGAAACTGAAGTAGCCAGCTTCGCAGGGTAGCTAGTGATGGCTGCCTTGTGTTCACAAAAAAAAAAAAAAAAAAAAAAAAAAAAAAGGGTTGCATTCTCCTTCTCCTCCTCTCCCCACTTACTTCCCCTACCCCATATGGTTAGGGATTTCTTTTTTTTCTCTTTCTTTTATACACTAAAGTCTGGTGTAGAAATAAGTACCCGGGATGCGTGAGAGGAACGATTTTTTTTTTTTGCATAAAATTTTAAAGGGATTGAGGCAATTTCGGGGTGGGTCTTTTATTTATTTATTTTTATATTTTTTATTCCCCTCTCCTTTTCTCTCTCTCTCTCTCTCTCTCCCCCCCCCCCATATTTATTTTTATTGTGTTGTGGGTCAGTCTTGGGAATAAAAGAAGAAGAAGAAAAAAAAGAAAAAGAAAAAAAAAGAAAAACACATTGTTTAGAAGAACGAAACAAGAAGAAGAAAAAAAAAAAAGAGAGAGGGTAAACACAAACATACCTCTTTTTTTTCTAAAACGATCCAGCTTTATATTTTTCATTTTTCGTTTCCCCTCTTTTTTTTGTTCTTTCCCCCCCCCTTTTTTTTCTCAAAAGATTTGGGAACCAAGGTACAGGCGCGAGGTACTAAGGTTTTGCTAAAGAGAGGGGGGGTGGGGAGGGAGGAAAAAGAAAGAAAAGCAAACTTAGAGCTTTATTTTATTTTTTAAAAAAAATATTTTTTTTATATATATCTCTGATTGAGGGTGTTGATGAAACAATTGCACAACCCACATATGGGTCTTTTTCTCCTTTATCGCTTTCTTGTGAAATTCAAAAACACCGAAAGCTGAAAAAAGCAACACGTGACTCAAGTTTCCCCGCTTGTGGCCAGAAGGAAAGAGAAAAAGAAGAAGAAGGGGGAAAAAAAAAGTGCATTAGAGACTTTTATTTCCAGGGCAGTAAGACTACTCGCTTTAAAACGCTAAATGTGCCAACGCTGTATTTGTTGGTTTTTTATTGAAGACATAAAGGAGAAAAAAAATCTTTTTAGAGATAAGTAGACAAGGGGGACGTTCCAAAACAGGGACCTCCTTTTATCTCATCTCTCTCTTTTTTTTTTTTTTTTTTTTTTTTTTTTTTTTTTTTTTTATTTCACTCTTCAGAAATTACTTCACGCACTGGGGGGCCCATTACTTCACGCTAAATCTCATTACTTCACGGTGAAATAATGGCCTGTTTTCCGTGGAGTAATTGGGGGTTTCCGTTAAATAATATGCCTCGGTAGGCCAATTTTTGCCTCGGTTCGGTTCCCAGTGGGGCTACTTTTTCCTCTCAGTTTGCTATTTCCCCCCAGGTTCAGCTCAATTGGCCAACTTTTGCCTCGGCTCAGTTCCAAGTTGGACTACTTTTTCCTCCCAATTTGCCCACTTTTGGCTAGGCCTTATTCCCAGTTTCTGTGGGTAACTCTTCTGTGGGTAAGGGTAACTTAGTCAGCTTACCCAAGCACCCCAAAAGACTTCAAAATACCGAAGCAGCAGAAAAAAAGGAGCCAGCGGCCGCGCCAGGTATGGGAAGGCCTGATTAGAGATGGTGACAGTGGCAATGCCAGCGACAGCGGCAGCTCTTAGTCAACAAAAGGAGGAAAAACAACTTGTATTGTAACCTTTGTAACCCCTCTCTTGTTGTACCCCTTGTCACCCTGTTGTGCCCCTCGTGGTGAAGTAATTTCAGAGTGTCGTAAAATAAAACCACTTACCTACCGCCAAGTAATGCTTTACCGACCTCTCGGTTCCGCATTTTACCATCTCGGGCCCTGCGGGCCCTCGACGGTAAAATGCGGAACCTCGAGGTAACGGTAAAGTCATTACTTGTTGGCAGTAAATAGCTATTTTTGTTCGCAAACAATGTTTATTGTCGAGAAAAAAAAAAAAAAAAAAAAAAAAAAAATAGTTAATGGCAAAAACGTAATGAGTTATTTTTTATTAGGTAAAAAATACCGCTCGTGCGCACTAGCAAAAATGAAACGCCAAAAAACTGTTTTTTTTTAAATGGGGGAGTACATATTTACAAAAGAATTGCGTAGCTTAACTAACAGGCGGGCTTGTTCGGGTACTTCTGGTCACATCTCCTCCTTCGGGACATCACCTCCACCACAGAGAGGAGCCTGTTGAAGCCTCTGCAATGGGCGCGTACTGGTCACGGGCAGTCGTTTAGGTCCAAAATCCGAAAAAGAAAAGTACATAATTTATACGGCAGATTCTCTTTTTTTTTTTTTTTTTTTTTTTTTTTTTAATCATTCCCCCTCCCCCCCGAACATGCATATTTATTGTATTTTTTTTATTTTTTTGCCAACAAAGGGTTTTGGATTTTTTGGGTCTTATCCCTCCTCCTTCTCTCCCATTTTTTCTTTTGCAGAAAAAAAAAAAAAAAAAAAAAAAAATGGGCGTGTTCAAATGATAAGGGAACGTTGGCAAGCTTCTCCAGGTTTTTACCTCTAAAGTAACAGCCAGTTCCTCTAGAAAGGTGTCACATAACAGTATATCTCTTTATTTTTATTTTCTAAAAGAAAAAAAAAAGAAAAGATTGACTCTGCAGCATGATGACAAAAATAACTCTATATCCTACTTTCTATTTCTTTCTTCCTTCCCGACTTTTCCCTCAAAAAAAAAATCTTTTTGCACACGGTCTTTTCAGGTAATACAAAGAAGCACTGAAAGAAGCAAATAATCATGGGACGAGGATGGAACGGCAGGCAGCTGGCCTCCTTCTTTCTCCCCTTTTTATTTTTCCCCCGGCAGTACAAACAAAAAAAAAAAAAAAAAAGAAGACGAAAAGCAAAACCTTTTCCCTGCACTCCAAATATTCTTTTTTTTTTATTATTTTCCATTACTTTTTTTGGGATCCGGAAAGGCTAATAAGCATGAAAACGAGAAAAAAAAAAGAAAGAAAAAAAAAAAAGAAACAAAGAGTAAAATAACTGGAGAGGAGAACAAAGAATGCTCAGCCCCCCCCCCCCCCCCCCCTTTCCCCCCGTTTATATTCTTCTGCATCCAGCCGATTTAAAAAAAAAAGTTCAATTTCTTTTTTTTTTTTAGAGTAGAGGAATTTTTTTTTTTGCTGTTTTCTTTGGTGCCCAATACATGTATGCAAAAAAGCAGGGGAAAAAAAAAAAGAGGAATTGGGCTCTCCCTTTTTATTTGTTTTTTGTCAAAAGAAAATTTTAAATCGGCTGAAACCCCCCCCCCCCCCCCCCCACCACCTCCATCCCATTCGAGCAAATCCCCCCTTTTTTTTCCTCAAAGACTTCTTTTTTTTTCACTTTTTTTTGTTAGTGCGAAAAAAGTTTTTTTTTTTCCTTCACTCGCCTACTATCAAGGTGGATTTCTTCCCCCTCACTCCTTTTCTTACCTTCTTTCTGCAGTATCTTAACACTATTGAGGTACTGATACTTATTTATTAAGCTTTTTCCTTTTTTGCTTTTTCCTTCTGTTACCCTCCCAGTGCGGAATCCTCGAAGCCTTGGGAAAAGATGTCGTCACTTGTTGAATAACACTAGAAAAAAGAATCCTTTATGTGGTCTTAGCACTTTAGCTACCGTGGCTCTCATGTCATTAGCTGTCTATTTTGTACTACATATTATACACAAACAAAAGTTTTTTTTTTTTCTATTTCTTTTCCTCTTCTTCTTCCTTCAGGTACTTTACGTTATTTTTTTTTTTTTGTTATAACTCCCCCGGCTTGCTTTACGAAATAGTATCCTTCCATTCCACCCTGGTGTGCAATCGCGCTCTTTTCTCATTTTTTTTTCCCCCCGCCCTTCCCCCTCAGCTTCTTCCTGAAAAAATCAGAAGTTTTTCTTTTTTTTTTAGAAAAGGAAGAAAGACAAAGAAAAAAGTTTGGGGAAAAAGAGAAAAAAAAAAAAAAAGAAAAAACAAGAAAGATAATGAACAAAAGAGAGTGAATAGGAAGAAACGAAGAAGGAAGAAGAAGAAGAAAGATTTCCCCCACCACTTTTTGAGGGGAAAGAAAAAAAGAAGAAAAAAAAGCAAGTTGTTGTGGATGTCGTACTTCTTATTTTTATAGGGGGGTATCTCCCACTCCCCCCTTTTTTTTTCTATTCGGGGTGGTGGGGTTAACACGGAAATATACTTTTTTTTTTTTTTTTTTTTTTTTGGAAAATCACACAAATATTATGGGAGGAAAAAAAGCTAAAAACATCACACTCCCCAGTCTTGTGGCAGTGCGATCAGCCTAGCCTAGTTTTCTTTGCTGAGTTCGGGATGGGTATTCAACTAAAGAAGGGTCGATAGATAGAAAGTCCGGCCATCCCTTGATCTGCTTCCATTCGCTTTATTGTTTTCCTCCACCCAATTTTTGCCTTTTCAACAGCAGCCCATGTCAGTTCGTAGCAAATACGGGTTTTCTCTCTAAATTGTCGTCAGTAAGTCACAACATGAAAAAGAAAATATGGAGGGGTTTTTTTGACCCGTTGCTGCTGTTTTCTCCCTTCCCTTTCCTTCTTTCTCTCCTTTCTTTCCTTCCTCTACTCCCAACCCCCTCCCCCCCCTTACTGAATTCCTTCTTTTTTTTTTTTATTATATCCCTCCCTTTTCACCATATTTCTTTTTATTTTTTTTTTTATTATTATATTCCCCATCCAGCTGTTTTCCTCTTTCTTTTTTTTTTGTTTTTTTTTTTTTTCTTACTGCTCATCTCATTTTTTTTTCCCCCCCAAAACTCTTGTTTCTTCATTTTTCTCGTTTATTTCCGTTGTTTAAAAAAAAAAAGAAAAAGAAAAATAAAAAAAGAAATTAAAAAAAAGAAAAGACAGATGAGGGGGACAAAGCAAAGGAAAGAAAAAGAGAGAAAAAAATGGGGATAATAGATTATTGCGTTTACGGTGGAATGCTCGCATTAATAGGGGCAGCCAAGGTGAACAAGTACCACGCTGGCACTAGGGAGAAGAACAAGAGAATAAACGAAAGACGGTCCACCCGCGAGGTAATGACAGTAAGGATACCCAGGACAGCTAACCCACGGCACAAAATTATTGCGGTGAAGATAATAACATGGGTGGCCATGATGTTGCGAAAGGTGATGGGCCACCGGCTGTGGAGGTGCCTATTTTGCGAAACAGTAAACGAGGCAGCGCTGCCCTGCAGGAAATGTGGATTTTCTAGAAAACAGCGACGTTTCTACACCGACTCACCAGCAGCTCTTCCGGAGGTTCCTGAAGAGGATATTCGCTACTTAGTGGGAAGCCTTCTCTCATGGCCAGCCACCGCTCACACTATGCAGCTTCGTTCTTGGATTTTCTATCGTGACTCATCACCCACACATATGCTTTGGACATGTTCTTCTTGTGGCACCATCAACAGTAACATCCTTGTTTGTCGGCGTTGCCATGTTCCTAGAAAGCCTCTGCAGATACACACCACAGCGAGCTCCTCTTATTTACTGTTTAAAAACATCCCTTCCAGTGTCGTTGTCCCCGCTTTTGAGAAAGCCGTGTGGGAGCTCACGGCGCAGCATGTTATCTCGAGCCTCCCTGCTGGGCATAAACCGTATTCGTTGCTGTGCTGCTTTGAAAGCCAGCTTCATGCCGATCGTTGCCTCAATCATCTTGGCGGGGGTTGTTTCAAATACCTTGGGAAGCAGATCGAGGTAACCCCCTCCAAATGGGGGCATCGAAAGGCCCACATCGCGCAGAAAACAAAACTGTCGCACATCAAAGAGAGCCCCCTCGAGAACGGTGACGCTAGTGACATCAAACACGCGGTGGGGACAACCACACAGCTGCCACAACACCAGCCGCATGTGATGGACCCATCTGAAGTGATTTACGTGAAAGGCCTCCCGTCATGGGTGTTCAACGACCCTTTGATAAGCCCTGGCGACGTGAAAGACTACATTGAAGATCTGTGTGGAAAACGCCCTGTCCGGGTGGACAAGATAGACATGAACCGTCAGGGTTACACAGCAGCTGTGCTGCTGCAGTTCAAAGGCCCGCAAGCCATGAAAACAGCTTATAATAACCTGTTTTCCACGCAGGAGATCAAGCTCGACGTGCGGTGGACGCACACCCGGAAGAATCAGCAACGTCGCTGCGACCCTGTCCACACGGACTACCTCCACGACAAGGTGACGGCCATTGTGAGGGAGTGCAAGTCGGCAGAGGTGCGCGCATTAAAGCGCCCGTCTGAAAGAATAAAAACAAACATGCCTGCGAAGAGCATATGGTTGGTGCACCCACACGAAGGGGTGCACCTCGTGTGCATGAAGAGCAGTCTCATTGGTGACTCGGTTAAGGACCCTGTCGCCCCCCAAGAATGCGGCGATGCAGGTGGTGAAGAGTACCAAAAATGGTTGGCGAGTGACAGGGCAAAGCCAAGGCAAAACCCTTGGACATGGAATTACGAGCTGCCATATGATGCGCCCAGCACCCACAGGGTGGCACGGGACCTGCTGGAACGGGGGGCCGTCTTCAACGACAGGACGCTATCTGCCTTGATCACCTACACGAGCAGACAGTGGGCTGGTGAGCTAGGGCAAAAGAACTACCGATACTTAAAGATTCCTGTTGAGGTTGTGGACGATCTCGTGAATGGGTTCACAGAGGTCCTAGCAAGCGATAAACATGATCTGATAGGTTTACGGTCGTACTGTAGCATGTTCACAGCGATGAGGGATGTTTCCCCGACAAGATGGCTGCATCTGTACGTCCGCTTCAGGCAGCATGTAGAATCTTTTGAGAAGACCCCATGCCTGGTGGCAGGGACCGACAGAGAAGGGCTGGAGTACCGGTGCATATACGAGTACCGGAAGGCCATCAACACCAATAAGAACCACGCGCCGAAAATGGTTAAAGTGACGGACCACATCAGCAGGGTGTACAGCAGGCTGATGTCGTCCTGCGGGCGGCGGCACGGGCTGCAAAAAAGGCAGAACAAAAAGGTATGGGAGACATTCCTCCCCGTATTCCCGGCGATGCTCGTCAGAGACTTCGAGCAATTTGGGTTCATCCCTTCCGAGAGACATAAGTACCTTCTGTTTAGAGCATACACGGACTTGGGTACCTTTGAGAAGGCCTGCAACATGATCGAATGGGATGACAGGATCCTGGTGCCGCGTAAGGATTGGAAGGTGTCGATTAGTGATTCGCTCGTGCTGCCTGGGCTGGCCAATGCAACCCGTAATGAGGCTCACCTAACGGAGTTCCTGAACCTTCTACAGGCGGCGGGCGTCGAGCCTTGTTTTTACACTTACAAGAATCTCGCGTATGTTACGAAGAACTGGTGGGACACACCCTCCCCTGAGCTTTCTGAGTCCTTTTCCAAGCTGGCCGACGAGCTGACTCCTAGCACCCCGCCTGAGAATCTCAACGCGCTGCTTGTCTCGAGCCCACCTCTTGGCATTTGCAAAATCGGCGCCGACACCACCCCATTGGGGCCACGCTCCCCGAGGTATATTCTCAGGTAGGCTTCCCCCACATTCTTTTTTTTTTTTTCTTCTTCTTTTTTTTTTGGTTGTATGTGATCATCGGGCGGAAGATTTTCAAGGATTTCAATTTTTTCTTTATTCTTGTCAGTTAACCCCACCCCTCCCCCAACTACATGTCTCAGGGAATATGCATGAAAGACCCGTACATTATAGCGGGGGGGCGTCGGAGAGGGAGGTACTGCAGAGTAGTCGGGAGGTGCACAGTTGAGAGCGTGCTGCATGATGCTGGAAAGCTCGGAGAGTTCATTCCGACACAAAGGGCGGTCATGCACCAAAGAGTCATGAAGACGA
Organism: Diplonema japonicum; assembly: GCA_964019335.1. Taxonomy (NCBI): domain Eukaryota; phylum Euglenozoa; class Diplonemea; order Diplonemida; family Diplonemidae; genus Diplonema; species Diplonema japonicum. The sequence goes on from OZ025704.1 coordinate 320,320, forward strand.
CAACACTGCTCCACGAGAGCAAGGAACACATGGAGGTGAACATGTGTAGAGTTGTGCGCGTCCCTGGGGTCGCTGTGCAGCAAGACGCCAGCAGAGCCGCGGGTGAAAACAACGTAAGCGAAACCAACAACAAGCCCCCCTACGACTCATCTATATACAAATCGAAATCAAGACGAAGACTCGAATCTGCAATGGCCTGGGTCAACATGGCACGATTCACAACTTAAAAATAAAAATAAAAAAGAACAAAAGAACAACCCCTTTATCAAGGGGAACGGGGGGGATAGAAGAAAAAAAAGAAATGAGTTAAAGGAAGTCTTTGTAAAACACCCTGCATCTATCGCCTTTCAGCTGCGGTTTCTCCTCCTTGTTCCTGCTTTTTTGCTTTCAGGGCTGCGTCCCGAAGGCTGCTCCCCCACTACTGCCCTGCCAGCAAGTGTCTTTGCGTTCCTTCAAGTCGTTTCTTGACAGCTATCGGGATATGCTCCACGGTGTCCGTGCGCCACCGCATGTGGTCTTCACAGTTTTCCAGCTTAACTATCTACATGTTGAGCTTCATCCAACCTTGCAATGTCGTCCAAAACACGAGCAACACGCAAAAAAAGAAAAAGAAAAAAAGAAAGAAAGTAATAAAGGGGGAAAAGAGGGAGGGGAGGGAAATATGTATGACTTCCTTCCGGAGCTTGAATTTTCCCCGCTTAAAAAGCGTAAAGTGGTGATCCCCACACAGATGCCCTGTACACCGTGCCTCATGCATCCGAAGCCCGAAGAATCGTTAACCCAAGACGAAGACCTAGATATTTTTTGCACGCAGCTTGGCTCGCAGAATATCTACAGGTTCAACTTCGAGGGTGTGAGCATGGGTCAAGGCCCGCCTCCTGAAGACGCATCAATCTTTTCTGAAACACCCGAACGCGCTCGGGAAGTGGGTCGGACGCAAACACCTGCCCGGAGCGTGGATTCTGTGTTAAGGTTCGAGGACTCGCTGAGGGAAGCCACCCCGTGTGTGACACAAACAGTGGACTACCTTAAGACCTTTGTATACAAACGGCAAGAAGCTTTAGACATGGCTATGAACAGAAAGGACCTGAACTACATCTTGGCAACGGACGCCGGTAGCGATGGGACGAAGAAGTTTTCTGTAGTCCCCAGAGGGTCCGTGAGGGACATCGTGATGTCGCAGGATTTGAAGGACCGGTGCTTTTACGCGGTCCTACCGCCATGCACGCCTGTTGATATCTACCTTGATATAGACAGAAAGCTGGCCCCCGGTGAAATCGTTGAAGTGGTAGAACGAGAGAAGATGTTGCACGGTGTGCTGAAGCAGCTGCAGAGCTCCCTTGCAACAGCTTACAACGTAAAGATCGAAAAGTTGCTGCTGTTAGATGCGTGCACGGCTTTGAAGGTGTCGTACCATGTTCATTGCGTGCTGGCCAACGACGTCGCGTTTGAAAACACGACAGCTCTGCAGAACTTTCTGAAAACAACGTTTCAAAACGAGCGGTGGGGGTGCGTGGACACCGCGCCTTACGGCAGGTACGCCTGCTTCCGGCTACCCGGATGCGTTAAGAGAGGCAAGAACAACCCCCTCACCCTCATGAACTGCAACAACACGCACCACGAACCGCTTAAAGAACTGATTTTCAAGCACACCCCGCTTGTGTGGAGCGACGGCGGAGTTATAGACATGTGTCTCATCACCAAGACAAGGCTATCGCGGACCGTCACGGGATACGGTGGTTTAAAGGAGATTCCCAGTAATCTCCCCACTGGCGCAGCGCTTGGCATCACAAAGCAACCAACATCACCGGAACCCGAAGAAGTCGTCCTTGGCGTCTTGAAGATATTCCGGGCTCTTTCACCCCACTATGCTAGGCTGAGGCCTGCTGATATCACCGTGAAGCGAAGACCCTCTGGCGGTGTACTCACGGCTTCCCAAAAAGCCACTACGTGGTGTAACCAAGTCGGACGGAAGCACTCACATGCAATGACACACATTGCCATCTGCCGAGAAACAATTGCGGTGAAGTGCTGGTCTTCACGGTGCCCCAACGATGTCATATTGAACACCACCTCCTTGCCCTGCTACTCGGAGGGTCTTGTTGCAACGCTATTTGCTAGATAATGTGTAGATACGAATGTTATTATTATTATTCTGTTTTTGCATCCCCCCCCCCCCCCCCGCCTCTCTTCAAGTTAACAAGGCAAAGAAAAAAAGAAAGATGTTGAGGGTCTTGACACCGCTGGCCACAAAGCCGGTGTCTGTCGTGGGTGGATGTCCTCGTGTTGCAGCATCTGAGCATGTGGAGGAGATCAGGAGGGAACGTGATGAGCTGCGGCATCAGCTTCGCCGGTTGAAAGATGAGATCATGGGGTACAGGGAGATAGAGATAGAGAACGCTGAGTTGGCGAAAGGTGGCTGCATGCTGGATTGCACTCCCCCCCGGATGCTTCTTGGGGACACCCGATCGCCTTTCACTCCGTTCACGCCCCACACTCCGGACCCGCCTGCTTCCCTGCCTTATCACCGAGCCATGCCCCCAAAGTCCACTCCTCCTGTTCACGGCTTCAGACGGACGTTGGTATTCTAGAAGGAGTGTTGCGACCTATTCCGAAACTAAGAGCTACCTACAGTGCGGTCTATACTCCCCTTTTATATAGGGGTCTGCGGCTCTCGCGGAGAGCTTGCGTTCGATTTCTTTTTTTTTTTATTCTCTTTTTTATCGTTACGACAAAAAAAAAAGTACCCCCCTTCCCTCTCCCCATTGTAGATCACCCTAATTGTTCAAAAAGTTTTTTTTTCATTGTTTGTTTGTTTTTTTTTTTTTTTTTCCCTTCGGCACGAAGGAGTACGGGCGTGCCCTTGTATTGTAGGAAAATCCCACCCCCCCCCCCTTTTTTTGGTTTTTTCGGAAATACTCACAGCATACTCAGAAAGGGAGAAGTAAAAATAAATAAAATGTTACGCGGTCTCATGAAGCAAGCAAGGTGTTTTGGCCAGGTCCCGGGGTGGATCGGGAACCTTCACGAGGCGCAGAAGGCTGACAAGGGAACATCTGTGAACTATGATATCAAAATGTACGACGAGATTCTTTACGAGCCTGCTAGGTACATCTTCGACGAAAAGGTATACGAGGGGCTGACCCTCGCCGCCAAGGCTGCTTTCTGCGGCAACGACACCGATAAGGAATACGTGTGCATAGGGGAGGCCTTTGCCTTTCCCGACTGGGGGGATAATCCCGTGGTTAACGACCCGCAACATCCCGCAAAACTTTGGTGGGACCCTTCTGTGGGAACGGAGAAGGTGATGGTCCAGCTTGGACCTCACATACCGCCTGCTTTATGGATACCCATTCGGCCTACCCATGAGGCTGTGAAGCGACTTTTCAGTGATTTCACGACAGTTGATGCTATTCACCTTGAGCGGTACCTTACTAAGTTTGAGGAGACGCAGCAGAAGTATGAGGAGCAAACCAACACGACCCTTGTCGAGTCTGGGGGGAACTTCCGTGCGTCCGACCATTTCCGCGACGGGCTTCGTTTTGGCTCCGTCGCTGAGCTTCGCAAGGACTACCCCTTGGCCACCACCTTGTACCTCGGCACAGTGGATCACCCGAGCGACATCGAGAAACGGATTTTATCAGACCCTCCAAACACTTGTCTCTTCTCATGGCCAATTCTCTCCGCAAAGCAGGATGAAACAGATGTTCCCAGCTACACTGCCTTCCGTTCGGTATTCTCGAAATCGATAGTGCTGTTTATGACGCGTATGGACTTGTCCCCTGCTTTCGACTGTCCTGAAGGGCTTTCTGTCACATCTGAAGCTCCCGTTTTTGCGCACATTGTGTACCCGGAGTACCCCAGGATGAGTGGGGGGAAGCAGCTTATAAAACGTTTCAACGCAAACTTCGGTGCTGAGTTCCCTGATGACATTCCTGTAGACGTTGCAGCGGCGTTGTGGCGGTTCAATGCTGTAGGGAAGGAGAGGCTGGCTGCAAAACTTGAGAGAATGATCTCGACTCTGCCTGAAAAGCTCGGGAGGACCACAGATGAGAGGAAACAGATAAACGAGATCGCGACAACGACAGCAGCCCTCGCAGGTGTAGGGGACGAAGGGTTTGTCCAACGTACTGCCACTCTCCGCACCCGACCGGAACCACAGCTCCGTCTTGCTGTCGCTGTTGGTTACAACATGCTCGGGCTTGCTGATGAATTTGCTTCAATCCTTGCCGCAGAGACCGACCCCGAGGTATCCTCTGCTATGGAGTCACACTCCACACGCTCAAAGGGCCTCACATCCTCGTTCACCCTCAGCGACCACTCTTTAGAGACTGCCTCCAACGTTATCAACCCGACCTTCACGGCGCAGTCACCCGAGGAACTGGATGCCCAGAAGGAATAAATTTCTGGTTTTCCGAATGAAAATCATTGAGTTGGGCTTGCTGGTCTGCTCTGCAGTGTTTTTTTTTTTTTTTTTTTTTGCGTTTTATTCTTCTTTTTTCTTTCCCCCTCTTGACCCTCAACCCCCATAAAGGAGACGCTGCACATAAAAAAAAAAAGGAAAAAAAAAGTGGGCCACAACGGGAAAGCAAAGCCAAAAACGAAGCGTCTCAACAAACGGCAAATGTCTGCTTAACGAGTGCAAGGTATCTGCAATTAGCATGAGCGGCGAGACTGACTACGTGCAACGTATAGGGGAGTATGTGGCGCAGCTGAAGAACGGCAACCATGATGAACGAATGAAAACGAAGAGAGCGGTGGGGACCCTCATGCGGCAAGCGCTGGTAGAGCTAACGCTGGACAAGCTTCAGGAGATTGAAAGATGCATCAACTTTGCGATCTACGACTGTTTTGTAGATGGGGTGCAGGTGGCGGGGCTGCTACTTATAGACGAGCTGGTGGACATCGACTACATGGAAGGGGCACTGAAGACAACAAGGTTTGCAAACTACCTTCGCGGTGCTTTGCCCACCGAGCACCCAGCCCAAGCGGAGCTGGTGGCAACAACACTTGGGAAGATAGCCATGGAGGGCGGCATCCTCGCCTCGGAGGTCATCGAGGCGGAGCTCCGCCGTTGTGTCGAGTGGCTTGCCGTCGTCACCTCTATCACCGACAGCGGGAACAGACGGTACGGTGCCATCTTCGTCATCAATGAGCTCACCATCCGTGCACCGCACATCATTGCTACCCGTTTGGAGGTTATTCTTGCTCACATTTCTAATGGAATGAAAGACATACGCCATCGTGCACAGCAGACCTGCTCCGTCATGCTCGGCTCCCTCCTCAAGCTCCTCAGCGACCGGTCTCTCAGAACGCGAGACATGTACTTCGGACGCCTTTTCGAAGACGCCTGCGAGCTCATTGACTCCTCTCGTTCCCAGGTGATGACCTTCACTCAAACAAGCAAGACCACCACCGTGCAGCTCTCCCACCAAGAGGTATCCGAAGCATCCTTCCGAGGCGGGTGCCTCATGCTTCGCGAGCTGTACGCCGTGCCCCCTTCCAGAAAGCACCCCATCTCCACCCTGCTTCTGGGGAAGTTCTCGTTCATCCTCGATACCGTACTGGAAGACCTGCCCAAGTCGAAGGGCTCCCTCGGCAACGTGCTCGAAGCGATGACACGCCTGCTGACTGTGATGGCGAAGTTCCACTCCGAAGGCTTCGGCCAGAAGTATCTCGGCAAAGCTGTGGACGTTTTCTTCTTGTTGTGGAAAACGAACCCGAAGAACGCGACGAAAGCATCTCTCTTGAAGATGATTGGCAACATGTTCAAGTCCATCGGCGCAGCTGAGCCGGTGAAGCTGGACCCCCAGAAGGCAAGCTCCATCACAAGCATCCTGCGCACGGAGATAGCGTCAAAGATAGGGTGCAGTGCTGCTGCTGTTCTGTGCGTCGCAGACCTGGCTAGGTCACTACCTGCTTCGGAATATGAACAAGACGCCCTGCAGCTCATCACACTTGGCTTGGAGAACATGGGTGTCACAGCAGAAGTATGCGAAGCAGTGTCCCAGACGGGGATCGTGCTCACTGGTGTGAAGGACGAGCTCCACAAAAGGATGCTGTACACTATACGGATGATCTTGGCACCAAAGGAAATTGCACCGCTACCAGCAAAAGGCAAGAAAGTGGTGCAGCCCAGGCGGTACACCGAGAAAGATGTGAAGCTGGCGATCATGATGCTGAGCAACGTTGCAGCTGTGGCCCCAGAGCGTGTGATGATGAACAAGCTTTGGAACAGCGTGGTACCGTACCTAACACACGAGAGCCTAGGGCTGCGGATGGCCGCCATCAAGACAACAGGGGAGCTGCTCACGGTGTCGCTTCCCGGCCTCGGAAACGTCAGGAGCCCCATCGCAAGCGAGGTACTCGAAAAGATGCTTGCGGTCGCCGCTGCTGACATAGACTCAAACGTCAGAATGGCAGCGCTAAAGATGCTGCCGCCGCAGCTAGATGACTACCTTTGCCGTCCAACTATTATCAAGATGCTGGTCACAGCGGCTTATGATATGACCGAACCCACTCTACGCTTCACAGCACTGAGCGTGCTTGGTCGGCTGTCCACAAAACAACCAGGCATGATCTTGCCCCCACTGCGAAAGCTCCTTATCAGCGTGCTAAACGAGCTGAGTCACCCACGCGACAACATAGCGCATCAGCAATCCTCTGAAGTCCTCGGCCACATCATCGCCTCGGCACCCAAGCTGGCGCACATGTACGCTGTGGCCATCCGCGATGCACTTCTCCCAAAGCTAACGTCCACCACAGCTTCACTGAAAACCGCCGTGATGTGCACGTTGAACACACTAGCGTCGGTAGGGGGCAAGGATATGATGAGCGTGGATGAGGTGATGATAGTGGTTATGAAAACGTTGGAAGAGGGGAAGCCAAGCCTGCAGAGGAGGTTGGCTTGCTTGCAGTGTCTCGCCAGTCTGATGCGGGCGGTCGACTGGGAAGTGCATCCTTACGAGAGGTTCCCTGGCCTGCTGTCGCTGCTGCTGCGTATTTTGCAGCTACCGCAACCGAACCCGACTGCGGAGGACGAGATCAGGGGGGGCGTGCTGAAGTGCTTGGGTGTGGCTGGTGCCTACGAGCCGTACAGGCTGCGGTACCAGGCATCAAGGTCGAAGATAAGGTTTGACAAGAGGAGCATGCAGGTGCTGTCGTCGCTTGCACCGGGCAGGGGCGTAGTAGGGGAGACAGACTTGTCACCGCTGATCCCTAGCTGCGGAGGTGAGCAGCTAGCATCGCACCTGTCACAGTACAACCCCAACCTGAGTATCAGGGTGCTGCTGAAAGTCGTGGACGACAGCTCGCTGTCCTCTTCCAACCACAAGATGGCTGTAGGGGCCATTGTCATGGTCGTGCATCGTCTGGATCCGAAGGAGTACCCCATGTACCTGGAAAAGATCTACAACGCCATCCTCTCATCTATGCAAGACACAGACGACCCTTCCTTGTTGTCCTTCATCATCCAACAAGTACGCATCCTCTCTGAGATCGTAGGTCTCCACAGCAGGCCTTTCTTAGAAGACATCATCAACGCCGTTTCGCGTTTGTGCAGCACAGCGATGAAGCTCGAATACGAGCTACTGATCCAGGCACTGTCCCTTGTCATCGACCTCAGGATTCTATGCAGAGAGAGCTTCCTGCCGCACGTGAAGAAGGTGGTACCTTTGATCGGGATGGCACTGACGCAGAGAAGGGTTGTGAGCGTCTCGAAGGCGCTGCTGGCCATGGAGGTTATGGGATCGTTCTTGGAAGGGTTCCTCACAATATTGATCCCTCTGGTGCTGAAGTGCATTGGAGAGGAACAGCTAAAGTTGATTCACCATGCTGGGAAGGCGAGCCCTGCGACTCCCACGCACAACACGGAGAGAAAGCGCTCATCAGGTGCCTCTTCGGCGAGTGCTCGAGGCGGCATTGCGGTGGTGCAGCCGAGCGACAGCGAAGCTAAGGAGCGGCTCAACCTATTCAAGGTGGCATCTCGAGCGCTTCACACCATCCACGCCTTGTCGTTCAAGGTTAGCTTGCGGGAATTCTCTGCGAAGATTCTGCACGCCCTCCTCCGAATTCTGACCACCGACCCCACCGAGCGGCAACGGCTTCACATCACACCGAAGTCATTTTCCCGGACTGCCTCCAATGAAGAGGCGCCCAAACTGCACCGCAGCAGGGTGCACTCCCTTGACAGCAACTCCCGTGACTCCCCCGACACCAAGATGGAGACCCTTTCGCTGATCCACCAGCTGGAGATTGAAGCGGTCCACGTACTTTGCGGTGTTGTGCCAAATATGCAACCGGAGGCCAAAGCCATTGAAAACACGCTGATACGCGTGGTGAGGACGAAGAATCTCCACACAGACACCTTCTGCCAGATTGTGATTAACCACGGGACACCCCTGGAGAGGCCGGCGGAGCCCATCCACAAGAAGGTCCTCAGCACCATGACAGGCGATACGAGGGAGCTGGTCTGCAACCCGCGTGCCCTGAGCGGCGTCGTTGATGTGAGCAGCCAGACCACACCAGGGGAGTGGATCGAGTGGCTACGGGTGTTGAGCATCGAGCTGGTCAGGGAGAGCCCGTCACCTGCTTTGCGTGCATGTGCGAACCTTGCGCAGGTGAATTTGTCGGTAGCAAAGCAGCTGTTCAATGCTGCCTTCGTTTCGTGTTATCTGTATCTCCCACAGCCGCAGAAGGGCCATCTTCTGCAGGCAATCATTCTTGCGATCCAATCCCCCACTATTCCCCCCGATGTACTGCAGCCACTTTTGAGCTTGGCAGAGTTCATGGAGCATATGGAGGTCAGCGAGGAGCCCACTGCAAAGGCCAAAGCCTCAGTGATGTCCCCAACCTCGTTTCAGCGTGTGGAAAGCTGTCAGATGGCAGTCTCAGAAGTGTTTAGTATGCCGTGTAGCGAAATGGAGGGAGAGACTCTCCCGCGGTCGGAGGTGCTGCAAGGCACCCCCCAAGGCCTTTTCGAGACCACGAGAGCTGATGTATTCAGACCGCCACCCGCTGCCCCACAGAGCAAACCGGTGAGGAAGGCATACGAAGCTGTTCACGTAACACCACCTTTGCCTTTACCCAGCGAAATGGACTTGGACATGCTTGCAGAGAAGGCAGAAAATTGCCAAATGTACGCGAAAGCCCTGCACTACAGAGAGCTCATATTCATCGATCACTTGAAGCGGGAGGTAGGTGGGATGTTCGGGCAGTACGTGGACGGCTACGTGGTACCCTTCACGCCCATTCAAAGCATGCTGGAGCAAGGCCTTGTTGAACGCACGTGGAAGGGCTGGGTGGGGCATGTTGTCAAAATCGTGAGGTTGCACCAGCACCTTCGGAACCATCACTCTGCCCATGGAATCCTGTCCTTTGCGTTGGCAAACTTCGACAGAGTTGTGCTCTCCGATGGGCTGTATATACCAAAGGTAGAAGCCTCTGTGTACGAGGAGTTACATCAGTGGGACAGGGCAAAGGAAGAGTGGCTCCTTGTCCTGGAAAGGCTAGACGCTGAGCGTGCACAAAACGCTTTGCAGCAGACACTTGACATCACGCCCAACGGTGTGAGGAATGGGTCGTCGCCACGTATCTCGTCTTCCAGATCGTACGAGATGAAAGGCTTCAGCAGCACAAACGAACTGTGGTCCAGCGGGACCCCTTCGAACTCCATCACGAGCTCAGCGACGCCGAGTCTCTCGCAAATCGCAGCAACGTACAAATCTAAGTATGTTCACACACACCTTTCCACCTTTTCTGCAGCAAAGTTGACTGTGATCGTTCCCGAGTCATCCAGGGCCTCATCAAGGCGTGCAGGAGCCTTGGTGAGTGGTCCGAGGTTCTCCGTTTGGCGGAGCAGCTTCCCCATGACCACTACCACGTGGACACCTTCGATGAGGTCTCACGCGCCGCATGGATGCTGCAGGTAAGACGAAAAAAAGAGAAGAAAAAAAGAAAAAACACGCACCCCGCAGGAGTGGGACGTCTTGTCGAAAACCACTGCCAAGATGCACCCTGAAAACGTCCAAAAACACGTATGGCATGATCCTCAAGGTGGCATCACACTACAGATACACGAAGCGGTCCTTGCTATCCACAAGGACGCCTTGCCTGAAGCCACTGCCTCCATTCTAACAGCACGGAAGTGCATCCAACCCGACATCGGCGCCCTCGCCTCGGAGTCGTACTCGCGTGCGTATCCCCTTATTGTTAAGCTGCAGGTTCTCGCTGAACTTGAAGAAGTGATTGAGTGGAAGCAGAGGGGTGGCATCGAAGCGCTTGAGCCAGACCAGCTGGAGGGCTTGCTGGGCATGTGGAAGGCTCGTCTCTATGCTATTGAACGACGCGCCAGGTACTGGGAAGAGAACCTGGCCATCCGCAGGATCTTGGTATGTCGATTCCCTACTAGAAGTCTTTCAACCACCTACAGGTCCCTCCCCAGCAGCAGCTAGACTGCTGGCTGAAGTTCGTCTCGATTGCACGGAAAGCGAACAAGCCAGACCTTGCACGAAGCACGTTGAAGGAACTACTTGAGATCAGCGCCGAAGAAAGTATCAGGCTGAAGGTGACCTCTGTGGACCCTCTCCAGAAGGTATGGCCGCTATGCACACCACAAGCAACCAATAGGACTCACCTCATCCATACCTTGTGTGCGCGGCGTGCGAGTATTTATGGCACAAAGAAGAGAAGGAGATGGCCCCTGGGTTATTGTTTGACTACCTGGACAAGCTGAGTGCTCTGCAGAGCACTGAATTCGACAGCGTGAAAGGGAAGTACTACAGGAAGCTCGGGGAATGGTACCAAGAACTGCACCCTGACTCTTATTGGCTGCCGCCGCAGCGCGAGGTGGTCATGCGGTACCTGCGCAAAGCCACGCACTACGACCCAGACTCGTGGAAGGCATGGCACCGCTGGGCGCTGATGAACCATCGAGTAATGCGGCGGTCCATGATAAGGGACCACCGTATCGTACCTTTTGTGCTGCAGGCCGCGCAAGGCTTCACGAGGGTAATCCAGCTGGGCACAAGCAGCTCCATCCAAGACCTGCTGCGCCTCCTAGGGCTGTGGTTCGCACATGGGCATATCAAGCAGGTGGAGGTGGGGATGCGCAGGGTGTTCGAGTCCATCGCGACGAACAACTGGCTTCTCGTTATCCCGCAAATAGTAGCCCGTTTGCACCACTCGAACAAGGCAATCAGAAGCTTGCTGCAGCAGCTGCTCGTCACACTAGGAAAGGAACACGGACAGGCTGTTGTGTACCCATTGATATGCGTCTTGTGCAGCGAGGATCCAAAAAGGGCGCAGGCAGGCGCAGACGTGCTGGATAAGATCTCTACATACGACCCAACGCTTGTGGCCGAGGGGCGGCTGGTGGCAACAAGCCTGGCAAAGGTCGCCCTCATCCTTGCAGAACAGTGGAGCTACGGCATCGACGAGGCACGATGGCTGTGCTTCAATGAAAAGGACGTGGGCGGCGCGATAAAGACCTTCCACGGGCTGCACTACTTGATGGACGCGAAGCCCGTTTCAGAGCATGAGAAGATGTTCCATAAGCAATTCTCGGTGCAGCTATCCAAGGCGCATGCCTATATGCAGGCAGCAGAGAGGTACGTCGAGATGACAGACACCGAAAAGGCTATGGAAAGCTTCAAGAAGTCCCTTGACCAGGCACTGCTGATATACAGCGAGGTGTACAAGGACATCGACAAGAAGCTGTCGAAGATGCCCTCGCTGGATCTGGCCTTTGCGAACCCGGACCTTTGTAAGTCGAAGAACCTTTCTATCGCTGTGCCGGGCACCTACAGGCCCACCGAGCAGGTCGTCACCATCAAGTCGTTCAACCCGAAATGCTACATCATCCCCTCAAAGCAGCGTCCAAGGAAGATCTCTATCAACGGCAGCGACGGGCAGGAGTATATCTTCCTCTTGAAAGGGCGGGAAGACCTCAGGCAGGACGAACGTGTGATGCAGCTATTCACGCTTATCAACCAGTTGCTCAACGAAGACAGGACAACTGCAAAACTCCTGCTCTCCATCGAGCTATACCCCGTGATCCCTCTGGCGTCATCTGCAGGGCTCATCGGCTGGCTCTGCAACGCGGAGACGCTGTACTCCATTGTGAAGGAGTACAGGCGGTCGCACAGGATGAGCATCACCCTCGAGAAGGGCCTTGTCCCGGACATGGTGGAGCCAGAGGGCTACGACAAGCTCACGCTGTATCAGAAGGTCGACGTGTTCGAGCACATCTTGGAAAAGACAAACGGCGACGATCTTTCGCGCATGTTGTGGCTCAAATCGCGGAGCTCCGAAGTGTGGCTGTCGAATAGAACAACGTACACAAGGTCACTGGCAGTGATGTCGATGGTGGGGTTCGTGATGGGGCTCGGCGACAGGCACCCGTCAAACCTCATGCTGGACATCGACACCAGGAAGGTCATTCACATTGACTTCGGCGACTGCTTCGAGGTTGCTTCCAGGAGGGCAAAGTTCCCAGAGCAGGTGCCCTTCCGTCTCACACGTCTCCTCATCAAGGCCATGGACCTAGCAGGTGTGGAAGGCTCCTTCAGGAAGACCTCCGAGGATGTTATGAGAGTTCTCCGCAAGCACAAGGACAGCCTGATGTCGATACTGTCTTCCTTCCTGCACGACCCGCTCATCAACTGGCGTCTCATCGACCCGGGTAAGCTGCGCGACGTAGCTCCTGACGACAACCACCCCGCGTGGGAGCCGTACAACGATCTCCTGAACAACGAAGAGTCCTACTCGGCGAACTTAGGCCCGTCGATGGATATGGAGCTGAGACACAGAAGCATGCGTGAGCAGGCTGTGCGGTCGGTGATTTCAAGGCGGACCACAGAAGTGCAGAACCAGTGTCAGCAGGTGGTCACACGGCAGGCAGTTGACGCGCTGAACAGGATACGACGGAAGCTGGACGGGATCGCGTTCAAGATGAAAATGGACATCATGGAGATAGAGGGGCAGCAGTTGTACACCTTCGACTACCATGACCCACTATTCGTGGGCGAGACGGCTGGGGTGGTCAGCGAGGCTGGCATCTGTGGGGAGTGCGAGGTAGAGCCCTCTGTCATGAAGTGCAACGAGTGCAACGACACCTTCTGCGGGCAGTGCTGCGAGACAGTCCACCAGAAGCGTCGGAATCTTCACCACAATTGCATCCAGATCAACGCAAGGCCGGTGGCAGACTTCGACTGGCGCAGTATGGACCTCTCGCATCCCTTGGCTCCCGAGGCAGAGGCTGCCCTTGAGCGCATTGTAGTCCGGATACAAGCGATCGTCCGTGGGCATTTGGTGCGCAAGACACGGCCTCAGATCGGCCTGTCACCTACCCTCACCCCTTCTGAGCCTCCACCAGGCCCAGACGCCACGGGTCCCCAGCCTATCGACCCTGCCGACCAAGTCAAACGGCTCATCCATGAGGCCACCGCACACGAGAACCTTGCTGTCGCATATGCAGGTTGGTGTGCCTGGTGGTAAGGCAATGCAACAATAAAAAAAAAAGGAAAAAAAGAAAGCAAAAGTGTCGGTCTTCGCCTCGTCTTTTCATTTTTCTTTTTTTTTTTTTTTTGCCATAGCCTCTGTTTCTTTTTTTTGTTTTTTCTAGTTATATTTCCCCACCCACCCCCCCACCCCGTTTGCATTTAAAAAAAAAAAAAAACCAGAAAAAACCCTACACAAAAAAAAAAAAAAAAAAAGAAATGTCAGGAGTGTCTGCAGGTATCTTGGGAGGTCTGGCGGCGATGACGGCGAGCACGCTGACACACCCGGTGGACTCCTTGAAGGTGAGGATGTTCTTGCACGGGGAGGGCAAGGCCGGGAGAGGCGCGGGCATGGGGATCGTGAAGACTATCTACAAAACAGAAGGGATCAAGCAGGGATTCTACAGGGGCGTGACCGCCACATGGCTGAGACAAGCACTCTTCAGCACATCAAGGTTCGGAGTGAACGACCTGCTCCAGGGCGCCATGGGCAAGGGGAAGGGCAAGGACATCAACGTCGTCAAGAAGGTGGTTTCAAGCGCTGCTGCTGGCGCAACCGCTGCATGCTTCTCCTGCCCCGCTGACCTTGTCCTAGTAAGGATGCAAGCCGACGGTAAGCTCCCAGTGGAACAAAGAAGAGGCTACCGCAACGTCTTCCACGGTATCAAGAGCATTGCTCAGACCGAAGGTGTCTCCCAGCTCTACAGGGGACTGAGGTCCTTGGTGATGAGGGGCTGCTTCGTCACAGCTGGACAGTTTACCACTTACGACGTCGCTAAGCGGACCCTCCTCACAAGAATGAAGTTCAAGGATGGTACCAAAACCCATCTTATTGCTTCTACCATGGCCGGGTCTGTCTCCACTCTCATTGTAAACCCGATGGATGTGATTAAGTCACGCATGATGCAATCGCAGTCCATCCCGAAGAACTCAGCCACTATTACTCCCACTCTCATGACTTACACCTCAGATTTGGACTGTGTTGTAAAGACTTACAAGTACGAAGGCATCAGAGGGTTTTACAAGGGTCTTATCCCTTGCTTCATGAGGCAATGCCCCCAGGTTATCTTCATGTGGGTAATTTTCGAGCAGTACAAAACTCTGTGGGCCAGAGTCACTGTGTAGGGTTTTTTTTTTATTTTTTATTTTTTTTTATTTGTTCAGATCATCATTTTCTTTTTTTTTTATATTGTTACTCCTACTTTTCCTATCCCCTGCAAGCAGAAGAAGAAAGGGGGAGAAAAAAAAAAGAATTTTTAAAAAAAAAAATTTAAAAATAAAAAAAATAAAAAGCCCCAAAGTACAGAGCGCGCTCGAAGCGCGTTTTTTTCTCTTATGGAGGAGCCCTGTTAAGGATTCTATTTTTTTTTTTTTAAATTGGTTTTTTTTTTTTTTTTTTTTTATTATTCTTTTTTTTTATTCCCCCCCCTTTGTAAAGCAACAAAAAAAAGTTTTTTTTTTTGAGACTTTATTTTTTTAGCGACGTGATTGAGAATTTTATTTTTAAGAGAGGAGGAGAGAGGAAAAAAAAAAAAAAAAAAAAAAAAAAGAAGAGGAAGAAAAAAAAAGATAAAGATTTCTCTATCGTGAGCCGTAGGATGTTCAGGCTGGTAAAAGAGTGGAGGATAGCTAAAGGGAATAGAATATGAGAAAAAAAGAAAAAAGAAAAAGAAGAAAGGCAGCTTCGGGAATAGATGAAAGGCCCACATTTAACAAAAAACCAAACAACAGAGGCGAAGTACAAGTTTGGGTGCACGTTAGGAAACAGTGGAGAAAGAAAAAAGAAAGGGGTTGTCCCAAGACTAACTGGTGAGGCGCGAAATCGCAAAAACCTTAAAAGTCTAGTTTTTCTTTTTTTCTCTTCTCTTCGTCAGCAGCTGACTTAATCCCTCAGGAAGTGTTTTTTATGTTTTTTTTTTTTTTTTTTTTTTTTTTTTTTTTTTTTTTTTTATGGCGCCTTTCGATTTGATTCCCTTTTTTTTTTCAATATTTTATCCCCCCCCCCAAACTAGTGTTTATTATTATTTTTTTTTTTTATTATATTATTCATTTGAACTATTTTTTTTTCTTCATTTTCTTTCCAAAAAAAAAAAAAAAAAAAAAAAAACAAATCAGAAGAACAACCCCTCCCTTTTTTTAACCGTTGTTTGCTTCCATTCATTTTCCCTTTCACCAAACTGCTCTTCTTACCCCCCTTTTTTTTGCGTGTCTTTGCAAAAAAAAAGAGGAGGGATAAAAGGAATTGAAAGGTTCGGACGAATTGGATATTAGAGAGGAGAAGGAACGGAGGGGGGATGGTGAACGAATGAAGAAAGGACATTTCTTTTTTTTTTTTTAAGCCCCTGTGCTACGAAGGGGGAAACTTTAGAGGGAAAAGATTTTTTTTTCTTTTCCCCGAAAAGAACGAATAAAATTTAAAAAAAAAAAAAAAAAAAGGAAGAGGGAAAAAAAAAGTCTTTGGTTTCTTCCCGCGCAACACTTCGCTTTTTTTTTTTTTTTTTTTTTTTTTTTTTTTTTTTTTTTTTTTTTTTTTTTTAGTTTGTAACGAAAAACTATGATTTTAAACTTTTTTTTTAAGGGGATGGGGGAATACCATACTTGACTTTATCACAAGAATTCCCTTCCCCCCCCCCCCTATTTTTCCACCGCACTCCTGAGCACGGAGTAACGCACACTTTTGGGGGGAGCAGGGTAAAAAGAAAGAGAAAAAAAGAATGGAGGGGAGGCAGGGGACATGAGTAGTGCTTCTCACTGTTAGCGGCTTCTTAGTGATCTTTCTTTTTTTTTTGAAGGAGTCCTCTATCTCCTCCCCCCCCTTTTTTTTTGCACTCCCTCCCAAAAAAAAAAAAAAAAAAGAAAAGAAAGAAAGAATAAAAAAACACAAAGCGACCGAGAGAGGGGTACTTTTTTTTTGTAGCCAAAATCACATTTAGTCCACTATTAGAATTCTTTTTTTTTTCTTTACATTTTTTTTTCTTGTTTTTTTGAATTAAGCTATTCTGTGTGTGACGGCCTGAAATCCCTGTTCATCTTTTGGTTTTTTTTCTTTTTTTCTTTTCTTTTTTTTCTTTTCTCGTTGTCACGTGTGAAAAACGAGTGAGCCCGAGGTTGCACTTGAAAATGACACAAGGTGTGGAATATTTCTTCCTTTTTTTTTTTTTTTTTTTCTCCTTCTGCAACAGTGTTTTTTTTTTTTTTTTTTTTTTTTTTTTTTTTTTTTTTTTATCCAACTGCTCCGTGTTCCCTCTTTGCCCCCCTTTTTTTTTGGTTTTGATTTAAAGAAAGGTCCTTATGCGAAACTGAAAGAAGAGTGACCAACTTGTATAAAGGAGGGGGGACTAATTCTGTTTTACTCCCACCATTTCTTTTTCTTGTGTTATTTCCCTTTAGTTTCAAATTGTTTCCACCCCCCTTTCTTTTTTTTTCTTTTCTCCTTCCCACTCCCCGTATCCTATGTAACTCATGTTTGTTTCAATGGATACAAATACCCCCCCTTTTTTTTTCCTTCCTAGCTTGGAGAGAAGGGTTGATGTGGGCAAAATAAAGAAAAGGCCCTCGTTGCTTTGAGCTTTTTAAAAAAGCTCTAAACTTGCGTGCCTTCCCCTAAGGGTACAAAAAAAAAAAAGAAAGTACAGAAGAAGAAACGCCCGCAGAACCCTTCTCATCCTGTGTGTATTTTTTTTTTCTCTCCATAATTTCTTTTTTTTTTTTTTACTTCTTCTTTACGTAAGGTTTCATCTTCCCTTTTGCTTTTTCACGCTTGTTTTCTTTCCCCCCCCCTTTTTTTTTTACCATTCTTTTCATATTTAATGTTCTTTTTTTAATCCTAGGTCCCTGTCTTTCTTTTTGTTATTTTTTTTCTTCTTCTTTTCTTACATAGTTTTTTTTTTTTTTTTTTTTTTTTTTTTTTTTTTCGCTTTTGCTCTCTAGCTTGTTCCGAAGTTTGCATATTTGCTAAACCACATTGCACCTTCGATTTTTTTTTGTGCTTCCGTTATCCTCTAAAATTCTCTCTTTTTTTTTCCTTTCTCTCTTTCTTTTTTTTTTTCTCTTTTTTCTATTCACTGAGCTCCTCTAGCCAGTATGCTACTTAAAGCGGCAAGGGGCTTGTTGAAAAGGAAGATAAGAAGGAAGGAAAAAAAAAGGAGGAAGAAGTAAAAATAATATGAGAATATCTTAGAACAACAACATTGGCAGGGGCATTTTTCTTTTTTAGGCGATCCTGTCACATACTGCAGGTTCCCTCAAAGGCGTCTTTTTTTAAATTTTACAGGAAAATAGTTTTTTTTTTTTACCCCCGTCTTCTTTCGTGACCCTCGCAAAAAGCAAGCTAAATAAAATGGAAAAAGAAAATATGGGGAGGAGGAAAGTAAAGTCGTTTCATTTGTTTTAAAAAAAGGAAAAGAAATAAGAAAGAAGAACAAAGAGAAAGAAACGAGAAGAGGAAAAAAGAGAAAAAAAAAAGAAAGGTAAAAAAAGGAAATGGTCTTTACATAAAGTAGAACTTTTTCTATTTTGCTTTTTTTTTTTTTTTTTTTTTTTCCTCTTCTTCTTTTTCTTTCTCTAGCGTTTTTCTCCTTTTTCTTCTTTTTTTTTTTAGATCCGTGCTTTCCCTTTCTCTCTGTACTCCCCCCCTCTCCCCCCTTTCTTTTTTTATTGTTTTTTTTTTTGTCTCGCAATTGCAAAGAGGGCAGAAATATGGAGGGGGGGAAAGGGACTAGGAATTTTCTTGAGGAAAAAATATACAATAGTGGTGGCAAACATTTTCTGGAACGCATTTGCATTTGAACATCAGTGCCCTTTAAAAGGAAAAAATGAAAGCTATGGAGGAAGGAGGAAGGGAGGGAAAAAATAAAAAAGAATGGAAAAGTGGGACTTTTCACTTTGTGGATTTTTTTCATTCCCTTTTTTTTCTCCTTTTTTTTTTTTTGTTACTGGCCTACCCAAGAACTATCTAGGCCCTTTCTCCGAAAGGCCTTTAGGTAGGGAACGCAAAAAAAAAAGAAAAGGGAGAAAAAAAAGTAAAGAGAACAAAGAAAAAATAATTCTTTTTACTTCCTTTTGTTTTAAGAGTGTGGTGGAAGGGGTGCTTCTTCCCCCCTCCAACATAGGAAAAGAAGAAAATACTTTTATTTATTTTCTTCAATTTTATTATATGCACGAGAACCCAAACAATGAAGAACAAAGGGGAGCTTTCGTAAGATGTGCAATGAGGGGGGAAAAAAGACGAGGGGGAAAAAAAAATATATAATAAAAAAAAAAAATGCCTTGTTCTTATTTCCCCCCGATACCCTAAACTTCCTTACCCTTTTTTTTTTTAGAAAAAAAAAAAGCAAAAAAAAAAAAAAAAAAAAAAAAAAAAAAAAACTCTTTTTTTTTTTCTTCCTCCTTGCTTCTATCTTTTTTTTTTAAACAACCTTTTTTAGCCCCCCCCCCTTCCATCCTCTTTTTTTTCTCATCCCCTCTTTCTTTCCCCCCCCCCCCCCTACCCAACAAAAAAATATTTAAAAAAGGATTTTTTTTAGGATTAATTAACCAAAAAAAAAAGGAAGAAAAAAAAAAAAGAAAAAAATGCAAAAACCTGGTTGTTCTACAAAACAATGGAAGTAAGCGAAATATGGAGTGAGTATCAGAACAAAAGGGTGAGGGTGTTGTCGGTGGGGACCCGTCCGGGGCAGTTCAAGAGCATAGGCCGCGCCATCGGTTGCGCTGAAGAAGGGGACCGCATTGAGGTCGCCGGCGGGAAATATATCGAATCAATAGTCGTCTCTAAGCAAGTTGAACTCGTAGGCTGCGACGGCGAAACCCCTGAAATAGGCTATCGAGGCACAGTGGTTGCCTTCATAGGCAATGTAACACCAATACTGGTAGGGTTCGACATTTCCCAACATGACAGGTCTCGCGACCACCCTGTTATAACTGTGTCAGATGGGTCTCCTCGAATCGTCGATTGCAAATTCCCTTCAATCCTAGTGAGCGGCACGTCGACACCTGTACTTGTCAATAACACAATCTCCCACGCCATACAAGGTTCAGGAGTGCGTGTTAAAGGAAAATCAGGTGGTGTGTTCAAACGAAATCGTATCCACTCCCACGAGGAGTACTGCGTCGAGATCGACACTGTAGGAAGCGTCACCTTCGAGGACAACAGAATCTGGTCGCCGGAGCCGGTTGAGGCAAAACCGCACCTCCGTGCTGTGCAGAAGGAACGCGGGAAGGGCGTCGTGATTATCTCCGCGAGAAAAGCCGGCTCCGCGTGCAAACCAATCTTCCGTGGGAATTATATATCCGATGCTGGCGAGATGTGCGTTCTTCACTCCGCGCCGTTTTGTCTCGGCGCCCCCGCATCACGTTCCACAGTGTGGATCGCCAATGACAGTGGTGGAACCTTTGAAAGCAATGATCTTATCGGCGGTGTGACTGCCATTAGGATCTCTCCCGGAGCCGCCCCGCTCATCAGCGACAACACGATCTCCAAGCAGGATCGGTACGGTGTTTTGATCGAGGCGGACTGTACCGCTGCCGTCGTCGAGAAGAACCGTTTCGTGGACTGTTCAGTGTCGGCGATTCACCTAGCAGGCTCCATACGCGTCTTTCAGAATTTCATAGGTGGGTCGCTTACTGGGAACGGGATTTCCATTGGAAGCGAGGCCGCACCTTGCATCGAGCAGAATGTCATTGACGGTGTTGCGAAGGTTGGCATCAAGGTACACTCTCTTGGGTCCGGGTTCGTCACGAAGAATGAGGTGAAGCGTTGCGAAGGACCGTGCATCTTGTTCGAGGGCGGGGCGACGCCTGTCATCGAGGCGAACATCATCACCGACGGCAGGATGCAAGGCATCGTTGCTGTCAACAGCGCCGCTGGTGTTATCAGCAGGAACGAAGTCATCGGTGCCGCCGCCGCTGGCATCGCGGTCCTCAAAGGATCCGACCCCTTTGTTGACGGTAACAGGGTCAGCTCTTGTGTGGAGGGCATACTCGTCTCTGCAGATGCGAAGGGCGGATTCAAGGAAAACATCATTGAGGACTGCGGCACGGCCGTCATTGTGACACACTCATCTGCACCTATCTTCGTGAAGAACAAGGTCCTGACCAGCGACGGGAATGGGTTCTGCATCAAAGAACAGGGCAGAGGGGTTTATAAGGAAAACACTGTCGAGAACTGCAAGTTGACCGGAATGGTGGTGGCAAGCATGGCTGACCCAGAGGTGGGGGACAACATCTTCCTTGGAAACGGTGAGTACGGCATCGAAGCGCAGACGAATTGCCTGGGCATATTCGTACGAAATAAGTTAAACAGCAACACCATTGCAAACGTGCACGTGGCGACGGGGGCAGACCCAACCTTCCGTGGCAACACGATCTCATCGACGTCTGCAGGGGACGGGGTCCGCATCGACGAGGGAGGTCTGGGCCACTTCGAGAAGAACAGAATCATCGACGTCAGCAACGGCGTGGTGATCCGCCATCTTCACACAGCGCCTGTTCTACTCCGGAACATCATCACGGGTTGCAGGAGGCATGGGATATCAATCAACGAGGAGGCGGCAGGCACCATCACACGCAACAACGTATCGGGTTCCCACGAATCAGGCATCGTGGTGGCGAGTGGCGCAACGCCCCTCATCGCCGAGAACCAAATCCACGAAAAAGTCCACTCTATCGTTATGACAGGCAAAGGCACAAGCCCCGTGGTCCGAGGGAACAGTATATCAGGATGCGGTGGGCCTGCGATCGTAATCAGAAAGCAAGCCAACCCGCAAGTGACACGGAACAGCCTTGTAGGCAATCTTGCAGACGGGGTGCTCGCCGAAGACGGGGCGCAAGGTGTCATCGATGACAACGAGCTTCGAGGAAACGCTTGCGGGGTGTCCATCGCGACAGACGCCGCACCGGTACTCGAACGCAATTCCATCACAGGCTGCACCATAGCGGGGGTTGAAATCCGAAGCGGCGGGGCTGGGATGGTACGGAACAACACGATCTCCGAGAACGCAACGGGCGTGTCATCAGTGGGGCACAGCGTGACCACAATCTTCGAGGCTAATACAATGGAATCGAACACATACGCAGTGAGATGCAGCCGCCCGCAAGGGATCCAAGGAAAGCAAGGCGAGGTCATCCTCAGAGACAACACGATCACCACGTCTGCCGTAGTCAACGTCCTCATCGAGAACCACGGGCGCATCACATTGGAGTCCAACGATATCTCGTCAGCGCCTGTGGGCGTTCTGTGCAAAGCTAGAGGGCACGGAGTTCTGAGGAAGAACACCATTCACACCCATGGTGAGGTGAACCTCCGGGTGCTGACCGACGCAAACCCGACCGTGGAAGAAAATGTAATTGATAGATCCAAGATTGGCATAGAGGTGACAGACCACGGTAGGGGTACCTTCATGGGCAACGTCCTGCGTGGAAATGACTTGCAGATGTACGTGCTTCGAAAAGGCAACCCGACCGTGAAGAACTGTGAGATGAGCGGGTCCACAGGAAGCGGGCTCGTGATCCGTCAGGAGGGGTGTGGGACGTACCTTGAGAACAATCTTAACGGAAATGCGTTGTCGGGGATGGAAATCGAGATCGAATCGAACCCCACCGTGCGGGGCAACACTTTCAACGACAACGCGATGCACGGCATCTTCATCCACAAGAACGGTCTTGGCATCATACAAGGTAACACCATCACGGGAAACGGCAAATCCGGTGTTTACATCTGCTCTGGTGCCCGTCCCACACTCTCCGGCAACACCATCCAAGCCAACGCCTTCGGCATAAAACTCGAAAAGAACGGTTATGGATACATTACAGATAACACTATCCATGGGAATAAAGAAGCCGGAATCGAGCTTGAAGAGGGCGGTGATCCTTTCGTAGGCGAGAATGACATTTTCCATGAATTAGTTGGGATCGTGTCGAAGCACGCAGCAAGGGCGCAGATCCAGGGCAATAAGATTCGCGATTGTCATGTTGGTGTTGAAACCTCTGCCGAAGCGTGTCCCGATGTGCGGGAGAACACGTTCACAAAGAACCAGGTGGCGTGCAAGGTGTTTAAAAAGGGCGGCGGCACCTTCACAGCAAACAATTTTGTGGGGAACGTGGTGTCCATGGAGGTGCAGTCGGACGGTGCCCCCAGCGTGCTGCGAAATATATTTGACGGAACTAACGAGCAATGCATCGGGATCTCCATTCAGGGCGCTGGGGACTACCGCACAAACACCTTCACAAGGCTCCAGCACGGCATCTATGCGTCATCCACCACCCCGACACCTGCTGTTGTGAACGATAATAAATTCCGTGGGAATATAGTCGGCATCACAGTGACAACAGGGTGCACCATTAACATTGTCAACAACACCTTCACGAGCAACGAGGTCGCCGGCTTTGTCAGCAGAGACGATGGGAACCCCCTCTGCCACAGCAACACCTTCAACAAGGAAATGATCGCTTGCCTGGTCGAGCTCAGCAGGGGCGACTTCACACAAAACCACTACGACGACAACGAGCAGGGCGCTGTTATCAAAGGCAAAGGCTGCACGCCATCCTTTAAAGGGTGCAGGTTCCTGAACAACGACCGAGGCTTTGTCGCCGAAGATCACTCGTCGCCGGCGGTAGAGCTGTGCTACTTCGACAGCAACGAGCGGTGTGGTGTGTCCATCGTGTCGTACGCACTTCCGCAGGTCACAAGGTGTTTTTTCTGCAACCACACGGGGGCTGCCGTGGAGGTGTCACAAGGCGCAGGCGGCGAGCTTGTCGAAAATGTGATGCTCCGCAACGACGTGGGGCTGAGCATCTTGTCGCACGCCACTACAAGGGCATACAGGAACCACTTCGTACAGTCAGCAACAGCGGCTGTCAGCAGCACGCACTATGGAAAAGGTAGTGTCGATGAAAACATGTTCGAGGACAATGGGACAGACGTCGAGGTGGGTGTATCAGAGACCGTTTTCACGGGGAACTATCTCCCTTCGCAGCGCGCTGTGACTGCGAAAGACAGCACGCGTGCCATGTTCATCTCCAACGTCATCACCGGGAAGGTGGTGATCAACAGCAATGCGGACCCCATCTTTAAGGACAACATCTTCACGAACTTAGGTGTGCTGGTTGAGGTTGACGGGCTCGGCTGCTTCGACGGAAACACGTTCTTCAAGCCAACGGACAAGCTCGAAGCGATCCTGGAGCTGAGGGGCGGAAGGCCGCGTGCTGTCCACAACACGTTCATGCAATGCGCCAGAGCTGTGCTGACAATGGCGGGGGGACAAGGCCATTTCAGCAAAAACACGTTCATAGGGGGAAAGGTTGGCATTGAGGTGCGCGAGGGAGGCGACCCTTATGTTGGTGCGGGAAACGTTCTCGAAGGCCAAGAACGTGGTGTCGTGGTGACGGGGCAGGGCGCCAAGGGCAACTTCGAGCGCTGTGAGATAAGCGCGGCGACCATATGCGGTGTACTTGTCGAGAAGGACGCAACCCCGACATTCCTGGCGGCTGATGTGTTTGACTGCAAAACTGGGATCCACATTAGCAAGAGGGCAAAAGGCCTGTACAAGGACTGCAATGTCTTCGACAACTGCCTCAACGGGGTCCATGTGGATGCTGAATGTGCACCACACTTGGTCCACTGCAAGCTCTCCTCGGCACTGGAGATAGGCGCCCTGCACAGGGACATGGGTGCCAACGGGACTTACGACAACAACAAGGTGAAACATCTCTTCTCCCCGGTCATGCAGAAGCGGGCATGCCCACGTGACCGCTGGGACACACGCAAGAACAACACGCCATTAATCAAGAAGGAAATTGCAAGCTTCGACAAGAGAATAGCGAATCTCATCTCTTGCGCGGGGGAGTGGTGCAAGGTGTTGGCGTATCTGTTTGTCAAGTGGGGCATACCGAAGGTGGTTTCTGGAACGCCACAGACCCCCCACACCCCCCTGTCCGTGAACTTAGCCGCGAGACCCAGCTTCAAGCTCCCCTCGTCTGATACTAAAAAGAAAAGTGTTAATCTCATGGAGCGCAACCCGCCGACCCAACGTGCCGCCTCAGTGCCCCGCAGACGGAGCATGCCCAACATGCGCCGAGGAAGCAGCTCAGATCTCAAAAAGCCTGCAGATAGTAAACCGGAGTTGAAGAAGTCAAACAGTCTGATGGTTCCTCATGCACCTGAAGGCACTCCTATTACCAAGAGCCTGACAAGGCGGGAGAGTTTCGCAAAGCGAGGCACCAGAACGCGAAGCGAAAGCCTCCGAAGGAGGTCGTCGCTTGCTAAATTGTCGAAACGAAACTCAGGGATCACGCGGTCCACGTCTATTTCAAAGCCTTCTATTAGTAGATCTGGCTCGCTGACTAGGTCCTCTTCCATCACAAGGGCATCTTCAATAACAAGGACGAACTCCGGAATGCGGAGGTCTCAGACTTTTACTAAAAAGAGGAAAAGCAAGCCAGCACCTGTTCTGTATCCTGGGGCAGAGGCACTCGCCTCACTTGGGGAGCCGACCTTCTCTGTTAACACTTTGCTGTCCCCGAAGAACATGCTTGAGTCTCCGGACAAAGGAATGGACATACTGCCACGCAGGTCCTCTGGCCACTTGCACAGGAAGCTCACGATGTACGCTGACCTCATGACGCCACCTTCGGAATATGTAGGGGCAAAGAAGAAGCAAAAGAAAGAGGTACAGCAGCAACCGCCGTTTGAGTGGGGCAAGTCGGAGAACATCTTAGAAACATGCTTCAGCCCAACGCAGAGCGCAACGAGAAATTACCATGCAGAAAGACCAAGGTATGGAGAAAAGCACACGCTTGTATTTATTCCAACAGACCGAAAACTGCGGTGAAAAAAGTTGTTCCCGCGAGGTTGGATTTGCGGCAGCTGGAAGACGGCCTCTCACCTCCGAGAACGCCGCAGTCAGGTTCGATGTTGCCTGTTATTGTTTCCCCAACTCAACTACAAGGACAGAGGCAAGGACAGACTCCGCAAGGCATTCTTATGTCGGCCATGACTTCCCCCTACGAGCTACCCTTCCAGACACCTGAGATGCGAGCGCCTGCGAACACACCTATCATGAGCAACATCAAACTGCCTATTGCCAATTACTCAACGCAGCAGGCACCTGAACAGTCGGAAGATGGGTCAGCTGGGGACGAGAAGTTGGAATATCACGACCAGAAAGAGTACGACCAGCACATGATGTGCATGCACGAAGACACACCGTCTGTGGGGGGCATGAGTGACTTCGAAGATCAACTCAACGACTTCACATTCGGAGAAAACGTTCCCAGAAAGGCTAAGTTGACGCAACGCTGTGTCTCTCCACCTACTGCACCCTCCGACAGGGCTGACGCTCATAAACAAGTCCCTGTTCCTGTCAAAGCCAGCTTGGCAAATGGTAAGAAGTTTGTTCACGAAACTGAAGAGCAGACGTTGCAACAAGAAGAGGTGCGAATCGAGATTAATTATGAGCCCGAAGCTCAAATCGAGGATGAACTGCCTAAAGTGGAAAAAGAGCAACCGTGCGGCGTTCCTGAGCCACAGCCAGGTGTACCAGAACAGCCGTCACAACAGAAGATGCACAGTGTGCCCTCGCTGGAGGAGCATTCCCAAGGCAGAACTCAACAGGAACACGAAGCACATGAGGTAAGTGAGGCACTGCCTAAGCAAAGTTCTTCCCCAAGGCGAGACTCCGAACCCAAAAAGCCGCTAACACAGTTGCCCTTGGAGCCGATCCAACACAAACGACAGAATCAGAATCCCAAACCGCAGAACACTCCCTTACAAGCTCAGCCTGAACAGCAGATGAACCAGCCACAACAGAAACAGAGTGATTCTAAACAAAAGCATGTAGTGAGGAAACAGCCACAGGTGGAGGACCAGAAGGAGCAGTTTCCACAACAAGAGCAACTGCAGAAGGCTCCTGAACAGCTATCCGAACATCCTCCACAGACGCCACAGAAAGAGCAGAAACGGACACCTCCCAAGCATTCACAGGATCGTTCACCTCGACACAGGCTGCGTTCGTCAGAAGAAAAGGCAAACCCCATAGCACAACAGCAGATTGTGAATCCAACTCAGGGCATACTAATGGACGAGAGACAGGTCGCGATGGGTGGAGCAGTGGAAGGTGTCGCTTCCGTGTCGCATGAGGTATCCGAAATCGAGTTGCGGGAATACGTTCCAGAAACGGAAGCAGGATTCCCAGCTACTACACCGCGAGAGATCACCTTAGGCAACGGGGTTGTCGCTGCCCCCGCGACCCCTTGTGGTCATGGCACGTTCGAGGTGCCCGAAGATGAGCTGTTCATTGTCTCGCCTGCTACAACGCAGAACGTGATGTCGCCACCGCCTGCGGCCATGTCGCAGACCCCCATCGTGTCACCTGAGAGCGACATGGATAGGGGGCTTGTTCCCACACCACTGCAGCTGCTGATGCACCAGCAGGGGGGACAGCCGGATGCGCTTCCAACTGCAATTACAGAGGCTGAGGGCAGAACACCTGTGTTTGAAGAGGAGGCACAACCACAACCACAACCACAACCACAACCTGCCAGGCAAATGTCGTTCAAGTCGCCGGAGGTGACACCAGCGACACCGGAGATGCCCGCAGAAGAGCCTGTGCCACAGCATGCAAAGGCGCTTGTGGATGTCCAGGAGTATGAAGGGGACGATACTATCGGGACGGTGTCGATCTCGCCGCTGACGACACCCAACGTGGCACTGCTGCCGGGGGGGCTGAGGCTGGGGTCCCGGCGGAGCCTTTTGAGCGCGCAGTCTGTGCCGTTCACAGTGTCGGAGGCTACGGCCTCGTTCCAAGGCTCGCCTTGTATGGACGTGAGTGACGACATGGAGCCACTGTCAGGGTTCCACATCGAACAGGTGGCAGAGGAGGGCGACATGTCCGACTGTGAGTGGTTGGATGATGAGGATAAGGTGACGAAACGTGTAGAAAAACAACACACACCCCCATCACCTCCAACAGCCGTTGTAGTGAGACCCAATGAGGGTGACACCCCGTGGATGGAACATTTGAACACCTTAGTGTCGCTGAAAAAACATAGTGGTGAGGATGACGCGGAGTGCTTGCTGCCAAGGCTGGGCCCACCGGGGAGCCACCCTCATAGGAAAGCTGCTTCCAACCACCCTCTCGGCAGTAATAGCCACAACAAGATAAAGAGAAAGAGCTACAGCGAGACGCTTCCTATAGACCCAGCATCCGTTCCTGCGCCTTCGGGGTTTCTCTCGAGGGAATGGGGCACTATGCCGGCGATTTCTTCCAGCCCTGATCCTGTCTTCCCGCCGCCCATTGCTCAGCCGAAGCCTATGCATCTTACTTTCACCCCACGTGTGCCGGGGCAATCCCGGCCTTGGTCGACTGCTACAACAATTTCCACTAGACGGCCATACAGCGCGAAACACTGAACTGTTGATTTAGTTTTGGTACGTTTTTTTTTGCAAGAACGAGTCTTTGACTTGTCTAAACAAAAGGGGAACGTTGGCAACGTGTTTCGGGTTGACAAACTTCTCCAGGTTCTACCCGGCACGTACAAACAACGGCCAGTTCCTCTTTTTTTTTTTTCCAACTCTTGCTTTGCCATAAGCATTGAGAAAAGGTCATGCGAAGTGAAGAAAGAAAAATGAAAATGAAAAAAAAAAGAAAACTGAAAAAAAGAAGAGAAAAGAAAATAAAGGTGGTACACAAACAGTATATAGCAAGTCTTTTCTCTGGGGGGGGGAGGGAGACAAGAAAAGGAAAGGGGGGGGGAAAAAAGGGGTGTGCCTTGTCTATCCCCTCAAATTACTTCCCTTTCCAGCGGCTCTTTTTTTTTTTTCCCTTTCTTTCTGCAATCAATGTTATTCCCATCTCCCCATTTCCCATTGTGTCTATTTTTTTATACCCCCCACATCCTTCGATTCTAGTACAGTACAATTTCCCTGCTTTTTTTTTTTTTTTTTTTTTTGAAAAGCCTCCATGAGTGACCAGAATATTGTTCTTCTTCTTCTCCTTTCTTCAAAAAAGGAGATGGTTTTCTTTTTTTTTTTCTTCTTCTTCTTCTTCTTAGTGTTTCTTTTCTATACATATTTATGTGCCTCTTTAAAAAAAGAAAAAAAAGAAAACCCAAAGGTACAACAAAAGGAGGGGGAGGGGAAAAAGGAAAATGGCAACGAATTCACCACGTGACAAGGTGAAAGGGTTATTCAATTTATACCAAGACGAAAAGAAAGCAGAGGCGAAGACGAAGGGCACCCTTCGACAGCTACAGGACAACTCAGACGAAGTTCTGAGATCGAAGCTGAGGGTGATCGAAAAAATGCTGGACATAAAGGTGAAGGACGAGCTCGCAGTGCTTCGCCGTACCACAAACATCGCCGTAGTCGAAGCAGACAACGGGTTGGTCAAGAAGAAAGCACAGGACAGAATAATGAGAGAAGTAGATGCACTGGTTCCATCGGCACGGGATAAATATCCGGACGCGTTTGTGTCGCACTTTGAATCAATGGCTTCTGCTGATGAAGCAGATGTACGGCTTGGCATAGCTCACGCCGTGAGCGACCAGCTGGACAACGAATTATCGGTCTTAAAACAACGCCGCACCGCCGCACAGCACGAACCAAACAAAATCGAGGCTGTAGAACGTGAAACGGAAGACGTTATTCTTCAAGGCGAACGACAGCTTCTTCAAGGCCGTACCGATCAACGCCACCAGGAGCACCGTGAGAGAATCGCCCGTGTGAAGCGGTCTGAGCAACGTCTCCTGAAACCCAACGAGGTTCACTCCGGATCCCTTTCGGAGCTCATGGAATGCCTCCCCGTCAGCTACAACACAAACATCGGCAGGCTCGAAGCAGAAATCAACGATCTCCGCAATCTCATCTATCAACAGCGGTCCGAAGAAGAGAAGCTCCTCCTTGAACGGTCCACAAAGATCAACACCATCGAGAACGAGCAGGGCGAGCTGCAGGACAGCGTAGCCAACCTCACCAACCTCCTCACAGAAATGCAACGGGAGCTCGAAATAAAATCCGAAGACACCATCGAAATGAGAGAAGCGCAGGTCCCACGTATCGGGAAGTGGGCCGTAGAGATCAAAGGTCTTGAGGAATCCGTAGACTACGGCACCGAGGAGGAAACAAAACTCAAAAGAGACTTCGAAGGCGTTGCTGCTGCTGTTGACTCCGTCGACGCCGACAAACGTCTTCTGGAAGAGAAGTTCAACCAGGAATTCGAAGAGCTGTCCAACCTTCAGGAACAATACAGAACACTCGTGGACCAGATCGAAGAACAGCTGACCACTTCGAAGGACAAGGTTCAGAGGATACGACAAGAGATCCTTCAAGACACACGCAGCATAAACGACTTACGGTGGAAAGAAGGCCGCGGCGGGGAAGATATGCGCGACACCAAAAGAGCACTCGCAGAACGTCTCAACCAGTCCATCAGCCAGCTCGCCATCGAGGAAAGGCTCCAGTCCATCCTGCAGGCAAAGATCATCCTCGTTGAACAAGGCTCCGACAACCTGAAGCAGACATGGAACGCACAGATATCCGATCGTATGTGAAACAAAAAAAAAGAAAAATAACAATATAAAAAAACAGAGGTGCGCGAAACGGAGAATATAAAGAAGCTGATCGACCAGAAGTGGAAGACAGTGCATAGCTTGACCGATGAACTTGCAGACCTCAAGACAGGCATGCAAGCGGGTGTGTCTGCTAGCAGTGCGCCTTACTCTGCATCGCAGTACAAGGAAATGATCGACGAACGGTTGAGGCAGTGGGCAGCTATTGTATTCGATACAAGCAAACAAGTGAGCGACACGAAGGCGAGGATCCTTGTGAATGAGGAGGAGAACGAGATGCTGCTGGACGACATGGGGCACATCGTGGTGACAGGGCGCCTTCTTGAGAAGGAAGGCCTCGATATTGAAAACAGCACGAACGCAGAACTGGCTGCCACTGCCAACCGCATGTACGACGACCTCGCATCAGCTAGCTACAGGGAATCAAAGCTGAACCAGCTGATACGCATCTTCAAGGACATTGAGGACCGCCGTGCAAGAGGTGAACCAGTGCCGAAGCTCACAGGCAAACGCTTCCTTACCAGAGCGGAGAGGCGGAGCAAGCGTAATGTGAAGGAGAACAGCTGGCTTGCGAAGGAGATCGCCAAACAAAACATAAGTTTGCAAGCCGCGTTCCCTGCTGGTGATGAGGTATGCACATTAACCATTTCACTATGAACTACCACAGCGCCCTCTTCAGCAAGTATCGCCCAACAGGCAAGGCACAGAGCAGCCGTCGTCCACAATCGAGCAGGAACATAAGCTTCGTGTCATCAATTTCATCAAGTCGGAGATCCAACCCCTCTACGACACGGAGCAGATCACCAAGAAGAGGTTCATCGACATTGTGGCGAGGGCCTCCACCGCCTTCCTTGAGACTCACCCCGCCACGCCTTCTCTTACAGCTGAAAACCAACAATGGCTTGCACGCAAGATCCAAGAGGTCATCACACTGCAGGACGAGGCGAGGTCGAGACGCCGCGCAGACAACTCCCTACTCAGGTCGGGGAGGTAGAAAACAAAGAATAGAGCTTATCGATATACTCCCATCCCCTATAGATTGTTGTGATACTTTCCCCCCACTTACTCTTTTAAATCACACTTTCTTGATCGTTAGCACTATAAAAAGGGAATATGAGTGATATGCCTGAGTTGGGCAGGTCGCTGCTGTCAGCGGAAAGCTCCATATCCGATTCGCCACAGAGGGCGAACGGGAATATGGTGCCTGTGGGAAACGTGGTAGCGGCGTTGAAGCTAAAACTGAAACAAAAAGATCAGGTGATCCAAGAGCTACTGTCTATGACAGAGGTGGTAAGCAGCGATTATGACAGGCTGCAAGAGAAGTACAACGGGAAGACAGCGGAGCAACGGCACCAAGAAGAGGTGAACAGCTTGAAAACAAAACTGCGCGACGAACGGAACTACAGCAGCATGCTGGAAAGGAAACTAAACGAAGCAGAGTGCACGGTTCGAAGAGCGGAGTGGGCGCTAGAGATGTGGGACAGACACCGCAGGGAGAAGGACACGCAGGACAAAAACTTTAAGACAGGTGCCGAGGAAACCGAGAGGAAGCTGAAAAAACACACCGAATTGCTTAAGATAACACAGGAGAAATACCTGGCGGAAGGGAGAGAGCTATTGAGCTGCCGGATCAAGGTAAAGGCCCTCGAAGAAGAGCTGCAATTGTCCACTCGGTTGGGAACAACCTTGGACGCGTCATCTACATCAGATATGGCTTACGTTGAACTGGCTGCCTCCAAGCAAAAGATTGATCAACTGGAATCGGAGCTGGAGGGCTTGCGGAATGTGCAGTCGAGCAGCGATAGCGAGCTTGTAAATGCTGAGAAGAAAATTAACCTGCTTGAGAAACAGCTCAGGCACCAAGCCCGTGGGAGGCAGTCTACCTCCTCTGTCGAGCGTGTACCATCTATCAACCACTATCCTGAGTCCGACTCTCCATCTGCCCATTCTCCCACAAGTGACGGTGGGCAGGTATGATTTTTGAGTGGGGAAATAAATAAAATAAAATAAAATAAAATAAAAAGACATCCGATGCAAACCTTCCTCTCCGCTCTACCTCCGGCTCCAGGCGAGCAGTCAGTCTGTAAGGAGATGATTGGGTTTTCTCTTTGAGTTTTTCTTTTTATTGTACAATTCCCCTTTCAATAGGGGCTCAAGAAGGGGGGGGGGGGGGGGGGGGTTTGATTGTTTACTTTTTTGGTTTTTCTTTTATCCCCCCCCCCCCAACACGCACACACCCTTTTCTCCCACTTTTTTCCCCTTAACTGTGTTTTTTTTCATACATTTTTTTTTTTGCCTCCATTCTGGGGCCCCTGTGCTGGTGCAAGAAAAAAGAAAAAGATGAGATAAGAGGTTCCTGTCCTGTAACGTCTACTTATCTACCCCTTTCCCCCCTTCTGGGGCCTCGGCCTTTTCTTTCTTTTCGTGTTTGCCTTTTTTCAAGTGTCTTCCCTTTCTTGCCACTCCTACGCAGTTTTTTAAAGTCCTTCTTGGTATTCTCTGGTGCAAAAAATTGGCCTGTCCCACCCAGACTCTTCACCTATGGTCCTGAGCGCGTGGCTCTCCGCTGGAGGATTCGCTTGCCTCTGACCTTCTTCTGAATGCGTTCCAGGATGTCGTGGAAACTTCATATGATGTCCTCCCATGTCTTCATCACATCACTGCATTCCCATAGTGCGTGTTGTTCTCGTCCTCCTGCACACACGCCGCATGTGACCTCGTCTGTTGTCGTGTCTCGTCTTTTTTCTCATCCAAGCTGTCTTCGCTTCGCTCTGTTCGTCCTCTGGGTACTCGTCGTAAGACGCTGTCTTGGTGCCATGCCTACGGGTGGATATAAAAGACCTTTCTACCTCGATCCTCTAGAGGTCTCGCTGCCATCGCTCCTCGTGGTCTGAGTCAGATATCAGTTCTTGCCACAGTCGTTCGTGTGTGGCATCGAGCGACTTCTGTCTGTATTGCTTCGCGTAGCTTCCAGCTGATTTTGGGAACCACCGCTTCATCGCATTGCCTATCGGGCCTAAAGGTGTCGTTCTTGTCGGGCCTCGTGTCCTTGGCCAGGTTTTTGGCGCCGTCCAATTTTTGTCTTGTTCTGTACCTTGGTCCCCACGCGCGCGATCGGTGTGTATCCCTCTGACGGCAATGCGAGAGCAACATCAGAACGAACAAAAGAAAAGAGATACGCGAGGGGAGGGGACTGAAATAAATATCGAATGTTTTTTTTTTTCTTTCTTTTTCACTTTTTTACATCCACGACACACTGAAAGAAAAAGCACTAAGCACAAAAAAAAGAAAAAAAGAAGCATGCATGCTACCTTCAATAGCGTATCGGGAGACGGCTCTCAGCCCCTACACGTTGAATTGCAACCGTCGGCGCCACCTCAACAGCGCTTTGATTCACATAACGGCGTTGAAGGCTTCCTGCTGAACAGAGGGAAAGGAACACCTGTCGCCCCCATTATCACAGTACACAACTATGAAAGCCGATCAAGTGCGTGCCTTGAAAGCTTGAAGATCCATGTGGACATCCAGTTGGCTACAGCTTTCGTTACATTCAAAGGGCTAGCGCGGATCCCAGATAACCACCCTGCTTCTTTGACACGGTGGAAGCTTTTGACACCAATGTCCGAAGAGGCAACAATGCTGTCATGCAGCATCCACATAAACCCTGGCAGACGGGGGCAATCTCCTGAATCGTACTTTGAAACAGTTGTCGCTGACAATGATGCCGCTGCAGAACCAATCAACAACACCAGCAATGCCGGCATAAGCAGAGACGATGACCCCTTCATGTCGAAGGTGCCCTTTGACGCATTGCCCTTTGATTACGTCGAATTCACCACCAGCTATATGGAGCCTCTTGTTTACGATCACTCCACTTCCTTGTACACGTTGGGAGTCCCCCTACTTGGGTGCACCAACAGGTTTGCCCCCAAGCTGCAACCCGGAGTGACGCTTAGCGAGATAGTTTACGTGACATGCCACCTCAATGGTTACGGCATACAATATCAGCCGAACACCTCTTCCATACCCCTCAACAAGATTGCCGGGGCTTCCAATAACTCTCAGTGGCTGCAGTCTGTTCCCGGGAGGTGGGAAGGCAAGGACCTGTTCGTGAGCTACATGGTGAAGAAAGCGGAAATGATCACCGGCTGCTGCCTTGTGGAAGACTCGAGCATGAACGTGACAGTTCCGCGTGGCGTCCCAGTTTGGTCTGTGGAGAACGCACAGACCTGCAAGAATTTCAACCCGTACCCCGACCACTCGAATTTTGCTATTTTGCTCAACCCGCCTGTGAAGCCTGCTGGCCAGACAGGTCATTATGCACGCAACTTTGTTTATTTGCTTGACATCTCCGCCTCCATGAATGGCTCTCGCCTCTTAGCTGCGAAGAAGGCTCTATGCACCGCTCTTGATGACTTGAATCCTGCAACGCGCGATTTCCCTGGTGACAAGTTTGCCATCATCCTTTTCAACCACGCAATGCAGATCTTTTCCCAGTTGCAGATAGCCAGCACTGAGAATGTGGTGGCTGCCAAGACAGGGCTCCTTCACGTTTCCGCGAATGGCGCTACAGAGATATCCAAGCCTCTCCAGGAGGCTTTCAATATGTTAGACAACTCGGCGGGGGCACTTCCTTTCATTGTCTTGGTATGTGGCGCTTTTTTTATTAATATTGTTTAGCAACACGACAGGTGACTGACGGGTGTGTACACAACGAGCCGCAGATTGTGAAGAAAACGACGGAGAGGTACACGGCACTGGCGCAGAAAGGGGTGTCGCTTGTGCCCCGTATCCTGACATTCGGGATCGGGAGCAACTGCAACCGGTACTTCCTGAAGATGCTCGCAACGATCGGACGAGGACACAGCAGCATGGAGCATGCCACCAACGAAGGTGCCGTCGCCTGGAAGATGCAGAGGCTAATCTTAACGGCGACAGGACCGGTCCTCACGAACATTGTTGTAAAGGATCAAAACGGGGCGGAGCTGCAAGCAGAGATGACACCCTACCCCGTTCCGGACTTGACATGCGGTGCACCTGTCGTTGTCTCAGGGCGTGTTCCTATCCACAACCTGCCCAACACAGTAGAAGTGCAGGGGATGCTGTGGGATGGAAGCCCTTTTTCGATGTCCTTTATCCCCGAGCGTACACACTGCCCTATACAGAAGGTGTTCACACGGTTACACCTGGAAGCCCTCATAGCCCGCATGTGGATGGAAAGAACACTGGGAAGTTCTGCACAGGCCGACATCCTGCAGAGGGACACCGTACTGCTGTCGACGTCGACAGGCGTTCCATGTGATGTGACGCGTGTTGTGTCCGTACCGATGACCCCACAGCAGAACAAGCAGTACCACGAGAAGCGGGACCAGTCACGGTCACAGGAGGCCATGGCGGACGTCGTCTCCACCTCTATCTGCGAACTCTCCAACTACTTAGTTGTCTGCGCGTTTGAAAACCTGGATGTGATCTTCGGGCAAGCGGACGTTCTCACTACAGAGGTGCTCTCGGCACTGGCGGACACAGTGGACAAGGGGGGCGATTCAGGGAGCGGATGTTCCTTTTCCTGTTGCAGTTGCAGCTGTGGAAGTTGTGGAAGTTGTGGGAGCTGTTAAAGGTGAGCTCTTAAAAAAAAAAGAAGGATTTTTTTTTTTTTTTTTCAAGGGTGGTCCTCGAGTGGGATTTGCCCTTAAACATCGCCTTTTTTTTTTTTTTTTTGCTTACAAGAAACTGAGCATGCTTTTTAGAATAACAAAAAAGAAGAGTATATATTATCTTCCACCATTCACTGTCCTGTATCTTTATCACCTTGACGGCACTGTGCAGTGAGCTTCATTCGCTGCGCTAACCGTCCTCCTATACCTTCCTCCCTAGTAACAATAAACATCAAAAATTAAAGAAAAGAAAAAGGGGGGGTAACTGCACAATCAAACCCTTAAATTGAATGGTTTTTCTTCTTCTTCTTTTTTTTTTTTTTAAATCGGTTTGTCACATATTGCTCCCCATTCCTTGGTGTGGTTTTATTTTAAAAAAAAAGAAATGAAGTTGTTTTGCTGTTGTTGACCCCCCCTTTTTTTTTTCCCCCCCAGGAGACAGTGCTTTGTTGGTGTAAGCTCTAAACGACAAAAAACTGTTTTTTTCATTTTTGTGTTGCGACTTTTTTTTTTTTTTTTGCTTGAACAAGAAAAACAATTGATAATGAATGGTTATTGCTAAAAAAAAAGACCCGATTGTGCACAAAAAAACGCCCTCAAAAGAATAGATGTGGTTTTTCTCTTGTTTTTTCTTTTTTTCTTCTTTCCCAAAACCTCTGTGCCTTGTGTTTTCAATGCTCCACTCCCGCAATTTGCAAGGGAATTGCATTAACTTTTTTTTTTTGTTACAAATATTTATCTTTCAAAAAATGATTTTGTAACTATATGCAACTTGTGCCGAGCAAAAAACCTTCGCAGCTTTTTAAAAAACCTTTTTTGCTCGTGCGAACAACAAAGACATATAGTCATAAAGAATTTTTTTTCTTTGAAAGAGAAAAAGAAGGTATTTACTTTACTTTTGAGTTTCTCAGAATTCTCCCCACACTACTCTCTTCACACTTAATGCAATTACTTTTTTTTTTTCTTAAGAAGTAGAAATTCAAAAAAGAAAAGAAAAAAAAGACAATTAACCATCTACCAACGGACCATTTTTGCCCACCAGGGGGTAAATTTTCAAAACTTCAAAAAAAGCCATTCCAGCGCAACGCCGGGGCTATATGCCCCCGGAAATGCCTCCAGATGTCCCAATTCTAGAGAGAGGGTGCCCACAGCAGGGTCCACCCCCACAACATTGTCAAAAATATCGTTCCTGAAGTGCCCGAGAGGGGATACAAAAAACAAGTCAAAAAGAATCGACTGTAAAATTCTATAAAAAGCTATTTAAGGCCTTCTTGACGCGGTTCGTATGTGCCCCAGGGCTGGGGGACTTCTTTTTTGACCCCGGGAGGGGTTTCTGGGGGGTATCCCCGGCAAGGTGGTAGTCTTTGAAGCACGGAGTCACGCAAAGTTGTACCAAGCAGGCTGAACACTGAAATAGGGGTCTTTTCGACTTGCAATGCTTGCACCGCACGTTGCACTACTTTTTCGGGGAAATGGTCCCAGAAGGTACTGTCACGGCGCATTGGGGTCTCAGAGCACTCGTTCTGTGTTTCGGGGCATGGTATTGGGGCAGCCTGCTCTGTAGTTGACTTTATCTGTTGTTTAGACTGCCTCCCTAGTAGCCCTTCGATGACTGCCTCTTTGAAAGGCGTAAATCCACTGTCGTTCGTACTCAGGGTGTTGGGGGGCAAGGCTTCTTTCCAAACAAGCCAAGCATTCGCCAGAGATTTACCTAACAAGTACAAAAATACTTTTAGGGGCCACTTTTAAGTCATAAGGGAGCGTTTATGGCGTTTTGTCACAGCATCACCCAGCGTCGGTTCCGCCCATTGCGGTGTTGTAAATATGCACTTGGTGGGGGGCGGGATGTCCTTTCCGGCTTTCATTCTCTTTTGGCGGACACGTCAAATTCGACTTCACCGGAACATCCAACGTCGATAGAAAGCACGCTGGCATGATGTCATGCCACGTTGTGGTGCAAAGGATGCTCGCGTGCTGGTGGAACTGGGTGTCCCCACGGGATGCGCGTCCTTGGCATGCGGCCTCGCTTCTTTGGGGCATCCATGATCTCCGGGAGGCCTTTGCGATAAGTAGAAGTCAGCACGCTTGTTTGTTTCGCTGTGGAAACACAGATTTCCCAGAATAGTCAAAAAGCGGTCTCTTGACATGACGGTGGCGTACCCAGGGGTGTAGTTGAGAGACGTGGCCAGTGTGCCAGTAATCAGAATAATCTGGCTTGATATCCAAGTCCATCGACAAAAGGACACCTAGGAAGGTATGCAGAGAAGCAGCATCGAGATCCAGGGAGACACCTTTTTTAGCCGCATTTGCCACATTGTTCGAAGTTATGACCCGAATAACGTTTGGGACGAGCATTTGGAGAATATATGGTATGGCATTGAGCCTTTGATGTCAAAACAGGGTCCACAAGGATTTCGATCTTCACGAAACCGGATGCCTTCCAACTGCTCCGGCTTTGCCGTCCAATCACCCTGCTGTGACTCGGAATCGGTCGAATTCGTATCAGAATCACTGTTTGTATCAAAATTGCATAATAGGGATGAGCCATCAGTGCTGCCATCACTCATAACGTCCTCTTCCAGCCTCTTTCCGGGCGCCTTTTTTTGAAGTGATTTTTAAGGGTAAATTTGGGCTGGCGTTTTTTTCATTTTTTCATTTTCTTGTTAAGTTAGGGCAGCATTTAGTTTATTTTTTTCATATTTTCCGTGCAGGACCCCGCCGGCAAGAAAGGGCCGGGCCGTATTGCATTGAAAGCCCTTTGCGTAAAAGATTTTTTTTCAAATCGTCTATATATAGACGCTCGTTGATAGATGGTTAAGTGTTTTCGAACCCTTTGTGTACAGAGCGTCATTGCAGTCAGTGCAAACATTGAAGAATGTTGAAGTCCGGTACACAATTACCTTTCTACAAATGGACCAAAAGAACAAGCCTTTTGTTGACAATCGTTTCTTTTTTTTTCAGGTGGTGGGGATAACATGAAAATATAAGAAAAACATCAGATGTGTTGTTCGCTGTTGACCTCCTCGTCGGTCATCACCGGTAGCGCCCGAGTGGAAGAACATAATGCAGATGCTCAGGGTGACGAACAGGCAGCAAACTGCACGAGCGCAGAATCTTGGTTACCGGGACGCACCGGCTGGGGTTGAGCTGTACACCGCACGCATTAAGGACACGACGCGGAACGCAGAAGAAGCTACAACTCGGCCGCGGCGCGCCCCCTGTAATCAAGTAGACAGTTCTTGTGCAGAGCGCCGCCAACACCGGCCTCCTTTAACTCATATATATATATATTTTTTTTTTATAATGAATGGACAGAAACACTTGTTTGTTGTAGTTATCCAAAAGAATGTTTAGCAGGCGTTATGCGTTTGCAAATAGTTCTCTTTATTAGGAAGAAGGTCTTGTTACCCGTTTGCGCACAAAAAAAAAAAACAAGGAATAAAACCCCGCCCTTTTATTTTTTTTTCCCCCCCTTCTTTTTTTGCAAAAAAAAAAAAAAAAAAAAAAAACCCGACTAACAAATTATACGTTTTTTTTTGCGCTTTTTCTAGCTTTTCTCAAATTTCCTATTACCCCACATCTTTATCGCAACTGATCGCGCACCCCAACAAAGCACACAAAAAAAAAAAAAAAAAATAAAAATATGCTCATAAACACGATAGCTGCCATTGCAGTAGCGCTATGGATAGGCACGCACATGTCGGTCCATCAGATAAGAGAAGGATATGTAGGCGTGTACTGGAGGGGGGGAGCCTTGAGACCGTCCATTTCACAACCAGGGTTGCACACAATGATTCCCCTGTACGACACCTTTGAAGAAGTCCAGGTCACCATGCAGACGGATTCCGTGAGCAGGATACCCTGCGGCACCTCCGGTGGGGTCATGGTGACCATTGAAAACATCGAAGTAGTAAACATGTTGAAGCCCGACAAGGTCCTCTCCACCATCAAAAAGTACGGTGTTCATTATGACAAGATATGGATATTTGACAAGATCCACCATGAGATCAACCAGTTCTGCTCGAAGCACACGCTTCACGAAGTGTACATCGAGAAGTTCGATCACCTTGATGAGATGATCGCCACGAAAATTCAAGAAGGTTGCGATAAACACGACACTGGAATTGATATCATAGCAGTTCGAGTCACAAAACCATCAATCCCCGCTAGTATCGCTAAGACATTCGTCCAGCTTGAAGAATCTAAGCAGAACTTACTTCTCCAAAAAGAGCAGCAACGATTGTTAGAAGTAGAACAAAAAACAATTCTCATGAAAGCAAGGGCTGAAGCTGAGCGGGTCAAGGATGTTAAAGAGATCTCACTCAGCCAAAAGATCATGGAGGCAGAGTCGTCAAAGAAAATCGCAGCGCTCAATGATGAAATGATCTCGCATCAGATTCGTTCGAAAGCAGACGCTGAGGCCTACAGCATGTCAGTTCTTGCGGAAGCTGAGAAGCAGCGGCTTACCACCAACAAGCTTCGGGAGACACTTTATCTCTCTCTCGCCAACAACACCAAGATATACTTCGGGGACTCGATCCCGAACATGTTCAACCCCTTCCTTGGCGACCAGAAGATTTGAAAGGAAAGCGGGGGGAAAGTGTTTTAGTGGTGAAGGTACCTCTTCCTAACCTGGGGGCTTTCGTTTTAAAAAAAAAAAAAAAAAAAAAAAAAAAAAAAAAGAATAGAGAGAGGAAATTGAAATAAAGATAAAAGGGTGAGGAAGATACATAAAAGTGAAACTTTTGTGCACCGCCGAACTAGGTTTTTTTTTTTCCTTCTTTTCCACCGCAGGCACCAAGACGGCAACCGCATAGCGGTTGGCCGATTGGTGTGAATTTCTTCCTGAACAGTAAGCACTCCCATGCACACTGAGATTTTATCGAGGTTTTCTCTTTTTTTTTTTTAAATTTATCTCTTATTTTCTGACAAGAAAGAAAGATCGAACGTTCAAAAGGGGGTGCAAAGTGAGGGCTGGGGAGTATTTCTTTCTCTTTAAACAAGTCAAAGAAAGAGGAAAGCAAAAAGGTTCACCTTTTTTCTCTTCTGGGGTGACACGTCAAGGGGCAAAGAGAGACGACAACGGGGTAAGGTTTTTTTTAAAAGAGATTACTATTGTTTCTAGATTTGCAAATTCAATCCTCTTCAGCACCATGGAGTGAGCAAAGCAACATGAATAGATGTATGCAGGCCATGGCCATGCTGGCATGGGTGTGTGGTGTGGGGGGTGTCACAAGGACGGCTACATTGACGCAGACTATCAGCGTCAGTGTTCCCACGAATACTCTCACAGAAACGGTTTCGCTACCCACAGGCACTGTCAGTGTAACCATGCCGACAAGTACTTTCACGGAAACAGTGTCGCTAACGGAGTCTGTGAGTATTCCAACTGGTACCACCTCGGAGACTGTGAGTGCTTCGCTACCTACAGGCACTGTCAGTGTAACCATGCCGACAGGTACTTTCACGGAAACGGTGTCGCTAACGGAGTCTGTGAGTATTCCCACGGGTACCACCTCGGAGACTGTGAGTGTTTCGCTACCCACAGGCACTGTCAGTGTAACCATGCCGACAAGTACTTTCACGGAAACAGTGTCGCTAACGGAGTCTGTGAGTATTCCAACTGGTACCACCTCGGAGACTGTGAGTGCTTCGCTACCTACAGGCACTGTCAGTGCAACCATGCCGACAGGTACTTTCACAGAGACGATGAGTATTCCCACGGGTACAGGCTCAGAGACTGTGAGTGTTACACTACCCACGGGTACTGTCAGTGCAACCTTGCCGACAGATACTGTTACGGGGACGATGTCTCAAACAGAAACTTCGAGCTTTTCAGAGTCAGTTTCTGTGAGTATTCCTTCGGGTACCGTCACGGGGACAGAGAGTGTTACACTTCCTACGGGCACTGTTAGTGAGACTGTTACGCTGCCGACAGGGACGGAGACATTTACTGAGACAGTGTCGCTGCCAACTGCGACAGAGAGCACGTCGTACACAATGCCCACTGCGACGGGCTCTGTGACACGGACGTCAACAATGACAGAAACGGCGAGCATGACGGAGACAGTCACACTCTCGTTGCCCAC
The DNA here is from genome assembly GCA_964019335.1 of Diplonema japonicum. NCBI lineage: Eukaryota > Euglenozoa > Diplonemea > Diplonemida > Diplonemidae > Diplonema > Diplonema japonicum. The sequence goes on from OZ025704.1 coordinate 362,119, forward strand.
TGCCAGTGGGACTGCGACAGTCTCGTACACGCAACCCACGAGCACTGCGTCGAAGAGCGTTACTATGTCACTTAGTTTGTCGGCAACTTTCTCTCTCTCCTTCACCGACTCTGCGTCGCTGAGCATGACGCTGCCCACCATGACGTCCTCTGATACCATGTCCTTGACCCTCACCGACACCTTCTCGCTCACAAGTTCCTTTTCACTGACGCAGACCTTTTCACTCACAGCAACAGCTTCTTTCTCCGAATCGGCCACATTCAGCCAAACCTTAACCGACTCCCAATCCCTATCTGCGACCTACTCCGAGTCACTCTCCACCACCGACTCCGTCACGCAAAGTCTAACGCAAACCTTCACCGAATCCCTTACCGACACCTTCTCTCTCTCGCAAACCTTCTCGCTGTCCCTCACCTTTTCCATGTCGTTGACAAGTACTTATTCATTGTCTCAGACCTTCTCCCAAACGGCAACCTTTTCCGCGACAGCGACCGACTCCTTTTCTTTGACGGAGTCAGCGTCACTCACGGCTTCGGCGTCGCTGGTGGGCGACCCACCCGACGGGAGTATGGTGGTCAACTTGAAAGGCGGGGTCCTTATACGGTCAGGATGGGTCGCACGAGACGGGGCATATGGTAGCTCAGACGATGCACCGTGTGACACGATGGAACAGTCACTGGACCTTGGTCCTGGACAGTCTGTGGTACAAGTAAACACGTCACTGCCGCGCGGCTCCCTGAGTGTGGGTGTGTGGGCACGTTCCGTGACAAACAGCAGCAACGGTGGTAATGTAGTCTCCATCGATACCCAAAAGCTGGGCGGTCCTGCGTGCTTCGGGTTAGCTGTGTTCAAAAGTATAGTCATGATCGTGGATTGTGATGGTGGTCCGGTTGCGGAGAGCAGCACCGCAGTGCCCGAGGTCCCCCTGGGCTGGTGGGTGCATTGGGGCGTCGTGTTCAGCAATGCGAAGCTGCGTGTGTATATCAACGGGTGGAGTGTACTGAACCACACGTGGAGTGATGTGCATAGCTACGAGGGGGCTTCAGAGGTGCTGCTGGGCAAGGTGGGGAACGCAACTAATACAGGCGTGTGGAGGTTCAACGACTTCCGGTTGTACTCGGGGACGGTCTTTCCAGGGTCGATGATGGGGGGGTGCACCTCAGAACCGGCAAAGCTGCCTGGCATGAAGTACGTTCGAGTGCCAGGCCAGATCGCGTTGTCACCGGAGGTCCAGCTGTACATCGGGCTCGGTGATTGCTTGGAGCAGTGCACCGCCTTGGGCTGTGCTGGGGTGGAGTGGATCAGCCCCTCGCGCAGCGACCCCGCTACGTGCAAGGTGTACTCGGATGCTGAGCTCAACACCTATGCCGTGTCGTCTTATGCGTCAACTAGATCTTTGTACCTACCTGCAAACCCGGCTCACGCATTCCGTTTTGAGGGAACACCCCAAGACTCCATAGGCACCCTGCGGTTCGACAACTTGCAGTTCTCACATAAAGGACGCTCAGGAGGGATGGCAGCGCACCTCACAAGCGGTGTGTCTGCGACGACTGAAGGGTCTGAAGGTAGACTCCCCAGCGGGTCAGCGCCTTGGACGGTCTCCATGTGGGTTTACAAGATATCAACCCCGTCTGGCAACGGTCGTGCCTTGTGGTCTATAGGGGAGAACTCCACGAATGTCGCGCTGATATCTCAGCCCGATGACACGCTGCGGGTGTCGTGGGGGTCGGAAACGTGGTATCCGAATGTCACGCTCCTAGCCGGGTGGCACATGCTGCAAGTGGGTTACGATGGGAGGATGCTCCATGCACAGGCAGGGTGCCAGCACTTCGACTCTATCGAGGCGGACGTGACCACATCTGGTGGGGCGTTGAAACTTGGGCGGAGGGTGAAACGAATCTACAGCGGCGAATGGCTAGTGGACGATCTGGTGGTTTACAAACACTTCACGAGGGACTGCGGCGAGCTGAACGTATTGGAAAACCCAACTGCTCCTTACACAGTGACACTCGTCGGCGAGCCTACGTTTGTGAAGAATGAAAAGTACACGACCAGAAAGCCGGACTTCCCTTTGAGAGGTGCCACACCATTCTCGCTTGACTTTTCTGTGTTGTGGTATTCTAGTACCTTCTCACGGTGTCACTTTTCGTTCGGAAGTAGCGGTACGGACTCTGTCTTGTCGTTGTGCACCATTAACACGGTGTTCACAGTCTACCTTAGCGGCACGTCGTACCCCATAGCGAAGGTTGCTTCTGATGACCTGTGGCATACCTACAACATACGGCACGATGGCACGGTGTTGCAGATAGCCATAGATGGTGTGCGGCAAGAAGACTTCCCTGTCTCGCTTGATATAACATTGGGCGACGTAGCTTTCGGTTCAAGGCTCATTGTTTCAGGATCAACAAATAACTGGGGTAACTGGCAGTACAAAGACGCGGTGCTCACCACCGCGTACACACCTCTACCTGCCGCAACTGAGGTGAAGCATGCTTTCACCACTACTGCAGAACATAAACTGTTCGGCAGGTGGCCCTTTGACCACAACACCCGGGACGCTGTCGGTGCGTCGCATTTCAACACCAACGAGAACAAATACGGCCCCCCCATGCAGGGTATCTCTTCAATGCTGATCCAGGAGGATACAACAAGCACCGCGATTTCGCAAACGTCAGACCTTATCGAGTTGCCGTACTCTTTCACTCTTGGCTTCTGGCTCATGGTGGTGGGCGGCTCTGGGACCTCTACATCTACCATACTTGCTGTCGACACTAACAGGTTCCTCATCAGAATCACCACCAGCTACACCCTAGAGATGTATGAAGCACCCTGGGCAAGAACCAGGAGCATCGCAATCGACCTCTCAGACACGAAGTGGCATCTGGTACGTCTGCAAGTTACCACTTCCTCTGTGGTGGCGCAGGTAGACTGGGATACCACCACCGTGTCATTGCCGCTCAAGTATGCCCTTGGAGGCGGAACCATGAAGGTAGGAGATGCAGGAGGCTTCCGGTACCTTTTAGACGACATGAGGATGTACACGAGTGCTGCCCCGCAAGATCTGTGGTACGAAGGCGCTGCGCTGTCGGTGAGCAGCGTGCCTGGGTTTGCAAGTGAGTGGTCTTATTGCTCGGACGAAATGGGGGAATGTATGTGTGACACTGCAGTTCGGTACGGCAATGGGAACCGCTTTATGTATGGCCCGCTGCCGGCACACAGGCAGTACACTGAGTGCACCCCCGCAGCAGTGTCTGCTCTCTCGTCTGGTGCCTCTGGCGGTGCTACCTTCTCAAGAGTGGCTTATCGATGCCCTGTGACAAGCAACGTTATTGTCAACGGGAGCATGCCCTATCCCACTATTTCCGAGTGCGAAGGTGTATGCGCTTCTGATGGGAGATGTACTTTGTGCGCTTCTTATTGCGGTGCTGACTACGTGAAACACTACTATATGTTGACAGAGTGCACCACACGTACACCCGAGTATGTGAGGGGTGGGTCTGCCTGCGGGGGTGGCATTAGTGAAAAGTCTTATGTGAATGACCCGGCCTCGGGGTACACAAAGACGTGTCAGTGCAAGCAACCAAAATGGACGTGGTGCGCAAAAGAGAACGAGCAGTGCGTGTGTAGGAACGGACGGATGAGGTTCGGGTACAGAGACAGCTGGACGAATGCCGTGCGGGAGGGTAGCGGGCTGTGCTCTGCTGAGATGTTTCCACAAACCGTTGGTACAGAACAAACACGGAGCTGTTATTGTTCTGGTGATGTGAAGTTCTCACGTGTGTGGCGGGGCACTGCAGGGTTTCAGTGCACAGCTGGTTCAAATGTTTACAGAAGACTCTCTCTTGACAAATGCAAAAAGAAATGCACGCCGCAGACCTGCAAGGGTTTCTCAATTGACAGTGTCGGGGACTGCTATGTGCACAGCTCTGGAGAGTCGTGCTATCCCTCGAGGGCTTCGCAGAATATTACCTACTACACTTGGTCGGCAGCAGGCAGCTCGGGGCACGATTTGTGGGGTGTTGTTGGGAGGTGCTCTGATGAGCCGTTGGCGGAGACGACGAGCTACGATCTGTACGACTGCCAAGGGGTGTGTGACAGTACTAGCACGTGTTCGTATGTCACCTACAATGTGCGAAGCCTCACCTGCACCTTGTTCGAGACTTGCGGCATCACAGACGCGAATGACCTCTACAGTCACGGCAGGGTATTCAAAAGGCCCAGGATCGATGCGACTCTTGCTTCATGGGAATCAACTGATTGCATACGAGGCGACTGCTCTTCAGTTCTTAGTACTGGTGCCCTGCATACTGGTGAAGGATTCACATTGGGTTTACAAGTCTTGCGCGTCACAGGGCAGGGAGACTTGACTGTTGACGTGGGTGATGTGACGCTGTTGTTGTCAGCAGACTACACAACGCTAGGGCCGAACAAGACGTCAACTACAGTTGCGCCACTGGGTGAGTGGCAGTTGTGGAGGCTGGTCTACGCGGCAAACGAACTGCTGCTCTTCAGCGACGACACGCTTGTCTTCGCCATGCAACAAGAAAGCGTCCTCACGTTGAGTGCCCTCTCTATCATTCACAGCGCAGCTTATCGTTGGAGGGATGCGAAGCTTCTCCGTGGGTGGGGTGCAAGGCACCATTGGAGCACAATCGTCAACAGATGGGATTTTGAGACCGACCCGTCCAGCAGTCACGTCATAACCAAGGATATTGTAGCATACGTGGGCAGCCCTCGTGAGGGGACTTTTGCTGCCACCTTCAATGAAGACGGCGAGATCGAGTTGGCGCTAGGTGACGTGAAGCTCTCCGGGAAAGATCCCATGACTCTCGGCCTTTGGGTGTACTGGTCGGGCGGCAGTTCAACCATCACTGTGATCAGTTTGACGTGCGAGAGCGGGGACCTGAGCATGGGGGTCAGCTCAGAAGGCAAGGTGATTGTAGCAGGCACCACCAGCACGGCCTATAGTATCGCTCAGTCTGCTTGGGAGCTGCTTGTCATCACGTCTGATGGCAATGGCGTGGTGCGGGGGTACCTGAATGGCATGCAAGTTGAGAAGGTCTCTGTTACGATGTCGGGGAGGTGCTCGAGGCTACGCCTCGCTGCTGACAACACAGCCCACGGCATTTGGCTAGTTGACGACGTGCGCTACTACTATGGGTTGCTAGGGGCTCAGTCGTGGAATCCTTCCGGGGGGGACCTACTGGCAAGATTCCCACTTGCAGAGGACGTCTACGAGAAGAGCAACAAGGGATTCTTCAGCACTGCTATCCCAGTGGGGACTACTATGTACTACAACAACGAAGGTGCGACACGGAAGGCAGTGCGGAGCAACACCCTGCATACCGCTGCAAGCACGTCTACTCCTTTCCTAACTTCTGACGCCCTGAGCTTGACTGTTGGAGCGTGGGCACGGTGCATTGCCGACTGCGACAATCCAGGTGCGGCAATAGTTGGGTTCACCTCTAGCTCTGGTAAGCTCGCTCTTGCTGCTGGCGTAACACTCAGCGGCAGCATGCCTGTCCCGTCCCTTGTAGTATCGAGGCTCAACTTCCGTGCGAACGCAACGCACGATCTGTACACAAGCACCCGTTTGGGCGTAGATCCCACTTCGTGGCTTCTATACCGCCTTGTCTTGACTGATGGGCTTCTTAAGGTGTATGTGGGCGGAAAGCTGGGGGTGCAGCTCCCCATAAACGTCACAAACGTGCTCCCTGTGAACGCCACTGTGGGGTGGGGCGACGTTGCAGAAGCTACATACGCTATTCATGACGTGAGGGTATATTCAGGGGTTGCGGAGGACATCGCGTGGCTTGCTCCTTATGGCACGTCTCCTGTCACCGTTTCAATGGGAACAGACTACACAGCAGGGACGTTGGACATCATCGATATCCACCCTGAAGGGTGCTCCAACGCAACACTTGAAGCACCGCACGCAGGCACCACTCATGTACTTCACGTTGTATGCAGTGGGAGGCCGGCATCTGTGAGAACTTCAACACGCTACTTAGACGATGACCTGCACATTGCAGGGCTGGGGACGGACACCATCATGGAGAGCGTGTCATTCAACAACAAGGATGAGAAAAGCGGTTGGCTGAGTGGGGATCGAAGGTCTGCTGTGTGGCGTGACCCCGAAGCACAGACATGCAATGGGTACATGCACTACAACAAGGTTTGGGAAGATGTGTTGACCCTGAGCGACATGGGGTTCACCAGCTATGATGCACCCGCTGCACTCACTGAGAGGCTGGACGTCAGTGCATTGCCTAATACCACCCAGACAGGCATGATGGTAGAGACAGATAGCACTGTGGTGCTGTCGGACTCTGTGTCATTGAAGGTGACAAACCCCACCACAGACGCCGGCTACGCCCCTGTGTACAACCTGTGGCGTCCTGTCCACGAGGAGCAGTATCATCCACGGTTTGTGTCGTACTGGACACGTGTCCTCAGCCTACCTGAGATCTCTCGCAACTCCAGTGGTCTGCTTTTCAGCGGAGGAAACTGCAGCGGATCCTTTATTGTACTCATGAAGACATTAGCAACTGGACAAAGCTCTCTAACCGCCACGGGAACTAGCTGCTCGAATTTTGTGCAAGCTTCGTACGGCGTTGTGCGTGCAAATTACTGGCACAAAATAGAGATCCACTGGCCACCGACAGGACACCGCAGCAAGGGCTACGGCGATGCTGCTGTCGCCCTCATCTACGTCGATGACCGCCTGGCCATAAAACTACCCTTGCACTCTAGCACATACTTGGCAGGTGTTGACATTGTAGGGTACGTGAGCGGGCCCGTTACTTATTTTGACAACTTTAAGATGTGTTCGTCTGAGTGCTTCCCGCTTCGAGCTGAAAACCTAGACCGGCTGCTACCCTGTAACAAACGGGCAACTTCCTGGAGGGTGTCGTGTGGCGGGCGTACTTTGTGGCTCAGCGGTGATATCTCACTCACCTCTGGCGAAGGCCTTCGTTGTTCACTCACTGACAGTTTCGAAAGTGCTTCACATGGCAGCAGCTGTGTGAGGCAAGATGGCAACGGCAACACAGTACTGGGAGACGAGTATGCTGAGCGCGGCGCTTTGATAGGTGCCAGACTCATGCAGTGCTTCAGTAGCATCGATGCCTATTCGCAGAGCAGAGGTCCCTCTACCGTCATCAGCGCATCACTGACATGTCACGATGGCATACACTGCTCAGGTCGTGGGCGGGCTGAAAAGGTGAGAATTGGCACGTGCAAATGTATCTGCAGCCAAGGGTGGGTGGGCCCTATCTGTGACAAGCGAACAAGCCCCACTTACCCGTTGGGCCCTCCTAGCGGGTTGGCATCGCGAGTCACTTTCGATGCTCCAAGAAGGATTGTAGAAGTACCTGACAAGCAGCCTCGAATGTGCTCCATGATGCTGCCGCGGTATGCTTGCGGAGGCACCGTCGTGACGACGTGGGATGGTGCGCAGGATGTGCTGACCTCTACTGATGTTACACAATGCCTTGCGAGCTGCAGGAACTTCACCAGTTGCTCAGGGGTGCAAGTAACTCGAGCAACAGGAGTCTGTTCTTTTCAGTCAGGCATGTTAACACCCGTGGAACACGACTATCATGATTGCTACAGGATGGACACTGTAGAGGGCTGTGGCAGCCGAGCGATTACGGTGGACAACAAAGATGTTTGCAAGGCAGCCTGCAGGGGGTGCAATGCCTGGTGGTACAACCCGAGCACAAAGGAATGCCGTGTTGTGTTACATGACCATGGATGGGGGGAGAGCCCTGGCGTTAGTGGGTACCGTGTGCATCCGGTGCTGAGTGATGCCGTGACAGGTGAAGCACTAGAGACACCTACTGTACCAAGGGCTGTTTTCCCTTTGGGGACTTCGTGTCCTTCGCAGGGGTGTATGAAGTACGGCAGCATCCAGATATCGGTTTCACTAAACGAAGAGTTCACAATGTCACTGTGGGCATGGGTGGATGCACTTACGGACAAGCCCTATTTACAGCTTTCTACGGGCGCTGCCTACGGTAGGCGATGCGAGTGGGAGGAGTCCTACGGCACGGCATTGACAAGTGGCTTTGGGCTTGGCTGGTCGCAGTCAATGTTAGGCTGTAAGATGAAGTGTTCACAAACACAGGACTGCTCAGCTGTGAGCTACTCTGGGTATTACTGCACTGGAGGTGCGGCTAATACGCCTTTAACAGCTACGAATGCGACCATAACCTCTGTGATGACAGGAAACTGTACGTGGGTAACCTCGCATAGGAGCTGCACTTGGGAACTTCTACTGCACACAAGAGTGGTCACTGATAACACCAGCTACATATGGCTAGGCGACGTGACAGACGACGAGGAGTGTTGGCAGCGGTGCGAGCAGCACGCCCTCTGCACCGCTTTCACGTATGATGCGCTGCTGCCTACGTGCTACGGCACGTCGTCTCTCGCACCCGATGTCTTGTCGTCCTTCAACAGTACTACTAGTGTCGCGCAAGGTTGCAAGCGACATGTCACTGCGGCCGACTACTCGCACAGTACAGAAGGCATCCTAGTATACCCTGAGGGGATCGAGATGAGGTCTCGAGGTCATGCCGAGTCATTTTCCTTGCCACCATTGACCCCCAAGCAGTGGACACATGTCGTGCTGCAAGCTAGGGGAAGATTATGGAAGATCATGTATAATGGTGAACAGGCTCGTGAGTTTGAGGCATGGCAGCACCCTGCGGCCTACCTCTCGATGGCAGGAAAGGTTGTGGTTGGGGGTTCGGAGGCGGCTGTCGATGATTTTTGGTTGTGGCACTCTACACTGCCCGATACCCTCATCAAATCTGCCATGCTGCGGAGAGAGCTCTTGCCACGCGAGGAACCTGACGAATGGTACGTAGCATCCGAGATCCCAGCGACAGGCTTACTGCCCGAAGTTCAAAAGGGCACTGTTTGCAGTGCACTGGACAGTGTCACCGACATCATCGACCCCTGGGCCGCTATACAATGGTGGTCCAAGGATGATGTGGCTGTACTCCTTGAAACTACTGTTGGTGCCTACGTTCTGCAAAAGGATCCCTGGAAGCTGCTCCCTCCAACTGGCGACGCAGACTGCTTGCAAGACATCACTACTGGCGACACCACGGTACACATCAGACTAGTGAATGCCTCCGGGCTTGTCTCGTTGTTTGTAAACGAAGTTCAAGTGTGCCAGGGCACCATGTTTCCAGGCGGGCCCCTGGTTCTTGCCATTATGGACCGCAGCAAAGTGAGCAGCCTGCAGATCTGTCGGGTGGTCCACAGCGAAGCTCGCCCAACAGTATCTCTCACCAGTCTGCTTACTATTGGGGAACAATACAGCATCTGCCCCCTGCTGCAAGATATGGTTACGAAAGATGCTGTTTTCAAGCTGACTTGCAAGACAGGCAACACTGCTGCTGAACGGTACTTCACGGGGATCACTCTGCGCGACATGGAGCCCGGCAGCTTGTTCACCGACAGCGTGAGGTGTTCAACTACTGAAAGGTTCCTACCACACAATACACTCGAAGGGTCTGAGTGCAATGTAATGAACTGGAAGCTATCGCACCACAGTGGTGGGCTGTTTCTCGAACAATGCTTTGGTTTCAACGAGACCACTGACCCTACACTGCACGTGGCACACCGCTCGACAGGCTCTATCAGCTTCAAGATGATGTGCATACTGAGTGTACACTGTGGCATAGGTGCTACATCTGTTGCATGGGCAGGCGAGGGGTGCTTGTGTGTGTGTGCAAATGGTTTCGAAGGTGAGCGGTGCGACAGGTGTGCGTTCGGGTACGCGGGGTTCCCGAACTGCGACACTGTAGTCACAGGTGTGGCAGGGCAGTCCGTGTACCACCTTGTACGTCTTGCTTCCAGCAATGACGTTGAGCTGACAGGCAGGCTCACAGGGATACGAGGCGTGGCACTATCTCACAACTGCATGTCGCAGCGTACATGGGACTCACTGCAACACACGTCCAGCACCACAGCCAAGGTGACGTTCACACAAACAATAAACGAAGCGGAGTTCAAGATCTGCGCGCTGCGCAGTGACAACATAACCATTACCGTTGCCACAGCTATTTCCATAGTGTGTGTCAATGGCTACCCTTCCAACGAAAGGTGCGTTTGCTACTCTGATGTAGTCCGGGGACATTGGGCAGGCTCTGCCTGCAACTACTGTAAAGCAGGCTACAGAGGTATACAACAATTAAAAAGAAAAGGAAACGAAAATCACAGGAAATATGTGCCAGCAGAGATATAGCTGTGTGGAAGCACAGTACTTCACACCTTACGACCTGAGATGCTGGGACTACGACGAGGTACGCGAGGCCTACAAAGGCAGCCGGTGTGTATGGTCCGGAGTGGTTGTGTCACAGCACGGCCGGAAGCATCACTGTGTTCCTCCTTGATCGAAAATAATTTCAGTTCATCCGGTTGCCAGTGCTTCTTTTCTTATTCGTTTCTTCTTCTATATACTTTGTTACGACCTGCTTCCTACTACCCCCTGTAGACTATGAGTGGACTTCATGAAGAGATCGAGCGGCATGGTTATGGGTTGGTCTTGCAGGCTTTGGAAGCCATTGATTTCGGTGTGAGAAGCGATGAAGATGAGATAGCGTTCGCGGCAGAGCTGGTGCAGAGTGTCGTCGGGCGGGACGATCAAGAAGTCCTGCAAAGGCTGAAAGAGTTGTTGGAGAAAAGGAACGAGTGCTTCGTGGGCGGGGTGTGCCTCACAAGCGCAGATTTTGTCATGTATCACTGGCTGCGCAGCTCTTCCTTGTATCCACGGTTCCTCCCTCACGTCAGGGGGACAGAAAACCTAAGAATCAGGACGTGGCTCAAACTCCTCGGTACCACGATCCTTTCGAAGCTCCCAAGTGGAAAGTACTCCATGCACGTACAAGACGATGGTAAGGCCGAGCGATCACCACTCTCAGTTGTTGGCGTCAGTGAAACTTGCGAGCCGGAAATGCTGTTCAGAGGTGACAGAAAAAGCGACTTACGGGTGTTGTCCTTCAACATCTTATCAGAAGAGGCGCTCACAAGGTACAAGAATGAGTACGAATGGCTAGTAACCACCGAAGCTGACGAACGCCGCCGGTCGTTACAGTACATTGTAAGATCCTACAATGCAGACGTCATCTCGTTGGTGGAGGTAGACGCTGACGCTGTGGACTCCTGGAAGGCGGTGCTCAAGGGGTACCGCATGAAATTCTTCCCCCGCCCGAAACTGCACACGAAAAGGAAGGGGTCGCAAAAACCTGACGGGATCCTCGTCGCGTACAAGATCGACACGCTGAAGCCCACCTGTGAAGAGACGAGATACCTTCTTGATGACTATCTTCCATTAGCTTCCGAATTCCGTGCTCCTTACCCCGAGCCGGGCACACGCAACATTGCAATCATCTTCACTTTTGAGCATCTGAAGACGGGGAAGGAGATTATCTTCGCAACGACTCACTTGTATTGGAACCCGAAGTACGAGCGGTACAAACAGCTGCAGGGCTCGCTTGTGAAAGGACTCTGCAAGAAAGCCGCCGCAACACGGGACTCTCCGGTCATTGTGACGGGGGACTTCAATGCTGCAGCGGGGACGCCGAGTTATTTAAACTTTGTCAGCGATGTGGGGCTGGCATGGGAGAACATGCCCACGCACAACAAAGCGACTGTTTTACCTCAGAAGATGTCGGATGGGACGTACATGGTGGAATGTACCACATCCTTCCATGAGAAGTTCACAGCACTGCTGTGTGACATGCGGTTTGTGCTTGATGGCATCAGAGTCATGGGTGGATCAGCGTCACCGTTGGTTGTCCTGACCATCAATGATATTCCCAGAGAGTGCGAACAAGAGGCTGTTGAAAATGGTGTGAAACTGGTACTCACTCAGCCCTTCACGCCACACACGGAACAGCTGACTGTGAAGATAGTCGGGGTCGTGACACCGCCGAGCGAGATTTTCTTTATCTACAGTTTGAAAGGAAAGAAGCTTGCTTCTGCTTTCGCTGACTACTCGAGCTACAGAATGCAGTTCGGCATCGAAGCTGAAAAGGAGCTCAAAGAGAAGGAACGCAACATTGAGATCTGTGTGAATAGGTCCGTCTTGGAACCGCAATTCACGATCTACCAACCGAGGAAGTTCATCGGAACTCTTGACTACATCTTCTACACGCTGAACGACTTCTCTGTCTCAAACCTCTCCAGGCTGGCTACTTTCGCAGAGGTACAGCCCGGCATGCCTAATGATGTCTCCATCCACTCCGACCACCTCCCCATTTGTGCTGATTTTTGCTTCAACACCCAGGCGTAGCGTCTGACAAAGACCTGCGTTTTAGTTTTTTTTTTTTTTTTTTTTTTTTTTTTTTTTTTTTTTTTTTTTTTTTTTTTTTTAACTCAGCACTTGTTTCAGGAGTGTTACATTAGACGGCGGACTCGCAAAAGGAAATCCTAAATCGTCTATGGGCCCTTGCGAGTTTTTTCCTTTTTTTTTTTCACCCCCTCAATTTTTTTTCAGGCGTCCTGCCACATACCGCAGGTACCCTTAAATGTCTCTTTTTTCCTTTTTTTTTTTTTTCTTGTTACCCAAGAACACCACAGTTCCATTGTACACTGACACTGATGCCTGCTATGAATGTTGAGGTGAGTGAAGTGCCGATCAAGTTCGAGCTTGTGCGCAACGGGGAGGTGGTAGAAACACGCAGGGTGCGCCTTGTGAACCCGTCATTTTCTGCTGTGCTAGGCGCTAGCGAGAGGTGGTCGACAGGGGTGACCGTGCTGCAGTACGCGGACGACGATGGCGACATGATAATGATGGACACTGAGGAAGAATGGGGGGAGTGCATGAGGCTGTGGAATGAGAGCGTTAACCGGTACTCGCTCCGACTACGCCTCGTGCTACCGCATTTGGAAGATCTGGACCATGTCCCTCGCTGGTGGGCAAGAGGCAGAAGTAACAGGGACCATTCCCCCGACCACGCACGGAAGGCAGTGTGGAAGCAGAGCAGCGTCATGAAAAGAACACGTGAAGCCAAGGAGGGCGAGGTGTCAGTGCCGCAAGCTGCCGTGGTTGAGAAAGCTTTAAAGCTCCTCCATGGCGAAGATGCCATGGTTGCACTGGCCAGCGGTGAGCAGACCCCTGAATCCCTGGGATGCAATGGATGGCTCAGCGCAAAGACCACCGACATCGGAGAAGTGGACCTCGACGTGAAGGTCAAGAAGCTGTACAACCTGCTGTGCGAAAAGGGCAACGTGTGCCTGGCCGACGGCGACGCAGCAGGCACTGTGTGGTTCCGGCTGTGCAGGGATCTTGAACCTACCATTCCTGTTGGGTGGTACAACCTTGCATGCGCGATGCTGGCACTGGAACATCCTCAAAAAGAATCTGAAGAACAGAAAGAAGACGTGATTGAAGCAGCTCTGAACGCTCTGCAAGGCGCGGTGGGCTGCGGCCACAAGGACTGGCAGCACATGGCAACGGACACTCATCTGGAGCTTGTTCGGGATCATCCAGGCTTCCTGAGCCTGTACCCTAAGAAGCTGCGTGGGAGGTTTGGGAACGGCCAAGGTCAATCACGCTCTTACTCCCCCGTGGGCATGCTGAGGAGGCTCATCATGGGAAAGCACAGAAGAGAAACTATGACAAAGTGCAAATCGTGTGACTTCATTACAACAGGTGTTGTGCCAGAACACTGCTGCTGGGAGTGCTTGAATGGCCTAGGACACGGTCCCCTGTGCAGGGGACAGGCGTTCCAAGATTTGCAGGCAGAACCCCAAAACTGCACGGGGTGCGGCTCCCAGCTTCCACAGGGGTTGACAGGAGTGTGTTGCAAAATGTGCTCGAAGCACAACGGGGGTTGCCATGGGAAACACTGTGTGCTGTACCCGAAGGCTCGCAGGGAGAATAAAACCGCCAGAACCGTTGTACCCGCAGCCGAACCTGAACCCGAGCCCCTGTCCTTGGAGGTTGTATACGCTGACCAGATTAAATCCCTGCAAAGCATGGGCTTTACTGTTGACACCCTCCTTCTTACGTCCCTGCAACAGCATGATGGCGATCTATTTAAGGTAGTGAACTCCGTACTGTTGTAAGTTAAGCTCTCTGTAAGCTCATCTGGAACCAGCGAAGTCTCTACTTCTTTTATGAAGTGAACACCCTCCACCCCGCCTTCACTCGAAACGTTGCACTCGAGTTTATTGTTGTTTTCCTGCGAGAACGCCGGTAGGATGTCAGGGACGATTCATCGAGTTGAGTTAAAAGTAAGGTTTTTTCTCTCCTTTTTTCTTCTTCTTTTCCTTTTCCCATCTTGTTTCATTCCTTGTTTTTCTCATATATATTCGTCTTCTGTACACAATGATTTATTTTTTCTTTCCCTTCTCCCTCCTGCATCTTTTTTCTTACCCTTTTTTCTTCCGTCCACCAGTAAGCAAGACCTTAGTACTTGCTCTCTTCCCTCTGTCTGCCTAGCCACTGTTTTTTTTTTTTTATCGCTTTTTTCCGCCACCTATAGACCACACAGGAAGGGGGAAAGCTTGTGCTTATGGAGATTGAAGCGGAGCTCAGAACCCCTAGCTTTAGTGCGAGCTTCAATGCACCATTTAGCTCCCAAGCAGCGTTGGAGGTGTCGTCGGACTTGAAGAATCTCAGTTTTGGGAGTCAGTCGAACTTGATGCTGGGAAATGAGTGGCAGTTCTGGCTGGACGAGGACGAAGGCCGCCCACTCTCGCTTGGTGTGATCAGCACCATCAAGTTGTTCCGCTGGTTTTATAACAGGCTGGCACCGGAAGGGTTGCCTTCTAAAGCCGCAGTTCTCCTTTTCAAGAACGGCATCGAGCCCACGTGGGGGCACCCGAAGAACAGACGCGGTGGGCATTTCAAAATGACATGCAAGACAACAGGCCACCTGTTCCGCTTGTGGCACGACGTGGCAATGGTGCTCATTGGTGAGCAGTTCTCATTCGCGAAGCAAATTAGCGGTGCGGGGTGCAGCCTGAAGAAGGGAACAGTCACCTTTTGGCTCAGCGACGCTGACGACGAGGAAGCGATACAGCAAACAAGAGCGCAGCTGGTCAACCTGCTCCCTGCAGGCGCGACGATCTCTTTTCGAGACCACACGTCACTGCTGGGCAAGGAGTCCGCCATGATCGTGGGCGCAGGCATCATTGACGCTGACGTTCCCTCCCTCTCCCAAGCAACAGATGGCAGCAAGCTCGTCGGCATCGCGGCTGAGCTCGTTCCTCACACAGCACGCCATCAGAAGAGCCGGAGCTGCCCCGAAGAACTTGCCGAGTTCGACCCCGACACCGCCCTCACGCCTCCGATCAAGCGGCCCCGAGCCTTCTCCGAGGCGGCGAAAAACCACCAAACAAAACCCGACCCACCCCGCAACAGGGGCAGATCCTGCAGCAAGGTGCTCGCAAAGAAGAGAACCGAAAGCCCAGTAAATGTCGGTATGAGGAAGGTCCTCAGTGCCGATGCACTTGACGAGTACATCCCCCATGAGCCCATCCAAAGCTCGATCCCCACCCTGAAGCATGTGCGTTCGTGGGCAGACGAATGTGACTCTCAGGTGAGCTCCAGGTGCATCTCACCAACTGGGGGCGATCTGTCAGAGGGGGTTGAGCGCCAGCCCCTCTCCTTCATGCCTTGCAGGCAGTCGCCGCGGGCGTCCCCGCAGAGGAACGCTGCCTTCTACGACATGAACGCGCCCATGAGCGACTACATGAGCGGCAACGAGACGTGGGACCAATCAGGACCTCCCTCTTTGGCCCAGTCAGGGCCCACTAGCCCCTCGGGTCCGGCGGCGCAGTCTGGCACCGGCCTGTTCCATGGTGGCTCCCCGACGCACACTCCGTACTCCACGTCACCCTTCTCCGGTTCGCCACCATCGGGCTCTCCTGTTCACTCACCCTATGCGTCTCCCCAGTCCGCACCGTTCTCTCTAGGAGGTTCTGTGATCCCTGCGCATGAGCCTGCCAAAGCACCAGCGCAAGTGCAGCAGGGTGTCATGACCGGGCACTCTCCCGTGATCATACAGCACAACCAAACACACACGGTCCACCCCCACCACAACACAGTAGCATCTCCCGAGCAGCTGAAGGTCCAGCTAGACCAACTCATGCAGCGGCAACTGCTGCAGCAAGTGCCTGTGCAGCAGGCTCATCCCCAGAGCGCTGTTCTGCAGCAGCAAGGCCTTCGAGGCCCAGGCATGATGCCCTGGGCAGTGCCGCTTGCTGTTCCCATGCAGCAGCAGCTCGCCGCACAGCACCTCCACCCGCAGATGCAGCTCCAGCAACAGCAGATTCAACATCAACAGCGATACGTGCAATACCAGGTCCCCCAACTGGCCCCTGCGATGAGTGGCTCGCTCCCGAACCTACACAACGGGAACCTCAACGCGAAGGGGAGGAAGCCGGTGCAGCAGCCGCAACAACAGCAACCGCAGCAGCAGCAGCAGCAGCAGCAGCAGGTAAGTGCGTGGGACACGAAGAAGCTGCTCGACTATCTGACGGAGGCGTCAGGGCTGGATGTGATCCAAGGTGAAGATGCAGAGGAGAAGACGATCAGCAAGTCACGCTCGCCGAGGAACAGGAGGAAGATACGAGAAAGGAAAATAAAGGAAGCAGCGGAGGCGGCAAAGCGAGAGATGATGTTGTGGGGAAGGGTATGCCACCTATAAAAAAAAAAAAAAGAATTTAAAAAAAAAAAAAAAAAAAAGGTCTTCGGCACTCCTGAAAACACATGGGTAACGCCTGAAGACAATATGTACCTCCCTATGCCACCTTCTTTTAATGAGACGGATTGGTTTAGATTCGTGCAGGCCTGCAAGAAGGAGCAGGTCGGCATGACACAGCTGAGCCAGTTGCAACAGGAGATGTTTGAAAAGCTTGGTGTTGAGGATCAGGAGCAGGTTAAAGATGTTCTCCAGGCAACGCCTATGATGGGACCGCAGCCACACCCCCTTATTGCCCTGACCGAAAAGATCCTCCTCCAAGAAAAGGTATGAGGAAATTGCTATTTTTAAGATATTCTTACAGGCTGGCCAAGTGCCTCTCTCTCAGGCTAACAACTTTTTAACGGCCCCTCAGATGCAGATGTGACATAGTACTGAAGAAAATGAGAAATAGTGAATGGAAAAAAAAAAAAAAAAAAAAAAAAAAAAGAATAAAGTGTGACAGCAAAAGATGAGAAAAGAAAAGAAAGAAAAGGGGGAGAGAAAAAAAAGAATAAGAAAAAAAAGGGGGTATGCCCCCCCCCCCCCCCCCCCCCCCCCCCTTCTGTGTTCCCCTTCCTCCCCCCCGAGCCTATTATATATTTTTCTTTTCTCCCTCCAAAAAAAAGGGTAACAAAGAGGGAGAAAGACCTGAACAAAAAGAGAAAAAAAAAAAAGTGCGAGAAAATTTTGTTTTTCATTTTCCTTTTGGGAAGGCGTCAAAGGCTTCTCATCGGAAGGTTCCCGACGGGGGGGGGGGGGGGGGGGGGGGGGGGGCGACCTGCTTTAAAAAGGAATGGTCGATTTGCTTCCCGTGCCTGGTGGGAAAAGATTCTGACGCCTTCCCTTTTTTTTTTTTTTTTTTTTTTCTTTTCCCCAAATCCACCTCCCATTGCTCCTTCTTGAGGGTCGGTCAGCCCACAACGCAGGTGTCGTTGGCCAGCAACGGCCAGAACGTAACACCTTTTTTACCGACTTCCTTACTTCGTGGTGGGTGGTTCTGTCGCGTCCTCCTTCTTAATCCAATGAACGAGGCGCCCCCGTACTGTCAAGTACGTTACGTTGTCAATTTTCTACTTTTTTTTTTTGGGCATGGCCTCAGGGAGGCTCTACCAGGATGAGGGCATTGGGAATTGTGAGGGCACGAAGCATGATGAAGAGCGAACACTTACTGGATGAAGTGCTGTGCGCGCAAGCTCTCCTAGAGGAGCCTGATAAGGAAGGAGGCGCGCTTTTCCGGCGCAGTCCTGCAAGAACGTGAGATCACTACGATCCACGTTGTTGGCTTAGATAGAAGGCTCTGTTTGCATCGGGGCTGACGGCGACCAAGCTGAAAGGAGTGAGAGAAGATTACTGAAAAGAAAGGATTGGAAGGTACTACGGTGGGTAGCAGGGAACGACCCAAAAGGGGTGGTAGGCACGCCACCGCGGTGGGCCGTTGCTATCCAGTTTTTTATTGTTTAACTGTGTGGTGTGGCCTAGCACCCCCTTTCTCCCGTTTTCTCTTTTCCCCCTCTCACCCTTTTTCTTTTTTTTTTTTTTTTTTTTTTTTTTTTTTTTTTGCTTGATACATGTTCTACACAAGACAAGAGGGGGAAAAGGGGGGTGTAGGGGTGGTGACTCTTATTTTTTTTTTATTTCCTTTTTTCGCGGGGCATTTTTTTTTTCCTTTCCTTTTTTTCCCCCCCCCTCATTCTCTCTCTCTTTTTTTTTCTTCCCCCTTCAGCTTCCCACGGTCATTATGTTATTTTTGGTAGCACCACTTTTTTTTCTCTTAACATAAGTTCGATTTCATTGTGTATTTGATGCAACACGGAAGAAAGACGAGAGGGAAAAAAAAAAAGAAAAAGCAGGAGACAACAAAAAAGAAAACGAGGAAGGTGGGTGGGGGTAAGAAAAAAAGCACTTCAAAAAAAAAAAAAAGAATATGGCATTTCTAGGAGGGTTTGTCCTTTTATGTAAACGAGGTGAAATGTCAAAAGAGAAGGTTGACTCATTTTTCACAAGCGTCTGGCAACCAAGCGAAAGAATGACAAAATATTAAAAAGAGAGGGGGGAAAAAAAAAGAAAAAAAAGAAAGCTGAACAAAAAAGAAACAAAAAAAAAATGACAAAAAAGACCTAAGATCACTCCGGTTTTTTTTTTTTTTTTTTTTTTTTTTTTCTTTTTTTTTTTTTTTTTGAAAACAACGTACACGGTAACCAACTTTTTTCCACTCAAAGAAATGGTTTTTTTTTTTAAGGTTTTTCACCTTTTCCCTTCACAATGGAGTCTTTGTGCACTTCAAAGAAGCTATCGGTGCCAGGTGGCAAAGGCCTCGGAAAAGTCATCCAGAAGGAGTTCCCAGAGTTCCTTTCACTCTTAAGGCGACGGTGGAAAGAAAGTTATTTGGATACCGTGTACGTTGTTGTTCCCTTTTTTTTTTTCGGGGGCTGGATATTGGAATGCAGAAGAAGCTACAGCTCAGCCGAGGTGCGCCCTGCAATCAGGCGGACTGTGCTTGAGGGTGTCACCAACACTGGCCTCTTTTATCTCCAATATCTTTTATTTTTATATTTTACAAAACCCCGCCTCCCCCTTTCGACACACCATATTTTTGCTCTCCCACTATATTTTTTTTTATTTTATTCCCCCCCTCCCAGCTTTTTCATCTTTGTTATATTTGTTAACGCCCCCCCCCCCCCCCCCCCATGGTTATTTTTTCTCTCTTTTTTTATTTCATTTTTTTATCTGCTCCATAATTCTCCCCTATGCAAGTCCAATCTTTTTCCGATAAGACCATTCGTGATTCCATTTCCTGTCCATATCAGAGTTCTTGCCGACAGCCAGTTTCTCGGATACCAAGTCTTTGATCTTTTTTTTTTTTTTTTATTCTTTGCTGAACCAAAGTAAACAAACTTTTGAAAAGAATTGTTATCAACTGCAGGTGAAATCGGCTTTTGCAGCAAAAAAAAAAAAAAAAAAGAAAAAAAAAAAAAAAAAAAAAAAAAAAAACAGGCCGAGGCTGCTAAAATGGACCCCTTTGAAGAACAGTCTCCAAAGGCACGTGAAAAGCAAGCGCTCTCTCCCCCTGACAACGAAGAGGAGCAGTATGCTGGTGCAGTTATTGACGATGAGCTACGCAAAGGGGCGAAGATGAGGAGGGAACAGAGCATAAGATCAATATCAATGATGAGAAGGGCAAGGGAGCTAGGGTTCACACACCCACCGCCTGGGCAGGGGCTGCGTGGACCACCGCCGTCAAAGGTTCTTGCTGCACTGATCATCCAGCGAACGTGGAGGGGCTACACTGTCAGGCGCGACATTGAGAAAGTATTTTCACGGGGGGGCACCTACTCAGCTTACATCGCATTCGTACTCCTGAAGTCCATCAAACAGATCCCCGCCACACCTTGCCAAGACCGTCAGATAAGGCAGCTCCCCGCCACCCCCTATGGCAGCTTCAAGCTCACCACGACGGACACCACCACGTCAAAGGTCTCATTCTACCGCAGTATACGTTACTGGTCCCCTTCACGCGGTTATATTGTTTCCCTCGGTTTTTTTCTTACCGCTTCTATTGTGTGTCTTTACTTCATACCCGGCTGGTGTGCTCTCACGCTCAATGTCATCTTCGAACACTGGCACACATCACTCACTGTTGAAAAGATGGTCAGCTGGGTCTTCTCGTATGGTCTTATCACCGCCGTCAGTGTGTCCATCTTCCGTTCTGTGCTGGTCGCCACGCAGTGCAAGTTCAACGAACGGTTGGAATTCGTCATCGCTATGATCGGCCTGAAGCATGGATGCAGTATACCCAGGGAGGACCTCACTGAGCTTAGGGTTACCGACCTCAGTCTTACGGGCATGTGCTTGTTCTCTGATGTGCCGTGGGGTGTTATCCACGCTGCGCATGTTATTTGCGGCCTTATAACAGTCGCCACCTTTGATTATGTATTGGCCCTCACCAACCTGGGCACCGTGCTGCTGTTCGTGCTGTTCACGATGCTGTATGACCGATTGGTCCTCACGCAGCTGGAAGTCGAGACAATGGTGCACCACTACGAGTCACGCCTCAGCAGTATCTGTGCACCGTCGATGTTCAGGCCAGTGCGACTTGCGCTTTCGAAATCCTTGATGCGCATGCGGCGCACCTTCTCACGAGTGCACGGGACCACTTTCATCACAGTGTTCATGTTATCGATGTCGCTTCCGGTGCTCTTCTTCTACGCGGGAAGCAAGCGTGTGAAGGCGCACAGCCTCAGCACGGACAACTTCGTTTTTTGCGTCGCGTACTTTCTGTTCACACAGGCGTCGTTGTACCTTGCGAACCAACGGCTGGCGAGTGCTATGCTCTGCCGCAATGCGATAACCCGTCTGTTCAAGGTGACGTGGCACTTCAGGGAATTCAGCGACAGGCTGACATTTCACGAAAAAGAGTGCCACATGGTGATGAAAGTGGAGGGGACCACAACGCATAGGACACAGCCATTTTCGGTGGGTCTGGGGGTGGTGGTGTTGGCATGCTGGGCAATGCTGCTGACGTGGGTGATATTCTTCACAATGCGCATCGAGCTGGAGTGCACTGATGTGTCGGCAGCGTGTTACTCCTTTGCAGACAACACAACCGTCGCGGAGAAAGAAGTGGTACTGAAGTTTGACTTCACCTTCTTTGACGGGTGCAAGATGCGGCGCCCTGTGGCGAGAACACTGAGAGAATGCGCGAGGAACGCAGCAAAAGCACACGGATGGATGGACAAAGAGTATGTGAGCACAGTGTCCTACCCCGGGTGGAGGGGGAGGAGGAAGGGCTTCTCAAAACTGATGCGGATTAAGACATTCAACAAAACAAGACATGTCTGTCCTGCTCTGACCTTCGACAGAGGCCCCTTCCTTGATATTGTAGAAATCGATGACGACGAGAGATCCTCCCTCTCAAGAGGGCAGGTCGGCGACATTTACTTTAATAATGCTAAAAGCGTTTTCTATGAGGACAATAATTTTCAGGGCTGTAGCTCCGAGTGGATCGTCCTCAAAGGGTCCTGTAATGAGTATCGTTATGCTCTCCATGAGTGCTGGTGTCGTGAGGGCTACCCTGTCAATATATCTGCTGTGGATTGCTCTTCTTACGAAGCAAAATGGGCACAAGAGTAGATGACCAATCTTTTTTAAAAGATAAGGCCTTTTTTATATCTCTGTTAGTCTCCTTTAACATTTAAGCCCCCTCCGCCCCTCTCGCTTCACTAATTGCCCCCCCTTTTTCTTTATTTTTGTAAGGAGTAACCGGAACATTGATTGGGCGATGATGGTGGTTTTTATTTTGCCTGGCCCTTTTTATTTTGTATAGGTTCTTTTTTTTTTTTAAAGTCCCCTCCCCGCCCTACTGATTCTCCCGCATTTACACGGCTAATGAAAAATTATTTTCATTTTTTTTTTCCATTATTAAAAAGATCTGTTTTCTTCGTTTTATTTTTTTTTTCCCATAAGACTTCATTATAGTGAATTTGATATTATGTTATCCTCGCCCTCCTTTATCACTAAAACAAGAAACAACAACAACAAAAAAAAAAAAAAAAAAAAAAAAAAAAAGACCAGCATCCACCGCTCATCCAGAATACACAAGGAGAAAAAAAAAAGAAAAAAAAGGGAGGAAAGAAATGGCGACCCGCGCAGGGCAAGGTGTGTTTGTATACTGCAACACAGTAAAGCACGATGCTGATGTAAGATGTGTGGCTCCGCACCCGAATCTGGATGGGGGGCTGATAACAGCGTCGTACGACAAGACAGCGAAGGTGTGGATGGTGGGAAAGGCTGGGGAGGAAAGCGAGACCGTGTCAACCTTCGTAGGGCACACCGGGTGGGTGGGATGTGTGACATACCTTCAAGGGTCCGCCGGGAGCAAGTCCTTCATGGCGACTTCCGGTTGGGACAAAAACCTCGTTCTGTGGGACTTAGAATCCTGCCAACCAGAATGGCTCCTCGAGGCCCACACCGACAAGGTCACCTGCATAGCCGCCCTCAGAGGCGGTGAGATCATTACCGGTGGCTACGACAAAACAGCAATCCTCTGGAAAGACGGGTACCTTGTAAAGAAACTGACGAACCACACAGCACCTGTGGCCTGTGCCTGCGGGTTGGAAAACGGCGATGCTGTAACAGGCGGTGCCCATGGCGACAACTCTCTCATGAGATGGTCGTCCAAAGGCGAGCTTCTCAAAGTATTCAAGTCGCACACATCCGGCGTCAGGGGTGTTGCATCTGTCTCGGCGACAGAGTTTGTCTCCTGCAGCAACGACATGACTCTCATCTTGTGGTCCATCAACGGTGCCGTCTTGCAGACCTTCGCGGGGCACAAGAACCAAGTCTACTCCGTCGCAGTCCTTCCCAGCGGGGAGTTCGTCTCCGGTTCGGAAGACAAAACTGTGAAGGTGTGGAACATCGAAGGGGGTTGCATTCAGACAATCCCCATGCAGTCCTTCGTCTTCTCCGTCTGTGCGCTTGCGAACGGCGACATCGCCGCAGGCTGCACCGACGGCACAGCAAGAATCTTCACCCGCTCCCCTGAGCGTGTCGCACCCGAAGACAAGGTCAAAGCCTTCAACGACGAGGTGGCCAACCAGAAGATCTCGAAGGGCGGTCTTAGCGGACTTGACATGGCCACGCTCCCAGGAAGGGAAGCCCTACAGACCGCTGGTGTATCCGAGGGACAGCAAAAAATCATCAAGTCAGAAAAAGGTGCGGAAGTATACTGCTGGACCATGGCCAAGCAGGCGTGGGAGAAGGTCGGCGACGTGGTTGACGGTGACGGTGAGGATTACACGGGCCCCACCAAGGTGGTGTACAAAGGGAAGGAGTGGGACTACGTGTTCGATGTGGACCTGACGGGCGACGGGAACGGGATGTTCAGACTCCCCTACAACAAGGGAGAGAACCCCTACGAGGCGGCGCAGAGGTTCATCCACGACCACACCGAGTCGGGCATCACGAACAACCACTTGGACCAGATAGCTAAGTTCATCTTCGACAACGCAGAGGGGACTGGCATCGCTGCTATTTCCGCCGACGCCTGTGTCTCTGACTACGCGAGGGAGGCAGCAGCTGCGGCAGCGTCGGGCACCAGCAGCATGTCCAACATTGAAGCTCTCCGCAAGATGGAGAAAGAAGGGACTAGCACCGCCTTCTCCGAGTACGCGAAAGAGGCAGCCGCTGCGGGTATCGAGTCCACGTCGATAAAGGACAACATGAAGAAGCTCGGTGATGGTGATGGACTTGCTTACTCAGCCTTTGCCCAAGAAGCGGCTCAGCTGAGCGCTGGGCAGTCCGTGGGCGCGGGAGGGTTGAAGCCCGTTCCCGAAGGGGTGTTGGGGGACTTCACGACATTCACGAAAATCAACCCGGAAGGGATGGCGAAGAAGCTGTTGCAGCAGAACACGGAACAGCCTGCAATAGGTTTGGACACGCTGCTAGCGGGGGTGGACGCGATGGGCAGCGGGGCCCTTGCAACAATACCTGTGCAAGTGGCGAGCATTTTCACGAAGTGGTCTGCAGGGCAACGGTTCGCCGCCATCGACTTCCTGCGGCAGGCGGTGCTGAGCCCGACGATCGCATCCGCCGCAGGCAGTGACCCTATCCTGTCGGAAGCCTTCACCTTGTTCATGAGCTCGGATATCCCTGCTGCTGTAGGGCCGGAGATGGGGCTCTGTTTGAAGGCGTACTGCAACCTGTTTGCGACGCCAGCTGGGCGGGGGGTGGCCGAAGGCCTGGCTGTGAAGACCTTCGACTCCCTGCAAAAGGTATGGGTCTATAACACCAAAACAAACAAAAAAAAAGTTATGGAGAAGTGCAGAGCCCCCTGTTCGAGTGCTGTACGCAACCCTCCTACTCAGCTTCGCCAGGCACTACAGAGAGCAAGTATGCTTGACCACACCTAACCACATTGTACACAACCTACAGGATAAGGCGGGTAGTGTTGCTGCCGACATGGTACCGACTCTGTGCACTGGGCTCCTTTACGACAAGGAACCTGCTGTCATCGGGCTGTTGCTCAATGCGCTTGGTATATATTTTGTTTTCTTTCCTTTTTTTTTTAAAACACGTGAACAGGATGCCTGATGCTCCCAGGAAGCGGAAAACCCACATTCTCCATGGAATGCGCAAGTCGTGCCAAAAGATGTTTCCTACAGGATTCCCTGCGGGCAATTATCCCGCCCACTGTCCCCGCTACTGAAACCGTGGTATGAACGGGGGAGGCGGACAAAAAAGAAGATATACACAATTACACAGTCTCAAATACAAGTCTTGCTGAGCATGATCGAATAGGCAATTTATTAAAAAAAAAGAAGAGGGGGGAAAAAAAAGAGAAGGTCGAGGTGGGGTATTTCTGTTTTTTTTTTGTTGCTCTTCTCTTATTTTCCATAGGACTTTTCTTTCCACCCCCCCTTTTTAGTCTAGACGTGACTTTCTTCCCCCAAACCTTAGAGTAAAAAAAAAAAAAAAAAAAAAAAAAAAACGAGAAAACAAAAAAAAAGTGTGGGTTTCTTTTTTTAAAAATTCCTAGCCCCCCCCAGAAAAAAAAAGTTCCAAGAATTCTTTAAGAGAAAAAAAAAAAGAACCCAGCTTCTACTATTTAAAAGAAAAAAAGGAAGGACCAAACAAAAAAAAATAAAATAAAAATGGGACGAGATGAAGGCGGCGGGGGGAAGGGAAGGGGCACGACTGTGGGAAAGCCGATGAACAAAAGTGCTGCGAACGTGCAAATTACTGCAGAGCAGCTGTTGATTGAGGCAAGGGACAGGACGGAGCAGGAACCGCATAGGCAGAGGTCGAAGCTTCACGACAAGGAGGAACTGATGGAGTACCGATCAACGAAGAGAGGGGAATTCGAAAAGCTCATCCAAAGAAACAAGGTGTTGATGAGCAACTGGACGAAGTACGCCAGATGGGAGGAAAACCAAGCAGAGTTCGTCAGAGCAAGATCAATCTTCGAGAGGGCCTTGGATGCCATTCCGGCAAACCACTCCCTCTACCAAAAGTACGCCGAAATGGAGATGAAAGCGGAAAACATAAACAGCGCCAGAAACATATGGCGACGCGCAGTCACAATCCTCCCCCGCGTGGACGGCCTGTGGATGAAATGGGCTTTAATGGAGGAGACCATTGGTGATGTCGCAATGTGCAGAAAGGTCTTCCAAGACTGGATGGGTTGGAAGCCCAAATCACACGGCTGGCATCTATTCGCGAAATTTGAAATCCGGTTCAAGGAAATCGAGAAGGCAAGAGACGTCATTCGGCAAATGGTTACTTATTTCAACGACGAACCAAGCTGGCTGTACTTCGCACGGTTCGAGGAGAAGTACGGAAAACCCGCATTGGCACGCCGTATCTATGAAGAAGGATTGGACGCACTGGGCACGGAATGCACCGACAAGATCTTCATCGCGTTCGCAAAGTTCGAGGAACGCCAGAAGGAGTTCGAAAGATCCCGCGGCATCTACAAGATCGCGCTTGACAGGATCAGCAAGGACAAGGCACCGGACTTATACGCGACTTACGTAGAGTTCGAAAAGATGTACGGCGAAAGGCAAGGGATCGAGGACGCGCTCATCTCACGTCGGAGATTTGAATACGAAGAGTCCATCAAAGCAATGCCTTACAACTACGATGTTTGGTTCAATTACGTCCGCATGGAGGAATCCCAGAACAATCCCGAACTCGTCCGCGATCTCTACGAACGCGCCATCGCCGTGAAGCCGATGAACGAGAAACAATACTGGTCAAGGTACGTGTACCTGTGGCTTATGTACGCTCAGTACGAAGAGCTAGACATGGAGGATAAGGGAAAGGCCGACAAGGTGTTCCAAGCCATGCTTCGCGCCATCCCGCACAAGATGTTTTCCTTCTCGAAGGCGTGGATCGCTTACGCTGAGTTCCTTCTTCGCTGCAACCGTCTCGACGACATGCGAAAGGTAATGGGAAACGGGTTGGGCGCAAACCCCCGGCCGAAAATGTACAGATGGTACGTTGAACTGGAAGTAACACTGGGCAACATCGAAAGAGTTCGAGGGTTGTACACGTCATGGTTGAAGGCCGTCCCGTCTGACGGTAGGGTATGGGCGAGGTTTGCTGAGTTCGAACTTACGCTAAATGAGACAAAACGCGCCCGCGAACTATTCGAGCTCGGGGTTTCTCAAGAGGTCCTCGACCAACCAGAGCTTCTTTGGAAGAAATACATCAACACCGAGATCAAATTGAAGAACTACACCCGTGCTTCAGAGCTGTACAAAACCCTTGCCGGGAAGACAAAGCACGTTAAGGTATACCTAGCATGGGCCAACATGGAACGCGAGACTGTTAAATCCATCGATGCCGCGCGTGCTGTTTATGAGGAGGCTGATATTACTTTGTCGGCGGATGCTGAGTCTTCTGAGGAGCACAACTTTCTGCTTGAGCAGTGGAAGGCCTTCGAGGAAGCCCACGGGACCCCCGCAATGGCGGACAATGTCGATGTTAAACTCCACCCAGAGAAGGCCAAGAAGAAGTCGTCGAAGCTCATGGAACGCGCACAGGCTTGGAAAAAGCGTAAGACACAAGAGTAAATCGGAAAAAAAAAAAAAAAAAAAAAAGAGAGAGAAAAGAAGAAAAAAATGGTATTTTTTCAAAAAAAAAAAAAAAAAAAAAAAAAAAAAAAAAAAAAACAGGATCGCTTCATCCAGGTTTTTTTTTTATAGTGTTTTTTAAGTTCAGTGTGTGTGGGGGGGGGGGGGGGGGTGGTGGTACCTTTAATCAAAAAAAAAAAAACTGGAAAAAAGAAACCTTTGGAATTTTTTATTTTTTTGTATTTGGTTCCCCCCAACCCGAAAAAAAGAAGAGAGGGGGGAGGGAGGAAAGAAAAAAAAAGAAGATGGGAGACCACGAATTCGAGGAGGAGGACCAGGAGATCACTTTGAACTCCGATAAAATTACAGAGATTTTGGAAGAAGCAATAAAACAAACACTACAAGGCCAGTCGTGGCAGCCTAAGAAGGTCGAGGGGTGGACTTCAAACATCATTGAACATTGCCTGAAGCGATTAGCAGAAATGAAAAAGCCATTTAAGTACATAGTTACCTGTATAATAATGCAGAAAACAGGGGCAGGACTGCACTCCTCCTTCAGCGCGTTCTGGGACAACTCGGCAGATGGTATGGGGAAAAAAAAAAGATTTTTCTTTTTAACAATTTGCAGGAATTTGCTGCTACCCTCTTATGGACAACGACACCATCCACTGTGTGGTGACTGTTTACGGTTTAAAATTGGATTAGAGGCTGTAGAGGGGGGGGGGGGGGGGGGGGGGGGCTTTCCCCGAAATGGGGAAGAATAAAGTGTGTGTTTTATTGTTTCTACACATAGTTTTTTTTTTTTTTTCTTCTTAACCCCCTTTTTTTTTATTGTGTGAATGTAATACGAAAAAACAAAAAAGAAAATGTTGCTTTACTGTAAAACAAAAAATATTGACTCGTTCGGGGATTTTGTCTCGTTCGCCATTATTATTCTGCCCCGCCTTTTCGGTCATCGGGTTTTGCAGGATCCTGTGGGAGAAATACACACAGTGACGCTCTGGCCAACTTGCAGTCCGACCTGCTTGTTTTGTCCTAAGAAAAGGGGAGCGGGTGAGGCCTTGGCGCTGCCCGTGATATAAAAGGGATTTTAAAAATACCGACGAGGATTTCGTGCTTTTTCCCGCCGTCCATCAATTTTTTGTTTTACAGTATTCTTTTTTTTTCTTTTTTATAAACCTTGCATTTTTCAGGCATTTTTTTTTTCCCGGAAGAAGGGAAAAAAAAGAAGGGAAAAAAAAAAATGGAAGACACCGAAGAAAATGCCTCACCACCACCACCACCACCTCCTCCTCCTCCTCCTCCTCCACCGCGGAGACCATCTGAAGCAACAGCAAAAGAAGAAGAAGAAGAAGACGAGGACTCTGCCTGTCGGAACACAGTCCACATCGTGCCGTTACGCAAGAAGATGGGGAAGTATAAAATGGAGATAGAGACGGAGCGCGTGACGGGGATCGGGACAAGCAAGGAAGGGGACCCCTTGAGGAACGGCGGCTACGGCATGTTCACAAGAATGTCTGCATTCCTGGAGTGGTTCGTGGCCCGGAGAATAGGGGTGAAACACAGCAAAAAGTCCCCCTCTTCCGCACAGCTCCTGACGCTTTACAGAGCGGTGTTCATAGCTAGTGAGCTTATCATCCTCGTCTGCTACTCGCTTTTATTTATTTACGCAGAGGACAAAGGCGAAGCTTGTTGTGCCGATTCAGGGCCGTCCCAACTGTCACAAGGTTATGTGAACACATTTGTAACCCCAGATAGTTGTTCCTCAGCTGCTCTCCCACCAAACTGCACCTCTCCTTCTTCTTCCTTCACACCGTTCTGCAATGAAACCGTAACAGACAAAGTCTTTTCGAGCCAGGCAAGCGGTGTGTCTATCGGGCTTTTTATTGGTGTTGTTGTAACAGCGCTTGATGGTGTGTGCTGGGGGTTGGATTTATTCCTTCCCGCAGCATTGGACAGGCCGCCTATCCTTCTTCTTACGGTGTTGAAGGTGTCGTCTGTGGCTGTGGCCATCAGCCTGTTGTTCGATAAGTCACCCACTGCCTTCACAAACTGTGAGTATTGGAAAGGGGTCGATGCTGCCTCGAATCAAGCCTCTCCTTCTACGTACTATGCAGCGTGCTTGGCGCTCTCTACGAGTTGTAGTAATCGGTTGACCTGGCTTAATGTCAACGACAATGCAGGGATGTATGATATTTTGTCTGCAATCGTGCTTGCGGTGCTGACCGTGCAGACACCTTTCTTGGCCTACTCTGTGGGTGTACGCATGCCGTTTGCTATGCGGGCGGCTGAGCTACGGAGAATTTGAAAAAAAAAAAAAAAGAAAAGGGGGAAACAATGATGTGTCATAAGTATGAATTCTTTTCTGTTAGTTTTTTTTTTTTTTTTTTTTTTTTGTAAATTATCAAAAGAAAAAAGTAACGGGGGTGGGGGGGTGGGGCGGGCAGCTTCTTTTGTGTTGTGGCGGAATAAAGAAATATATAAATCTCTTTTTTATATTACACACCTTCGTCATTTTGTTTTTCGCTCACATATTCTTTAAGCAGAAAGCCAGTTTTGAAATGCCTTTGTTGCAGATAAATGGTAATTCTGGTCAAGATGAGTTGACTCGAATGACGGGGGAAAGAAAAGTGTAAAGAAGCCGTAAAGAAGAGAAAGAAAAAGAGAGAAAACGAAAGAATATTCTTTTTTTTTTTCTTCTCCCACCCCTTGTTGCCGCACAAACGAAAAAGAACAAACTTCTCTATTCCCCCTTTTTTAGGGCCTTCCCTGCTGAACCACGCAAGAGAGCACATATGCTGCGATCAGTCAGAGGGACGAAGGCGGTGATCGGGTAGGGTAGAAGAGCAATCTTTGCATACGAAGAGGACCGCTGCTGAAAGGGGTGTACTCCGTTTATGAGAAGAAAAGAAGAAAAAAAAAAGAAATAGATGATAGAGAACTTTTTATTTTTATCCCTTCAATTCCAGTTTTTTTTTTTTTCCCTTTTTTTTTTTTTCTTGAGATCATTGGTCTATACCAGGACCGTGATGACGATGAGGTGATGGGTCCGATTGGAGTCCTGCGGAACAGATGGCTCCCCTTTCTGGGGAAGGGATGGTCCTTTGTGGCCGACCTGCACGGAGATACAGCGGTGGCTCACAAAGTGAGACAAGCCATCAGACCGGCAGTTGCGAAGAGGCTGATCGAGAAGAGATCAACCTTCGTGGGGATGGAGGCAGGGGCGTGCCCGTCCACGAACTATTGGTGGAAAAAGCTCCAGGCCCGGAGACCGTTGGTGTCCTTTAGGTTGCGGCGCATCATTAGTGGCGCAGTGTTCACGACTCACCCGAGGGTGTGGGGGAGAAAATTGGATGGCCCTGGTGTGGAAAACCCAGCATTAGCGTGTGACGTTTGCGACCACCGGTCCCAGACAACGACCAGCATGACGGAGCATGCACTGTGGGAGTGCGAGCCGGCAAGGAGTGTGTTGGAAAGCGAGCAATACGCAGAGGTGAAGCGAGAAGGCCTCCCAGCTGCCACAGCCCTTCACGGGATAGTCCCAAGAGGAGCCGACAAAGCAGGGAAAGAACGTGCCAGGATGGTGCAACAATACCTCCTGAAAGTAGTGACGGTCCGTGACGCCAGAGCAGCGGAAAAAAGCAAGAGAGTGCTCACCTCCAACCCTTGGGATGAGGTAACGACAGGGAGGCAACATGATGTTCCGACGGAAGCGTTGCTGAAGGCGAACGGGGCGTCAGGCGCGGTCCTGACCTTTCATTTGAAGAACGTCCTCAAGTGGCTAAGAGGCCTACGATGGTACGATGGTAAGAAGAAAACTTCCGTCACTACAATGGAACTCGCCATAGACTATGAGCAGACCACCCACCGGTCACTCATAGGTCCCCTCGACGATCAAGACCTGCTCACGGAGAAGGCCGCAAGGATGCGATACATCTTGGGTCGCATCCAGAAATGCTCAGCACGCTGTGGAAGGTCAGCCTTCCCCGCCAACGCCAAACCAAGGGTGCATACCCTTCGACATCTTGGGGGCCCGACGGCACACGGCTACGACAGGAGACCATTCTTCTCCTCGAGCCAAACCCCCCCCTACCTAGCACGACTTCAAGCAATGTTTCTCGCCCAGATGCCGTCCATCTCATCGCGACAAACAGCCACCGCAGGCACCAGACAGCAACCGCAGAACGGTGACCGATTAGTGTGAATTTCTACCTGAACAGTGAGCACCCCCATGCACACTGAAATTTTATCGAGTTTTTCCATCTTCTTTTTCCATTGCAAAGAGAGGAAAAAAAAAAAAATAATAATAAATACATCTCATATTTTTTTTTTTTGTTTTCTCCATGAATCAATCCCGACCAACAAACACACAACAATAAAAAATAAAAATAAAAAAAAGAAGGGGGAAGGACGGAAAAAAAAAAAAAAAAAAAAAAAGAAAAAACCCATGAAGCTCCTTCAAATCACGGTGCTGGCACAAGGCGAGACAGAAAAAATCGACTTCAGAAAGCTTCCAGGAGAGGTGTTGATAACGGTACCAGACAGGAGCACCCCTACAAGCACCATTGGGTCGTGGAAACAGGAATGGACCAACAATACAAAAGCAATATACACGCGACGGGGATACACATGCGAAGCTAGCGGACCATCTGTGGCCATCAACCTTGGTGACGCTCAAGTACGTGTTGATCTAGCTTCCACTTGCTACGACGTAGTGGTGCAAGCGTACGATGCCGCACAGGACACACCAACCTACCCGTTACTCACCCACGATCCCTCCACTGTTTCGATAGGCATCAGGTCCCTTCAAAACACCCCTCATGGCGTGACACAGTGCAGAGGTTCACCCCCTGCAACCCACCCTTCTTGGACGTCATTCAAATGCTTAATCGGAACATCATTGCAAACACCTGTACCTTTATTTTGTGAAGAAGGCCTACCTACTCTCCAACCTTGGGACTATGAAGCCAACGGGATAGACCTTAGAAACGAGGAGAACGGCACAGCGGAGGAAGCTAAAAAACAATGGGCGAGCCGCAAAGAGAAGGTAACCATCACAGCGTCGGAGTTTGGCAGAGCGGTAGGCATGACGGGAAGGGTGAAGGACTACCTGGAAGGGAAGTGCTGTGTGGGGCTTGATCGTTCGCTGGCCTTTACCGGCAACGTTGCGACGCATCACGGCGTCAAGTCTGAAAGCAGGGCACGGCAGGTTTATGCAGAAAACCTTGGCGTTACTGTCCTAGACGGTGGGTTCTGGGTCAACCCTCAAAAAGGGTACGAATCCTTCGGAGCCTCGCCTGACGGCATCGCTGGCGACAGACTGCTCGAGATAAAATGCCCTTTATACGGATACCCCAACCACACAAAATGGGACCCTCGGTTCAAAGGTATCGACCCCAACTACTACTGCCAAATGCAAGGCCAGCTCAACATCGTGAACAGCGAGACGTGCGATTTCTTCGTTTGGGACGTCTGCACCTCATCCTGGTGCCTTTGGAGGGTTTCGCGTGACAAGGCGTTCTGGGAGTCGCTTCTCGGCCTCCTTTCCGAAACCCATTCGTATGCGTCCGGTATGGCGTGGCTTCCGCCTCTCCCACCTGCTTCACCTGCTCTCTTCCCTTCGCGTGGAGCGATCTTACCCTTGATACCGCCACCTATAGACTCTCACCTTTACCCTGTCTTCCATCACACACATACTGCCGTCGCCGCGAGTCTCGCCGCCGTTCTATCTGTCGTGGTTTTATCAGACGAAATGGTGAAAGAAGCTCAAATTGGTGTGTTCTCATGGGTGCCACGTTGGGTTGCAATGTTGATGGGTTATTTACTCCCGGCTAAGCGGAAGCGGAAGGGGTCCCAAGATGAACCATCTGAAGAAGGGGAGTCTAAGCGTCGGAGGGTGTAAGGGAGGAGAAATAGAAAAGGCGGAGGGGACAGAGATGATCTATTTTGCGTTTTCTTTCTTTTATTCTCTTTTTTTTATTTTTATTTTTGTCCCATTTTAGAGAAAATAAAAAGGAGGATAAAAAGAAAAAGAAAATGTTTTGGTAGATAGTCTTCTCCCCCCCCCCCCCCCCCCTAGTTACAAGCTTTTACTTGTTAGTTCCCCTTATTTCTTCCCCCAGCTTTGCAATCAACCGATTTTTTGAAGAAAAGGAGGGAGAGGGGAGGGGGAGGGAAAGCGCGTGAAAATGATTAACACGGAAGCAGAGGGGAGGGAAACGGAATACGACTTGGCAAAGGATGAAATAGGAAAGGTGGGCCTGGACGCCAAACTAGCTAGATGGGAGGGACACATCCACGAAGTCCTGATGCCGAAGTTGGAAAGAACGGTGCGGGAGAGGGACTCCCTGTATGAGGAGATCGCAGAAGGGACACGGCTGTTAAATTTTATCGAGCAAGAGCTGAGCGAAAAGGAAGAGGGAACCACTATGGAGACGCTAGTGGACATGGGACACCACTTCTATGCTACTGCGGAAATGAACACAACTGGAAGAATATTTGTAAACATCGGCCTGGGGATATATGTGCATTACACATACCCCGAAGCCATAGCCTTTCTAAAAACCCGCGAAAAACAATTTGAGATCAAAGCTGACAAGCTCACAAAGTCTGCCTCACGCGTGAAGGTCGAAATGAAGATCATCTATGAGGCAATAGCCGAGTACACTTCTTCTTAAGAGGGTTTTTTTTCTTCTTTTATCATTTTTGGCCGTTTGTTCCCTTATGTTTTTTTTTTTTCTCTAAAACGCTACTTTATAGGAATTATGGAGTTCACCCCTGCAGACACTGCAGTGCTGTGCTTCTCCCTCGGCGCCTTCATCTTCTTCATGCTATGCGTCGTCAGGACACGGTGGAAGGCAAACAAAGGGCATAATCATGCGAGGCTTCAAGAGGTCCAGGAAGGAAGCCCGCGGCAGAAAATAATATCATTACAAGCTGACTCGCCGAGGAACGTGGCCCGTACACCGGGGGGCAGGGAGATGATCGAGGCGGTGGGGGGCGGGACAACAGAGGCCGACCTTGTGCAGACGGTACCTGTCGCACTTGAAATTTCAGCCCCACCCACTAGCGCACAACCTGTTGTGCCACCGCTGCACATCCCTGACCCCGTCGGACACGAGGACGACGAGAGCATCACGTTCGCCTTGGAAGAGTCGGCCAGCATCAACCGGCCCGCTTCGATGAACGCGTTGCGGTACTCGCACGTCGCCGAGGATTCCATCGTGATCTTGATGGAGGAGTCCAGCTACAGCACGCTGGCTAAAGACCTGCCCCCTTCCCTAGAAGCTCTTGTTGAACAAGAGCAGAAGATAAGACAGCTGATACTCGAAGACTGCAACCAGGTTGTGCGCAAGGTATCCCTTGCAGCACGACGCGTAGCAGTCCCATATGGCGTCATTGGAAGTCTGGGTGTCAGCTACACAGATGCTTCGTGTGCAGAGGTGCACGAAGTACCGCACGGAGAGGTTCCAGAGGGTGTTGAGGTGCTGCGCAAGGGGGACGTCATCATAGCTGCTGTGACGCCAATGGGTTTACAGAATGTAGTCACACGGAAACAGCTGTACGAGGCGCTGGGGCCTTTGGGGGGCACATTCCGTGGGTCTGAAGTTACTTTGAGGGTGATCCGCGACGAAGAGAGCATCGCGAAGTGGAAAAGCGCAGCAGATGTGATGATGACAAGCGAACTGCGGGTTGGAGGGGAGCTCCCCCCCGGTGTGTTCATCTCTGAGGCGTGCATCGTGACGGTAAAGGTTGTGATGTCCGAGGTAAAGGCTGCTGACGCTGACGGCGAGTACATCATTGCGCAGTCGGAGGAAGCGAAGTGTGCGCATGTGGTGAAGACGCTATTCCATGAATTTAAGGATGAAGTCACACAGAAGGTCACAAGGTTGGGTTTCCACCGTCTTTACGAGACCCTCGCATCTGCCATGGGCCTCCCTAACAAGCTCACTACAGAGCTCAACGCTTGCTTCGCCGAGGCAGACCTCACCGGCGACGGGTCCCTCTCCGCTTTCGAACTGCATCCTTTAATCCGTTCCCTCATCCTAGACGCCCTGAGCCAGGTCATCCACACACCCCACAAGTTAGGTCCCATTGAGTACATACGGAGCCCGTAACCTTTTCAAATCCTAGATCGCAGGTTTTTCCACGATCCTCATTAAGGGGTTTTTGATAGATTTTCTCTCTTCCGTCTTTTTTTTTTTCTTTCTGTTCCGTTCCTCCATCTGTCTTGTCTCTCGTCCACATTGTATTGGAAAAGAAAAAGAACAAAAAAAAAAGAGAGAAACCACCTAAACTTCTGTCGGCTCATCACGATGCCGCCCCCCCCCCCCTTTTTTTGTTTTTATCTTAAGGATGGTCCTCAAGTGGGATTTGCCTTTTATCTGTTTCCGACAACTAGTTTAGTCGAAAGAGTTTTTTTTCCAATGTTTTGTCCCCATTTTCTCGTCACAGGGGGTTAGGAAAGAATGCTGACCCGATATGTGGCCAGGAGGATAGCATCAACGTTGGGAAGTGCGAGGAGATGGAATCGAGAGGAAGAGTACCAGTCGTACTTGAGCGCAGTAGACACTTCGTTGGGAAGCTTGAAAGATGAGCAAGAGGTAGTGACGGAGAGGGAGAAACAGATGAAGGAACTGGTGCAGCAGATCAAGGCAATGATAACGGGAATCGACGAGGTGAACGTGAAGATAGCAAGGGTGGCACAATTCTTCTGGATGGCAGAGGACTCCAACATACAACTTCCTCCCGCAGTGGTAGAGGACATGATGGTCTACATGATGTCGTTCTCGCCCTTCCCAGCGAAAGAGGTGCAGTTCCGCCGGCCAGAGATTATGCTGAGAATGTACAGGTATCTCAAAGACCACTGTCACACTGTTGCTGCTGAGACTTCACGTTTAGCACTGACTACACTTGCGCGGGATAACCAAAGTTCCGCGTTCGCAGAGGCAGTTGCGATCCTTGATGACTGTCTCGCCGCGAATGTTACTGTCACAGCACGTGTCCTCACACCCTTCTTCATCATCGCAAAACGGGCGAACAGTATAGAGTGCATGAAGTCCGCCCTCCACCGGCATGACGACCTCATTCAAACCGACACCTTCACACACAACGTCTCGTACTACATCCACCTCCTCAACGGCCTTGCAGGGCACGGCATGATCAGAGAGGCTCTTGAGATCATCAACAGTTTCCGGAATGTGGGTTTCAATTCAATCCTTGCAACGGTCTGCATCGATGTCTGTGCCCGGTCTGAAGATCCCTCCTCTGCCTTTGCAATGTACAAGGTCCTCTTCAGCGACGAGTCCGAACTAGAACCTGTGGTGGAGGTGTACTCTGTCCTGCTTTACGCAGTGGCGCGCTTGGAGGGCGGCATGGTGCAGCGGTACGTGAACTTCATCTGCACAGACATGTCGGAGCGCAACGTCAGGACGGATGACCCCTCGTTCCTGAACAGGCTAGCGATATCGCTGTTCGCAGTGAAGAGCAACGACATAGGTTACGACTTGTACAGGAACATGAAAGAGCGTGACATAGACATATGGTCTGTGACCGAAGAAGCGCTGCCGCACCACCTGAAAGAGAGAGAAGATGTATGCACATACTAAAAGACCTTTTAAATAATTTTACAACAGGCGCCCTCTGTGCTCGGCTATAATATCATGGACAGGCCCCCTCAGCCCGTCAGGGTCGAGACCAACACCACGGTGTCCCCTGTCAGCGATCTGCCTAAAGACGCTCCTGTGTTCAGGCAGAAGCAGCCTCGAGTAGTCAAACTGAAGAAAAAGGTAACACGGCAGAGGAAGCAGCCGAAGGAACAAAACGAACAAGTGGTGGCGATGGTCAAGGAAGCACCGAAGATAGACGTATGCCACAAACCTTGAAACCTTATATACCAGGCTACCGACATGGAAGAGAAAGCGAGCGCCAAACCAGACCGGGGTTATGACATTGGGAAGTTGCTTGGCCTTTAGGCAAGCGATAGGACGGTTATCATACACTGTTGGGTTTTTCATGCAAGCACATCAGACAGGACAGGGAAGAGGGAGGGAAAAATGTCAGGGGAAGGGATGAAAATCACCCTCTCGTCTGCGACCCCGGAGGAGTTGAAGGTCGCATGCAAGAGACAGGCAGGGCAGATTAAGGTCTTGAAGGAGACCTTGCAGAAAAGCAAAGCTGAGATAGAGAAGAAAGAGTCGAAGGAGGAAGAAAGTGCGATGAAAATAAAAGCCCTGAACCAATGTGTCGAAGATTTGAGCAAGCAGCTAGACAGCGAGAAGGAGAGGCTTGCGAGAGAGAGCGAGAAGAAGCTGGAAATATGGAAAACACGCGCCAAAGATAAGATTACACAACTCGAAGAAGCGCTGAGAGAAGCACGTGAGGGACAAGGACAAGGTGGCAACACAGACGAACTGAAGGCGGAGATGGATGCATGGAAGGTCCGTGCGAAGGAAAAGATTCAACAACTGGAAAAAGCACTGAAGGAGACACGGGAGGCAAATGCAGAAGGTAATGCCGAGGACACCGACAAACTGAAGGAAGAGATGGAATCTTGGAAAACTCGCGCAAAAGAAAGTATGGACCAGCTGAAGGCAGAGATAGAAACTTGTAAAGCACAAGAGAAAGAGAAGACGGCAAACTTGGAAGAAGCACTGAAGTCAGCAAAGGCCCAAGCTGCAACTGCGGCGCCTGTTGAGGACAGCCAGAAGGTAGACAAGCTTAATGCTGACGTGGAGGCACTGAAGAAGAAGACAGCAGACCAAGCTACAGCACTGGGGGCAACCGAGGCCAAGGTTGCGTCGCTCACTTCTGAGCTGGCTGCTGCGGCTGAAGAGATCAAGCAGACGCAAGCCGATGCTGGCAGCAAAGCTAAAACACACCAGCAGACTGTTGCCTCCCTTGAAGCTCAGCTCATGGAGAAGATCAGTGCCGCAACAAGTCTTGAGGCGGCAGTTAAGGAGGCCGCAGCATCACGTGACGCAGCAAGCAGTACCGTCGTGGAGATGAAGAGCACTGAAGACGCACACAAGCAGCACATCGCGACACTTGAGAACCAGCTGAGCCAGTGCAAGTTGAAGATCGAATCCCTTGAGGCAGCATCACTCGGTGAGTCCGAAGGCGCCAGCACCTTTGCCAAGCTGGAGACATCCTATAAAGCCGAAATCACCAGCCTCACTGAGCAGCTGCAAACGGAAAAAGTGAAGGTACAGGACCTCGAAACATCTGTGAGGACGGAGCAGACAGCGACACAGGAATTGAAAGCAACGATTCAGACA
This sequence comes from Diplonema japonicum, assembly GCA_964019335.1. NCBI lineage: Eukaryota > Euglenozoa > Diplonemea > Diplonemida > Diplonemidae > Diplonema > Diplonema japonicum. The sequence goes on from OZ025704.1 coordinate 400,678, forward strand.
GAGAAGGACAAGGTACAGGCACTGGAGGCAAAAGTTGAGGACCTGTCATTTTTCGAAGAGATGCAAGGAAAGGACAACAGTGGCGAGATCGAGAATCTCGAAAACGAACTACGCAAGGCAACCACAACGCTGGCACTGGCGCAGAACGAATGCAACCAGCTGAAAGAAAAGAACCGGAAGTTAGAACAAGATTTCAAGCAGCACGAGAAGCTCAACGACACTCTAAAGGAAGAGGTCGAAGTTGCGAAGAAGGAAGCCGGCGACGTTGTGAAAAGGTTTGAGATATTTAAGACAAAGGCCAAGGAGCAGTCTGTCGCAGGAGGGCTGGAGACGGAAGAGAAAATCAAGGTTATGACAGAAGAGCTGGAGAGATACAAAAAGAGGAGCAACGAGGCCCTGAACAAGAGGGGCTCGGAAGTGGTCGCGCTTAAAGAGCAAATGCAAACAGCAGAAGGCAGTGCCAAGGAATACAAAGGTAACTGTGAGCGTCTCACGATTCTGCTCACAGATAGAGAAGACCTGCTGCAGGGCTTGCAGAACGAGGTTGAGACTCTTCGTAATGCAGTGGAGAGCAGCAGGGAAGAGTCGAGGATGTTGGAGTCCAGATTTGAGGCACAGTTCGAAGAAGAAAGGCGGACAGTCATGGCGCAGCACCAAGTGGAAGGGGACACGATGCGCGAGGTGCACGAGGCACGTGTCAATGACATGCAGGTGTCACACGAGAGGGAACTCGCCGAGCGATGCCAACAGAACCAGGAAGCTCTCCAAAGGACGGAACAGGATTTAAAGGTTTCGAAGGAGATGGTGACGAGGGTCTCTGAAGAGAAAGAGCGCGAGATGATGAAGGCCACCGTCCTTGCAAAGGAGCTCAGGAAGCGCATCGAAGAACTTGAGAACAGTGCAACAACGGCGTCCGTGTACACCCCTGCACGGACAGCCGAGGCATCGAGTCCTGTGTATGTTGGGCCTTATGTTTTCTTTTATTCATTCCCACAGGAATCTTGGGTCTCTCGAACTGGGCCGTGATATGATGCTGCTCGCACAGCAACAGGCGAACAGGGACTGGGAGCTGCAGAAGTACCAGGACGAGATCGAGAAACTCAGCAAGGAAAACAAACAGCTCGCCCAACAGCGTGACGGCCAGCTCGTGAGGCTCAACAGCCTATCGTCGGAGTCCATGGCGCGAGAGTCGTCTGAGAACCGTACAAAGGTCAACATGGACTACCTGAAAAACATTTTTGTGAAATTTATGTGCGAGAAGAACAAAACAGTGCAGGCAGGTCTCGTACCTGTTGTGGTCACCATGCTGGAACTCAGCCAGCAGGAACGAGCGCTTATAAAGAAGGTATGCATCACTTTAAGAAACAACGCACCTCTTGCAGGAATTCCCGGGTGCGAAGGTGTAGAAAGTGTTGTGTTTCGATCTTTCTTTACTTTTGTCTTGTTCAACATTTCACCCCACCAGGAATAGGGAGGGAGTATGAGCTCCGCAAAACGGTCGGAACGAAGACCGTCCTTCCTCACCTCGTCCAGCTTGCTAGGGTCGCCGAATCCCAACAGCATTATTAGTATTGCTAGTGCCCCGCAATCTAGCACCAAAGGTGGCAGGACGTCGGGCCTTAGCATGAGCATGAATGCAAGCATGGGGCCGCCTTCAACAACTCTTAGGTCACGCGCAACGTCGTTCACGAACGTGCAGCACACTCCCCACACCCCCAGGATGCAGCTCGAGAGGTCGTTCGATAGTATCCAAGACAAGCCCTATACACCGCTTAGCAGCAGAAGGGTGGTGACAGGATCCCCTTCCTCTTCCTCTGTCGGCAGGGTACACGAAGACGACGACAGGAAGCTGTCCCACAAAAGGGAGCTAGAGCTTGAGATGGACAGGGTGCGGGTCCTGCAGGCAGAGCTGTGCTTGGAGAGAGAGAAGAGAAGAGAGTTCGAAGACAGGGCACTGCGTGCAGAGCAGTCATTCCAGCGATCGAGGTCGCTCGAGACACGCACGGCAGACCTGGAGAAGATGCTAGAGGAGAAAGCTGTAGAGGTGTCAAACCTGAACAAGAGACGAGCGCAACTGGAAGAGAACATACTGCAACTGCAAACCTCTGGGTCGGGCAAGGTGCTGGAAGGGCGGCTGGCGGGTGCACAATCATTGCTAGCGGAGAAAAACTCAGCACTCGAAGACGAAAGGGCAGCTCACATGAGGGCAACAATGCAGATCGAAGAAATCACCAGTGAACTGTCGGCAAAGTCTGTCCTCCTTAGTCAGCTTGAAAGGCAGATTGGGCAGAAGGGTGCGATTCTCGAGACAAGCCAGTCAACTATCAGCAGGATGCAGAGCAGCGTAGACACGATGGGGCAGGAGCTGGCATCGCAGATCGAAAAGTGCAACCAGATGGAACAGGGGCAGCTGATGACCGAAGCCCAGAAGACACGTGTCGAAAGCGAGCTGCGCGAGGAGCTTCGCGTCAGGAACAGGCACGCCCACACCTTGGAGAGCAAGATCAAGGAGTTGACAGAGGAAAACGAACGTCAAGTGGCGCGCACCGAAATCCTGCAGCAGAAGATATCCCAACAAGAAGAGATCATGACAGCGAACTCTGGAAGGCGCGAGCACCTCAACAAAGAGCGTGAGAGTCTTGAAGCCGATAATTCGCAGAAGAGTGTCCTCCTCGAAGGCGTCAGGATGGAGCTAGAACGTGAGATACAACGCTCGAAGAAGATCGCAGATGACCTGAGGGCCAGCGACGCTCAGGTGGACGAGCTTGAGAGCAAGCTACGCGAGGCGCAGACCTCTCTTGCTAGGAAGTCGGCACTTGAATCGAAGCTCGAAGTGCTGGAAGGCGCTCTAGCGAGGAACGAGCAAGACTTTGACGCAGAGTTGCTGAGGCACAAGCAGACAAAGCAGCGCGTGCAGGAACTGGAGGAAAAGAGCTCGCAAATACCATGGCTCCAGAAGAATGTGAAGGAGCTTGAGGCAGACAACGCAGTTAAGCAGGACGCTATAAACCAGCTGAAGAAGTCGGACACAAAAAAGCTTACACAGCAAGATGACGCTAAAGTAGCCCTGTCCCTGCAGGAGGCAAGGGTCCGGGAGTACGAAGAGGAAGTAAAGCACCTGGTTGCAGAACGAGACGAGTTACAGTGCAGGATTTCGGATCTGGAGGTGGAAGCCATGAGGAAGTCGGGGATTGAAGGGAAGGCAAAGGGCCTGCAGAGCGTAGTAGAGCAGCGTGCCTCCGAAGTGGATGACTTGACCAACAGAAACAACGCCCTCATGAACAGGCTGAGGGATGCCGAAATGGAGATGGAGAGCTATGCAAGGCTGCGGGCAGACATATCGCAAGCCCAGGCAGGGAAGCAGGAATTGGAACTAGAGATCGAGCGGTTGCAGAACGCAGTTCACGTCTCGGAGCGCGATGCGGAGAGGCAGAAGCAGGCACTGCGTGACAGCGAAGAGATCGTCCACGACTACAGTGAGCGGATAAGGCACCATGAGCACACGATCTTAGACCTGAAGCAAGAAGTTGCACACAAGGCAGTGTTGCACGACCAGTTCGAAGACTCACGTGTTGCGCTTCACAGGTCCACATCTGATCTACAAGCGACTAGCTCGCAGCTTGAGGTGGTCGAAGCGAAAGCAGCTTTGCTGCAGCAAGAGAAGGCGAGGCACGAGGCACGCATCGAGTCTCTGGAGGCGAAGATGGAACAAGAGGTCGAACATATCCAAGAGCTTCAAGTTGAAATGGGTGCCAAGAGCATGGAAGTGGAGAACTTCGAGAGTGAGATGGCAAAACTAGGTAAGGAGTTGGAGTGGAAAACACAGCAGTATGAGCTGCTGTCTGACCAGCACAAGCGTTTGAAAGAAGAGACAACCGTGAAGACAGAGGCCGTGACAAGGTTAGAAGATCGTGAGAAGCGGAGGTCCGATTTGGTGGAAAATCTGCGCAGGGAGATAAACGAGCAGCAGGTGTCCATCGACACACAGGAGACGGCACTGCGACAGGAGAAGGAGAAAAGAACCGCAGCGGAGAGGAAGATCGTCTCACTTGAGGAGTCAGCAGCAACCGTGTCCCTGCTAGAGGGCAAGATTGAAGCACTAGAAGAGATGCATCTCACGCAGTCGCAAGAGTACGCCGCTTCACAGAAGCAAGTGTCCGATCTGAAGAATAAGTTGAAAACAACAGAGGTAGACTCAGCTTCTGCTCATAAGCTGCAGGAGCACTTCGAGTCCCTCCGTGAGCAGGCTATGTCGCAAGCAAGCGTAATCGAGGCACTCGAGGTGAGCGATATCAAGAAGACGAACATCATTAGTGACCTGCACAAAGACGCCGAGAAGCTGCAAGAGGCCGAAGCTACTCTGCAGAAGGTACTGGAGGAGGAAAAGGCCAACTCGGCGGTCCGTGAGGAAAAGCTGGCGATGCTCGAAGTGGAGCACGGCAAGAGGTCGCAGCTAGAGGGCAGGATTGCCGGCCTCGAGACAGTACTCGGGAACAAGGAAGCAGACCTTACAAACGCTGTGGAGCAGAACAATGCCTTGCTGACCAAGATAAAACTGATTGAAAAAAGCAGCAACGACAAGAGCATCTTGGAGGACAAGATCAACCTACTGGAGCACGAGGTCCTCACGCAGAAAGACGTCATCAGCAGGCTTGAGAGTCAGGACGCACGCAGAAGGGAAGTAGAGCAGAGCCTGCGTGTAGAAGTTGAGGCAGAGGAAGGAAAGCTTCGCTTGCTTGAGAACGAGCTACACAATCAGACACAGTCGAGATTCGACCTGGAGCACAGGCTGAAGATGGTGGAGGAAGAAGCAGAGGAATTGCTGAAAGAAAGCAACAGCGAGAAGAACGAGCTCAAGGAGCAGATATGCACACTGCAACTGGGGAAGAGGACGCTTGAAGAAGCCGTCCAACAAGACACAGCCTCGAATAGACGGGCACAGGAAAAGCTGCTGACTCTAGCACAGGAGAACAAGAGCTTGATGGAGAGCGTGGCGGCGATTGAAGAGGAGAAAGGGAAGATGGACGTCGAGTTCAGAGAAGCAGTGCGCACACTGGACATCGAGAAGGCGGAGAAGGCCGCGCTGCAGGAGATGGCAATAGAGTACAAAGACAAGGTGCTTACGATGGAAAAGAAGGTTAAAATGAGTACCAGCAGTGCAGTCACCACGGAAAACAGGCTCACCACAGATCTGAGACTGAAAGAACAGCAAGTGGAGAACTTAGAAAGTGCCGTGAATGAGCTGCGAAGGGAGCTGACCGAAAAGACGAGAAGGCTGCAGGACAAGACGGAATGCTTGAGCAAGGAGCAGGATAGGGTGCTGGATGCTGAGAGGAAGGCCCGTGACATTCACGAGCAAGCGATTCTGCAGCAGAGGTCGATGCAGGACACCGAAACGAGGCTGGGGGAGATGCAGAAACAGCAGGCGACGGTGATGCAACTGAAGGAAGAAATTGCTGTTGCTCTCCAACACAAAGAGCACGCCCTGCAGGACGTGATGAAGCAGGTCCACGTGTACAAGAAGAGAGCTGAACAGGAGCAGACGGCTGCTGCGTCTTTGAAACGAAGCCTTGCAGAGTCGGAGGCCGACCTGCACGCCTACGAAGAGCGTGTCAGGGAGATGGAGAGGAGGCTGACGAACTTCGACAGCGAATCGGCTGCGAAGGTGGCTGGTCTTGAGGCAGAGAGGTATGCGTGTGCAAAAAAGAAAAAAGAGATTCATCATACTCAAAGGGGCGAGAACGAGGCAACTGCTGCATTGCTGAAGCGTGAACTGCACGAACAGCTGGAAGCCTCACGCGAAAAGGAACGGAACTATAAAAAGACTATTACAGCGCTTACTCAAAAATGGTGTGTTTTTTTTTTTTTTTTTTTTTTTTTTTTTTTTTTTTTTTTTTTTTTTTTTTTCCTGGCCACCGCCCCACAGCACGTTAGCAGACGAGACTCTCAGTAAGTTTGAAGATTTCAGTACCTACAACGGCCAGCTACGGGAGAGCAATACCCGCCTTCGCGAGGAGCTTGAGGGATCGCGTCAAGAGCTCGAGGTCACTCGTGATCAGGTTTGTCGTCATGTTAGTTTGTTTTTTTTTACATTCTTTTCTCCAGGTACTGGACTTGCAAGCACAGTTGTCCCGTTCAATTCATAAGTTTGGATAAGCAAAGCGGGTAAAAAGGAAAAGAACAAGATATAACATATTCCTCTCGCCCATTATTTTTATTTTTTTTTACTTTTTAGAGTTTTTTTAATGTCAGAAAAAAAATGAAAAAAGAGAAAAAAAAGGAATTGAATAATAAAAAAGATATTTCGCCCTAATTTTCTTCCCCCTTCCCCCCCCCCCCCCCCTTTGTCCAGAGTTCTTATAAAAGAACAATTGTTTGTTTCTATAGCCCCCCCACTAAAAAGAATTGCTTTTTCTTTTCTTTTATAGTTTCACCCACCCCATTGTACAATCCTTAGAAGAAAAAAAAAGTACCGTTCCCCCCCCCTCCATTTTTTTCTAGAGCAAGATTTTTTTGTTGTTGTTTTTTTTTTTTTTTTTTTTTTTACCTTTTTTTTTCTGAAATATCCCAACCGCGCAAACTTCCAAAAAAAAGAAAAAGAAAAAAAAGAAAAATGGGTTATGGGTTAAAATGGGAACCATGGGTGGTAGTTGTGGGGTGTGTGTTTATGCAGCTGGCAGGGGGGCACATCTACCTCTTTGGGACATATTCGAATGAACTGAAATACGTGTTATTCAGAGACGCCTCAGACGCTCAAACAAGGATCCAAGCCATGGCCCTCGCGGGGAACATAGGGTGCTACCTGCCGTTGTCAGGGCTATGGCACGACACACGCTTTGGAGGCGCGACAACTACTGCAATCCTAGGCTCACTACTGACCTTCCCGGGATATTTTCTTCTGTACAAAGCGATCAACGGTACTGATATACCGTACGCTGCACTTCTGTTCATATGCGGGTTATGGGGCAGCGGGGCATCCTTCTTCAACACCTCTGCCATTGCGACCAGCATACGAAACTTCCCCCATCATCGAGGAATGATAATCGGCTTGATGGCCTCCTTCTTCGGTCTATCAGCGAGCGTCTTGGTTCAAAGCTATGTCACATGGTTCAAACCCAAACCATTGGAGGATATGAACGGGATGGTCCCGCCTCCCGCGGAGCAGATTGAAAACGATGTTTCCGGCGCGTCGAATTTCTTATTATTCCTGTCGATAGGGCCGCCTATCCTAGCGGTGTTAACGGTGACGTTTGTATCCCGGACAGACCCTGTCCCTGTTTCAAAAAGAGCTGCTACAAGATTTAAAGCCTGTTACACGATTATCTTCACAACCGCAATCGTTCTCCTCACCTCCGGTATATACACGACGGCATCGGGGATCAAAAAGGGAAGCGGGCACTGGACGGAAGACGCTACCATGTGGACGGTTGTCCTGCTACTGTCGTTGTTTCTTCTCGTCCCGTACAAGGCGTATAAAAAAGTTCCTTACAAGGATTTGGAAGAGCCTGCTGAGACGTCAAAAGAACCTGGCAACGAGGTGAAACTGTCGAAGGAAGAGGAAGGACCGATGGACGCCTTGCGGTCTGTACGGTTTTACTTGATGTTCGGAAGTCTCTTCCCTGTCATGGGCGGCGGGCTGATGGTTTTGAACAACATCGCGCAAATATTGAAGGCGAAGGATAAGTCAGATGCGAACGATGTCATGGTGCAGCTTATGAGCGTATTTAACTGTTTTGCCAGGCTTCTCATTGGTGTTGTGGGGGATTATTTCGTTCATAAGTTTAACCGTCCTGTGCTGCTTAGTTTCATACTCGTAGTGATGGGGGTGTCGCACGCTATGCTTGCTCTACCGGTAGATTTTTTAGTCATACCGGGAGCTTGTCTTGCAGCGTTTGGATACGGCTGCGCGTGGTCGACCTTCCCACCGCTCATTGCGGAGATCTTCGGGTTTGGATCGTTTGCTACCTTGTATTCGATGTTCGCTATGGCGGCTTGCTTGGGATCTTTGGTTTTTTCAACGCTTCTTGCGTCAAAAGTGTACGAGCATCATACAGAGTCCGGCGAGACAGATTGCTACGGCAATTCGTGCTACCAGCTGACACATGCAATCATATGCTGTGCATGCGGTATCGGGTTTGTTTGTTCTCTTATCTTGAACAGGCTTGTGTCGCACATCTACCGCCCTCGTGTCGGAACGGAGGTCATTGAGCTGCACGATGGTGCTGTTTCCGAAGCATCTGTTAGCTCTGCTAAACGGGTCAGCGTCCCTTCCGTCATCACCCCTATTCTTGACGAGGAGAATATAATCGAGCATGTAGAATAGAATGAAGAACAGCTTTAATTATGTTTTTCTTTTTTAGACCCCCCCCTCCCATAGGGCGGCCCTCTAGCGGGGGGCTTGTCCTGTACTTTGAGTTTTTTTTTGTTTGTTAACGTTGCAATTGGTACCATTTTTTTTTTTCTTCTTTGTTTTGGTGGGGGGAAAAAAAAAGAAAATGCGGTTCAGTGTGTTGTTTTTATTAGAAATAAAAAGAAAAAAAGAAGAAGAAACCGACAAGAAAAGAATTTAAAATTAAAAAAAAAAAAGGACGTTTCAACAATGAGTAGTACCCTTTTGCACACTGAAATTTGAAGTTTTATACCGATTTTTTTTTCCTCTGCATCACGTTAGAGGTTTGGGGCCTCTAGCAAAAAGAAAAGTAGAATTACGAAACAAAAAGAAAGATGGAGGGGAGGAAGGAGGAGGGGGGTGTTTAAAAATTAAATATCTTCTTCCTTTTTCTTTTTTAAAAAATGTCTTTCGCCTCCTCCCTTCCTTCCTTCCTTCCCCACGCCCCCTTTACACCCAAATGGCAAAGGAATGTTCAAATTTTATCTTTTTTTTTGAGATAAGTAGAGACAAGGGGGACGTTCCAAAACAGTATTCTCCTTTATCTCATCTCTTTTTTTTTCTTTTCTTCTTTTTTTTTTTTTTTGTATTCTTCCACACCAGAGCGGCATTTTCTTCTTTTTTTATTTGAAAAAAAGAACCCCCCCCATCTACTCCTAAAAAGCGAAGGGGGGGAAAAAAACAAAGAAGAAATGAACGCGGTGACGGCAAACCGGCTGCTGTACCTAGGGGGAAACCTGCGAGGGGTGCTGACTGGGCTCCTGCAGAGCTGCTACAATGATGCCACTGCAGATATAACAAAAATCAAACAGAAATCAGACTTGGCTGACCGATACCAGACCGAGATCAACGACCTTGGCACCAAGCTGGGCATGAAAGGCAAGATGGTCACAATCAAGGACCCTGTCGTCCTCAAAGAAGTTTACTATGCAAAACGAAGGCAGCTAGTGCAGTTAACCCAGGACGACACCGTCTACAATGGGATGAAGAAAACACTTAAGGCGGGGTTACGGTTCAAGCCAAACAGCGTCGGAACGTTCCTACACAGAGAGGTACCCTACCTGCCACCCAACTTCGACTGGAAATCCTCGGGCAAGGCATTGCTGATACAAGAAGGCTTCGATTTGAAAAGATTCTCCCAACTCATACCAACGTGTGTACAGTCGAAAAGAAAAAAGAAGAAAAAGAAAGAGGAAAAAAAAAAAGAAAATACAGCTGCCTTGCTTCAGACGTCCGAACCATATTTGTTGACACAAATAAAATGGACTTTCTGCCGGACGGGACACTGACTGGTCTCAACACCCTGCTAGCCACGCGAGGGCAGGTCGAGCGCATTGCACTGTACAAGGTACACTCCGCGGTTCATACAGTCAAAGCAGCGAAGCTCAATGGAGTGAACATTTATGGCATGTCCCAGCAGACCTCGGCAGCAAGCCGATCGGTGGAGCTGAACAAGGTATGAAAGAAAGACAAAACCACCCCCGCACACAGATAACCCCAATCTCGCATAACAGTTCTGTCCCAGTCTTGTTTGTTATCGGAAAAGAAGGCGAGCCTCTGCAGCCGCGAGTTCAGAAGTATTGCAAGGTTGTGGTCAGCCCATCGGCCGCCCAACGGCTGCCATTACAGGAAACAGCATTTCTGGGTGCGGTGCTCGGGAGGTTTGTGGACCCGAGTTTCTGAGAGTTTTTCACATGTTATTAGTATCCCCCCCTCCACCCCCTCCTCCCCCCCAAGTACCTAACCGTTTTCGTCCATTAAGAAGCGACAAAGAAAGAAGAAATGGCGGTGTTGGCTACAGTGAGCATGGTTGTGTTAGGGGGGATGGCGCCACTTCCGCCCAACTGGGGCCCGCAGTTTTCTGTTCCCATCAACCAGACCATCAGGGTGGGTGGCGAGACGCACAACAGCATGTTTATGTACTACTACGATGCTGTGAACAACGTCTCGCGCACGGACCATGGGAAGGGGCAGTACGACGAGATGTGTAGGAGCATCATTGGGAAGGAGTTCAGCGATGAGGCTTGCTCCTTCTTCGTGGCTCTCGACGGGTGGAGGTACCTCTACTTCCCTGCCGACAAGGAAGCATCTTGCTGCAAGTATTGCAACAAAACCGAAGGCTGTGGGATCATCAAGAAAAACTGGCTTGACGGGGCGACCTACCAAGGCCAGCTCACCATCGAGGGCCACGTCTGCAACGGCTGGCTCAAGATGGGCGGAGAGCAGAACTTCTACTACGCCACTGCCGACGCTGCCCAACAGCCCTGCCTTTACTATGAAGGTTACCCCACCCTCCAGAGGGGCATCAACATGTGGAACTATTCCTTCACGGAGTACATTGTTGGCAAACAGGACCCTTCCCTCTTCCAGCCCTGGCCTTCTTGTGACAAGCCATGTCATGTGAAGATGTAGAGAAATACCCATTGCGGGACGGCCTTTTTCGTCCTTTTTGAGAAAGGTCGTGTGAAGTGTTTTCTTGATCATCGGTAACGTCACTATCACCTCACCTCATTAATCGGGCTGTTGGGCTGCGTAAAGACGTCCACAGCACGATACGCACATTACTAGCGTGGGGCAACAGGTCTCCATTTTGTATTGCTATTATCTTTAGTTTTTGTGTCACAGTACATCAGCACAAAGGAATAAAAAAAAAAAGAAATGTCTGACGGCAACTGGGATGGGCAGCAGTACGGCCAGCAGTATGGCCAGTACCCTCAGCAACAGTATGGGCAGCAGCAGCAAGGTGCTAAGGGTGGTAAGGGCGGTTACCAACAGCCCTGGCAGCAACAGCAACAACAGCCGCAACAGTGGCAGCAGCAACAGCAACAGCAGCCGCAGCAGTACGGGCAGCCCCAACAGTGGCAACAGCCCCAGCAGGGTTACCAACAGCAGTACGGCCAGTATCCCCAGCAGCAGGCTCAGCAGTGGCAGCAGCCTCAGCAGGTACAGGGACAGGCCCAGGGGTACCAGGCCCAGACCCAGGCGTACAACCCCCAGTCGCAGCCCTACGTGCCCCAGGGGCGCGCAGCATCTCAGCCCATGATGATGCAGCCGCAGGCCCAGGCAAAGCCCACGCAGCCTGTGCCTAAGCCCAGCGGCAAGTCAGCCGTCCCGGGTAAGCTCCAGCCCCGTCAGGTCGGCGGCGGTGGCAACACCGGCGTCCCCGGCAAGCTCCAGCCCCGTCAGGTCGGTGCCACCGATGGTTTCATGAAGGGCGGAAAGAAGGGCGACTCCAAGAACGTGGTCCTCCCCATGCCCACTCAGCCCCAGCAGCAGCCCGCCGCCGCCACCACTTCTGAGGCACCGAAGCCTAAGCCTAAGGCCAAGTCCATCTCTTTGTCCGCAACCAAGAAGCCTGAGAAGCCTGAGGAGAAGAAGGAAGAAAAGAAGGTCGAGGAGAAGGAGAAGGAGAAGGAGAAGGAGGAGAAAAAGCCCGAGAAGCCCAAAGAGGAACCCGTTGCACCAGCTGTTGCGTCGCCCAAAGAGGCTGAGGAGGCGGAGAAGCTTCCGCCCAAGGAGAAGAAACAATACAAGAGAGACCCTAGGCCCCACTTGAACTGCGTCTTCATAGGGCACGTCGACGCTGGTAAGAGTACCATCAGCGGGAACATGATGGTGCTGAGCGGCTGCGTTGACGACAGGACAATGGAGAAGTACGAAAGGGAGGCGAAGCAAAAGAACCGTGAGGGGTGGCACCTGGCGTACATCCTGGATGTTGATGAACAGGAGCGAGAAAAGGGAAAGACACACGAGACGGGTTCTGCGTACTTCGAGACCCCGGACAGGAGGTTCACAATCCTGGATGCCCCTGGGCATAAGGCCTTCGTCCCGTCCATGATCGGTGGTGCATGCCAGGCCGATGTTGCCGTCCTTGTGATCTCTGCAAGGAAGGGAGAATTCGAGACCGGGTTCGAGAGGGGTGGCCAGACCCGTGAGCACGCGCTGCTTGTGAAGACATGCGGTGTGAGGTACCTCATCGTCGCCATCAACAAGATGGACGAGCCCAGCGTGGCCTTCTCCGAGGAGAGGTACAATGAGATCGTGGAAAAGCTGACGCCGTACCTCAGGCAGATCGGGTTCGCTAAGAGCCAGTTCGAGTTCCTCCCCGTCTCCGGTCTGACAGGTGTCGGGCTCAAGACACCCATCCCTCAGGAAAAGTGCCCGTGGTGGGATGGCAGGTCTCTCCAGGAATGCCTGAACAACCTTCAGGTCCCGGGTAGGAAGGAAGACGACCCTGTGAGGTTCCCTGTGCACGGGAAGTACAAGGATGAGGGCAAGGTTCACGTCCACGGCAAGATCGAGTCCGGGCAGTTCGGGGTCGGCGACAAGGTATTACCGATGCCTAACTATCCCCCCCCCCCCCCCCCCTCTAACCCTTACCACCACAGCTTCTCGTCCAGCCGACCAGAAATATTGCGGTCATCGAAGGCATCACTCTTGAAGACCATGCTCAGGAGGCGGGTTTCGCTGGCGACCACTTGATATTGAAGCTCAAGGGCGTGGAGGAGGAGGACATGAGGGCAGGATACGTGCTGACTGACCCGAGAGAGCCGCTGAAGAACACCATCTACTTCCACGCACAGGTATGCCGCGTCCCTCAAAAAAAGAACAATAATAAAGGTGATGATTTTGGATGTGAAGAGTATCATCTCATCTGGCTACTCGTGCGTGATGCACATCCACTCGGCTGCTGAGGAGGTTGTTTTCCATGAGCTTCTTGCAACGATTAACAAAAAGACGAACAAGGTAATTGAGAAGTACCCCAAGTTCGTTAAGGGTAACGAGTGTGTCATGGTCAGGATGGAGGTCAGCCAGTCCATTTGCATTGAGGAGTACAAGACCTTTGACAGGATGGGTAGGTTCATGCTTCGTGATGAGGGAAAGACCATCGCCGTCGGTGTCGTTACCAAGCTCCTGGAAAAGTGCCCTGACAAGGTAGGCCCCAATGTTGCCTAAGCAGTAGGTGTCAGCAGAGTGAAAGGAAGAAAAAACTCAGAGAGAATATAAGTGTATCATTTTTATCCCCCCTCCCTGATACTTTTTTGTACCTATCATATGATTTTATACAAAAAAAAAAAAAAAAAAAAAAAAAAAAAGGAATTGCAGATTTTTTCTTGTTTTGAATATAAAAAAAAAAGAAAGGGGGAAAAAAAAAAAAAAAAAAAAAAACCGAGTGAAAAGAAAATTGCTGGACTGAAGAAAGGAATATTTTAAAAAAAGAAAAAAAAAAAGAAAAAGGAGGAAATATTCCATAACTAACCTGGAAAGATTTTTCGCCCCTCCTTTTTTTTTTTTAAAGCTTTTTAGTTTCACAAGGGTGGCCGCTGTGTCACATATCGCATGGCGCCACTATACGCGACTACCATTTTTTCTCTCTTTTTTTTTGTTCTACCCCCGAAAAGAAGAGAGAAAAAAAGAAAAATGTAGTTGAGTGAGGAAGGGGGGGTGGTTTTTTTTATATAGTCGTTCCTTTTTGTTTCCGCTTTTTCTTTTCCTGTTTTTTTGTTCTTTTTATATTCAGCCCTACTGTGTTTTTTTTTTTTTTTTTTTTTTTTTTACCTTTTTCCTGACCTTTTTTTTAAATAGCACACACACACACCCACACGCCCAGCCCATATTTTTCTTTTACTCTTTCTTTTTTTTCTCTCTTTTTCTTTTTAAGAACAAGGAAACAAAACTTCAACCCCCCCCCCCCCCCCGTCCCAATTCTCACTTTTTTTTTAGCCCTCCGTTGCTAGTTCCCCTATTCCCTCTACCCCTCCCGTCCTCCATGTTTTTTTTTTAAAAAAAAGAGAAGTTATTTCGCGTCGTTCAGAAAGTTTTTAAAACCATTCCACAAGATATAAAAAAAAAGAAAGGTGGGTTGCAAAAAAAGAAGGAAAAAAAAGCGAAAAAAAAAAAAACAAATGAGCATGAGCGAAATAAAACAGAAGGACACCCCTAAGGTGAGCCCTATTGAGGAGCTCTTCACGGGGGTAGAAGAAGTAGTTGAAAATGAAGTGATGATGAACACCGAGGACTTGAAAGTGCTGGAAGCTATCAACATGGGGCTGAAGAGCAAGTACACAGGGATGACACAGAGGTGCGACAATATCCAAGGGGCACTGCTAGAAATGTTGAAAGACTACCAAGACTTGCAACCGTACTTTGCGCAAATTGATTCTTTGGAGATGTATGCTTTTACTCCCCCCCCCCCCCCCCCCACACACACACACACACAGATCTCTTTCCCGATTGGAAGATGTGGCCAACCAGCTGGAAACCTACTCGATCAACCTAGAACAAAGGGTTATTAGCCAGGTTACTTCTTGATGGTGGGGAGAGAAACACAACAAAGAAATATCGTCCCCCCCCCCCCCGCTTTTTTATCTTATATGTCCCACCCCCCCCGTGTGAGTTTTTTTTAAAAAAGATTTTTAAGACCAAAAAAGAAAAAACAGCCCAAACACCCAAAACTCGCATCCCCCAGCAAAAAAAAAAAAAAAAGAAATGTCAGATGAGACCTCCCTCTACGCAGTACTGGGTGTGAGCAAGTATGCAACTCACGAGGAGATTAAGAAGGCGTACCGGAGGCTGGCTGTTGCGTATCATCCTGACAAGAACCCGGAAGGGGGGAAGGTGTTCAAGGAGGTGTCGTACGCCTACAAGGTTCTCAGCGACACGGAGCAGCGGGCCATCTACGACACAGGGAAGACGGCAGGAGGGAGGAGGAGAAGGGACCCCGAGATGGACCCCAACGTAGAGCTTGAAGGCGACGCACTTAAACAATTCATCGACAGTCTAGCGAGAGAGGAGGAAGAGGCTGCTGCAAGGCGGCGTGCCTTCTCTGAACGGAGAAAAGAAGAATTCGCACGGAGATTAAAATTCGAAGGCATGAACCCCGGCTTCAAGATGCCCGTTCTTCCGGAGATTCAACGGTTCAAAGCGCAAGCCAACTCCAAGCCCCCCAAGCCCGCCCCTGTAAGAAAGCCTTCTGCGGCACCTACCTACTTTTATCGCCGCCCGTCGACTCCCCCTTATGACCCTGATGTGGCCGCGCTCCACCAGAGAGCCCACTCCTTCAACTACCGACGTTTTGTTCAAGAGAGCACCCATCCTGATCTTTTACAAGATGCGATTTTATCAGATGCTCTCGAAGGTTACAAAGCGTCGTGCCTTTCGAAGGAGGGGTAAGAAGATTTAAAGAAAGAGGTGGATCCCTAATAAATATTGTCTCTCCCCGCACACACACACACAAACACCTTTATTCTTCTTCTTATGTTTCCCCCTCTTCCCAAAAGAAAAAAGATGAGAATTAATATAAAGTGTTTTCTTTTCTTTTATTAAAAGATTGAAATAACATGTCGCTTGTTGAAGGAACAGCCTCGCCGCCCATGGAGGAGACACCTACACTTATCCTGACAGAGGAGCCAACGGAGGAAGAAAACCCGGAGAAGGAGAAAAAAGAGAAGTACGAGCAGCTCGTAAAGAGGGTGGCAGTGCTGGAAGACGAGATCAAAAAAGCCGGCGAGGAGCTGGAGGCAAGGGAGAAGCAGCACGTGCAAGAGGTCGCAAAGCACGACAAGATAAAGGCGAACATCATCGAGACGTCGAAAGGGAAGGTTGAGCAACAGCAGCAGGAGATCAAATGCCTAGAGGAGTCCATCGACGAGGTGGCGAGCGAACTCCTTCTATATGAGGAGAGGCTCTCGTACGACGCAAGCAAAGTCCATGTCGCACGGGCAGAAGCAGAAGCTGAGAAGGAGAAAATCGCCTCGCAAAACCTCAAAGCCGAATCAGAATCCCGCAACACAAGGAGCACCCTAGCCGACAAGACACACACACTCCTCAAGGCCCACGCGAAGACCATGACACAGCTCTACAACGACGTCTTCAAAGCGAGCTCACGGGTCGCAGCAAATAGGAACGATGCTGCTGCCGAACAAGAGGAACGCAGCAAGCAGCATATCGCAAGCATCGAAGAGTACAAGGAACAGATAAACAGCCTTGAAAAAGACATCACGGAGTGCCATGCTGAAAAGAAAACGCTCGCAAGGGCTAGAAACGAAATGGCAAAGGAAAAACACATAGCCGAGACACAGGTAGCAAACGCCAGGACAGCCCTGTGCACAATGGAAGAGGCAATGCATAGTGAGCTCCTCAAGCTGCATAGAGAGAACACTGCTCTTGTCGCGGAGCTGCGCACCCTGCAGAGCGCCAACGAAGCCAAGTCCAGGCAGAGGGGCCTCGACACAAAGCAAGAAAAGGAGAATAATCTCAAACTGGAGATGAAGCAGCAGGAGGCCGTCCTATACGCCAAGAGGTCCGAGGTGGTCGCATCACGGGAGAGCCGCGTGGCTAAGGCAGTGGCCCTGACGCTCAAGGCAAGAGAGGAGATCGTAGATCTTGCTGATAAAACACTGGAGCTAGAGAGAGTCATGTACAATAAAATCGCGAAGGCGATGCAGAGCAGGAACGATGGGTATGGCAAACGATAAAAAAAAAAAGAGGGGGAAAAAAAAGGAAAAAAAACAGGCTCCAGAAGCTGCAGCAGTCTAAACAAATTGAGAGTGAGAAAGCGGGCCAGCTGGAGATCCTCAAGGCCAAGCGCATTCTCGAAGCCGACAGCTCTCAGGTATGTCAAGTAATGCCACCCAAAAAAAAAAGAAAAAAAAAAAATAGGAAAAGAAGAAAGCGAGAAGGTAAGAAAAAAAAGAAAAGGTTACATGAAAAAAGAAGGAAAAAACCACCTTTTTTGTTTAGATTTTTCCTCTTCTTTTCCCCTTCCGGTTTTTTTGGTTGGGGGAGGGGGGTCTTTTTTTATCTTAGATTTATTTTCTTTTCCTTTTTTTTTTCCCCTTTTTTTTTAAATTCTTGAAAGATAAATTTCCCTTTTTTTACGACTCGTTCTCAACCTAACGTGACAGGACAAACACGATGAGCGAGCAGAAGGAGTCAATGTCACCCGAGATGGACAGCGAACAACTTGAGGACGAGCTGGTGGCCGTTACAAAAAGAGTGGCAGAGCTGGAGAAGGAGAAGGCGGAGAAACTAGAAAAGGTAAAAACAAGACTGGCAGAGCTCGCAGAGGAAGAAGCAATGACGAACAACGTAATCTCACACCTAGTGACAGAGTACAAAGACAACTTCGCGGATCTAGTACACAAACGAAAGGACCTCTGGGACCAGGTTGAAAAGGTGAAAAAGAATGTAGAGACGAAGAAGAACGAAGTCGAGAGCATCACCAAGACGCTTGAGAAGGTGAAGGCCGACTCCGACAAGGCTATCATCAGCATGGAAGCGAACGCAGATGACTCACAGCGACGCTTCGAGAACCTCGAAGAATCCTACGCCACCTGCCTCGAGCAGGCAAAGGCAGACACCAAGGCAACAGAGTCTGCCATGAGGTCCCTTGCCTCCGACTACAAAAGCTCCCTTTCAACTGGAAGCCCTTCAAAAACCAGCCCGGAGTCAAAGAAAGCAGAGGCCAACCCAGAACAGAAGGCGTACAAAACTGTCGTCACAGAGCTTACAAACCTGCTGAAGGGGAGCAGAGAGGATGTGAAGTCGATGAAGGCGAAGGACGACGACGAAAGAACGCTTGCAAGGTTGAAGAAGGAGCTGGAGAACATCAAGCAGACGACCACCATCCTCGAAGACTTCCTGAGGGAGAAGCGGGAGGCAACGAAGCAGAGCAACGGAGAGCTGCAGTACGCGATCGCAAAGGCCAACAGCACGAGCGGCAGCCAGGCACTGGACACGACAGAGATTGAACTGGACGCTAGTATCGCACTGATGGAAACGAAGCTGGCAAATATGCGGTCGGCAATTGAAGAAGTATGCCTTGCACCAGATGGGGTTGCTTCCATCGGAACAGAGGTTGCAAAGCAGCAACGTATGTCACCATTCACAAGCAACGCAGCACAGAGGCGGAAGAAGAGGCTGCCAAGCACCGTGCCTTGTACAACGCGAAGTCCGACTCTTTTGAGAAGGAGCTCACCGACCTGAAGAATGAAACATCTGAAGCGTATGTTAGCATCTGAACGTCAGCCTTTTGCAGGAAGACAGCTTTGACCGCATCGCGTGCGGCGATCAAGCAGATGGAAGCCTGTTTGAATGGTATGCGTTATCCTTTTGGTATCACCGCATTGTAGATGACGGATCTGACTCCGACACAGACAGCAGTAGCAGCAGCAACAGTAGCGAGGCCAAGCCCAAGAAGGCTGCGAAGAAATCAGCTAAAAAGGCAGCTAAGAAGCCAGGGAATAAGGTTGCGAAGAGAAAGCGTGACGAAAGCACCGATGACGACGACGAGGCTACGGTGGAGAAACCCAAACTCAAGCCAAAGCCAAAACCAAAAGCCAAAGGAAAGGGAAAGGATCGCGCCGCAACCGACAGCAGTGACGACAGTGACGACTCACAGGACGACAGCGAACCTCCCGCAAAGAAACCTAAAGGCAGGCAAACCAAGGCAAAGAAGCCCGAGAAAAAAACACTGGCCAAAACTAAACAACACGACGAGGAGGACGAAGAAGACTCGAAGAAGGGACGGGCAAGTACCAAGTCCACCAAGAAAGAAACCGATACGAAAAAAGGAAGAAAGTCCACCAAAGCCGAAGACGCCGAAGAAACCCCGAAGAAGGGAAGGCCAAGCACTAGGTCAACCAAATCAAAGAAAGAGGAAGAGGAAGATGAAAAGCCTAAAAAGGGCAAACAGTCCAAGAAAAAAGAGGAAGAGAAGAAAAAAACAGCCAAGAAACCTGCAACGAAGGTGAGCAAGAAGCGTCAAATCTCCGAATCTGAGTCCGAAAGCGAAGTGTCTGAAACACCGAAAAAGGTGAAAAAGGGAAAGAAGTAGAAACTTTAGATTTTTTTTTTTTTTTTTCCGTTAGAGCCTTACCCCAGTTTAGACTCCCCCTTTATTGAAAACCGAATAAAAAACAAACAATGCAATTCCATAAGATACACATAACATGCTGCATGCGAGGCGCTTCCGAGGAAGGAAATGGTACACCAGACGTAAGATATATGAACTATGTGTGGAGGATGTGAAACCAGAGATGTTTGGGATGTTTATGGAGCAGACCGCCAACTTCATGCACATGCGCGTGAAGCACTGTGACCTCATGGGGTACTGGACTGTGGACATAGGAGACAACAACCAAGTTGTGCACCTATGGGAGTACAACAACCTACTGCACAGGGAGCAGGTCAAGGAGGAGCTCGACAACGACAAAGCATGGCAGCAAAGCTACATCGCCATCACCAGACCAATGGTGCTGCGACAACGAAGCAGCTTGCTTCTGTGGGGACCCGACGTAGAGGGAATCAACACGAATATGTTGCCTCTAACAAAGCTCGAACCGCAGAAATGCGTGGGGTCGACTCCTAAAGGCTACTACAGGTTGGTAGAGGCCTCGCTTCCCCGCCTCCGTTCGGTGCGCAACGACTACGTGAAGAACGTAGTGCACAATGCGGTCGACATCTGTGCCCAAGAGGGCAAGACAGTCGAGCTTTACGGCATTTGGTTCTCCGCCTTCGCCGGGCGCTACAACAACTGCTTCAGTCTTTGGAAGGCCGACTCCCCAGACGACCTCCTCTTCGGCGGCGTGCCTTCCCTCAGCAACAAGTGGGTCCTCGATGAAGACCCCCATTCGCTGCCATCACACGGCAAGCTCCTGCATCCCTGCTCATTCTCAAGGTTCTACGCTGCTTGGTCATGATGTTGAAAAAGCACCTCTTTTTGTTTCTCTTTTGATCTGTCTTTCCTCCAAAGAAAAAACCACTCACAGGGCAGGGCAGGGTGCCATGCTCCGCTCATCGACGAGCGCTTCGTATTTAAGCGACGAGCATGAGTTCACAACTATCGAGAAGGTGTGCCAGATCCTGCGGACGTCGCATCTGCAAAGGGGCAACATCACGTGCCGGACGCTGCGGGACAGGAGCAGCCTTGCGAGCGTGACAGGCAACATGCACGTGATGGTGCGGGTGCTGTCCTTCTTGGAAGGGTACGACATCATGAAGACATTTAGGGTGTCGAAGAAGTGGCTGGTGTACCAGTACTGCAACGTGTTGTGGAAGCTGGTGTACGTGTGCCAGTCGCCTTTGAAGTACTCGACACGGATGCAGGAGGTGGGCCATCTGCTGGTGTCGCCTCTTGACGGGAGCGGCTTCGACGTGCATGAGCTGGAGGAGCGTGAGAGGTACTTTGATCTGTTTGTGGTGTTGAGCGTGTGTGGGTTTTACCGCGTCTTGCGGAACAGCGAGCGGGCGACAGTGTGGCCTGCCACAGTAGCAGACGCAACGGCAAGCTTCGCGTGCTGCGTTGGGCATGAAATCGCCACATCGTTGAAAGGCATCTATGGCTCCTTTTCGGAGGCGTTGCCCGCGGTGTGGTCACGTCTCTTCTACTCCCCCGTCCCACGGGAAAGTGTGAACCAGCACAGCGTCACTGGCCCGCTGTGCAGCGAAAAGTCCTGCTGCACTGTGCACTACAGGGGCCCTTTGCTCGCTGCGCTCTTCACCGGGGTCTCGGACTATCTTGGGTTCAAAAACAGATTCACCGTATCGGTGAACGGGTGCTGCATGACCCTTGCATGGGAGGAGGTCATCCCTGAACCAATGCGGGAAAGGGAACAGCAGAAGTTCGTCATGAGACCTAATGTCATGTTCTTTACAAAAAGTGTGAACTTGTTGAGCATACTGGTGGAGCAGAACGGGGCGGGAACGGTGGATCTGGGGGTGTTCGTGAAGGGTATGCTGAGCGGGGGGGACTGCGGGCTGCGGAGGACACCAGCAGAGATGAAGAGGGTATCATGTAGACACTGCAAAGAGGAGGTGTCTTCTTACGATTATGCTTCTCAACACAGTAACGGTAGGTGCTTGAGGGCACACACAGAGTCCTCGTCCTTGCCCCGCACTTCGTCATTCGACTCGATGAGTTTCCTGACCAGCAACAACTCCACCCCCATCACGCCTGCTGTGCCCACTCCGCGTGCCATGATGTCTGTAGAACAAGCTTCCATGTCTATATCTTCAGCCGCCCCGCCCCTCCCCCTCCCCCTGGCTGCTTCGTCGGCTTACATTAACCACACACAACAAGAGCTCGAAACGCAGCTTCGAGAGCGCCGCCTTCGTTTCTTTGCATCGCTCCTGCCGTCGGTTTCATAGAAGTCTTTTTTTGTTTTGTTTTTGTTTTGCAATGCGAAGGTTTTTTTCTTTTTTTTTGTTTAATTAAAACGCTGCATTTATTGTTTTTCCCATCAAGTTCCCCTTTTTCCTCTCTGTTGGGATGCTGTTATTTATCTATATTTGGGGATGAACTCTAAATTGCTCCGGTCTTTTTTTCATCATGGAAAAAAAAAAAAAAAAAAAAAAAAAAAAAAAAAAAAAAAAAAAACGAGTAAGAATCCCCTAAAGCAGCATCCGGACTTTTGCTTGACCGGGTTTCAGAGAAGGTTGCGGTGACCTTTTTTTTTTTTTTTTTTAAATTTCTCGGGTAGGATTTTTAGCTACAACGGCACAGTTAAAGAAATTAAAAAAAGGAAGAAAAAATAAAAAAAAGCGAGAAAAAGGAGGACCCAGTCTTCTTTCTCCTCTCTATCCCTTCCCCCCCCCCTTTTTTTTCCCCAATAAAGTATGAGATACATAAGAATTTTTAAAAAAGAAAAAGAATTTGTGGAAGTTAGAAAGAACGACATTTTTTTTTTTTTTTTAGAAACTTTACCTCCTTTCAAAAAGAGAAAAACAGAAAAAGGTTTAATGTACCCACTGACAAGGCTAGTGTCATGTGTGGTGGGTAGCTCCCCATCGGAAGATTCACTGTTCTCTGTTTAGTGAGATAATAATTGACAAATCCAGTCCGTGGTGTAATGCCTTAGAATAAAGAGTTTTTTTTTCCCCTCCTAACCCCTGCTGCTCCGCAACTCTTCTTCAACGGACCCCTGTTTTTTTTTTTTTCTTTCTTTTTTTTTTTTTTCTCCTTTTTTTTCCCTAATTTCTTTTAAGTTTCTTTTTCCACCATTCCGTGATCTAGTTATTGGTTTTTTTTTTTTTTTTTTTTTTTTTTTTTGTATCATATCATGTGACAAAATAGTAATACCGTACACATTCTTCCCTATGTTTTTTTTTTAGGTGGTGGGGATAACATAAAAATATAACAAGTACATCAGATGTGTTGTTCGCTGTTGACCTCCTCGTCGGTCATCACCGGTAGCGCCCGAGTGGAAGAACGTAACGCAGATGCTCAGGGTGACGAACAGGCAGCAAACTGCACGAGCGCAGAATCTTGGTTACCCGGGACGCCCCGGCTAGGGTTGAGCACACCGCACGCATTAAGGACACGACGCGGAACGCAGAAGAAGCTACTGCTCGGCCGAGGAGCGCCCCCTGTAATCAAGTAGGTAGTTCGTGCTTCATTGCACGCTTAACGCCACCTAGTGTTGCAATCAAAGCCCCATTTTTTTTTTTTTTTTTTTTTTTTTTTGCAACAACGAGTCTTTGACTTGTCTAAACAAAAGGGGAACGTTGGCAACGTTTTTCGGGGTCGACAAACTTCTCCAGGTTTTACCAGGCACGTGCAAACAACCAGTTCCTCTTTTTCGGGTTTTTTAATGTCATAGGTAGAGCGATCTAGGGGGGGTGGAAGTCGTTGATGCACCCCCCTATTCTCTCCTATTTTTTTCTTTTTAAAAGAACAGCGAAGAAAAAAGAAGAAAAAAAAAAAAGAAAAGAAAGAAGAATAAGAATTTTTTTTTTTTTGCTGTCTGTTTTCCTTTCATCATTTTTTTTATCTCTTTCCTTCTTTTTTTTTACAATTACAATAACCCCCCCCCCCCCTATTTTTGCTACCTAACATTTGACGTCTAGGTAAATTCTTATTTATATGACGGGTAAGCAGTTTTTTATCTACCCCCCCCCCCCACCCCTTTCGATTCTTCTGTTTAGTTATCTTTTCGTTGGGCATCGTGTATGGACATATTCTTTGTCAAAATTTCCTTTTTTTTTTCTTTTTGTTCCTGATTTTTTTCTAAATACGCAATAAACACCCTCTGAGGCCTTGCCTCTTGAACATCTGCTTGGGGGCTGGGTATTATTATTTTTTTTTTTCGCGCAAAAGAAATAAAGAAAGGCTTTTTTTCGGTACAAATTAGCTGAAGTATGAAGAAAAAAAAAAAGAGAGAAAAAAAAAAGAAAAAAAAAAGAGTCCTTTTTTTTTAATTCCCCCCTTTCAATTTTCTTTTTTTTTTCTTCTGCAAGCTAATGGGAAAAAAAAAAAAAAAAAAAAAAAAGAATAGAAAGAACGCACCACCTTTTTCTATCAGTGTTACGTCCGTAAGCTGATGAAACAAAACAAAAAAAAAGAAAACAAAACAAAACAAAACAAAACAAAACAAAACAAAACAAAACAAAAAAGCAAAAAAAGAGAATGACCCCCGGGTACTTTTGTTAAACCACCCAATTCTTTTTTGTAGTACCAGATGAACACACCAACACAGGTATTAAAAAAAAAAAAAAAATGACGGAGTTTACATCAATGCTGGTGTCCCCTGAGAAAGTGCTGAACGAGGGTGTGAACGCAGCTACGGTGGCGCAGGAATGGGTGAGCGAACACATGCTGAAAAAACAAGGCGACAAAGAGGCCGAGGCGAAGATGAACAGGCAGGTCGCTGAACGGTTGGCTCTGGAGCTACGGACTAAATGTGAGACTGTTGAAGGGTTGAAGGGCAGAATACGGGTTTTAGAAAAGCAACTGCAGAGCGAAGCTACTGTCGCTGCCGAAGTCCATCCTTTGAAGAACAAGGTGCTAGGTTTCGAGCATGCCAACGTAGAGCTCCACAGCAGCATGATGGAGAAGGACGCTGCCATCAATGAGCGCGACGCACGCATCTCTGAAAACCAGGACCGCCTCCTTGATGCCGAGGCTGAGAACACCACCCTCCGTAAAGCAATCTCTGTCCAAGAGCAGCAGCTCGAGGAACGTGAAGCCACCATCTCAAAGCAAAAGGAATCCTACCAGCACCTCCTCGGCATCTCCCGGAAGGTCGCCACCCAGAACCAAGTCCTCAACACGGAAGCAGAACGGCTTGGGAGCATCGTCCCAACCCTCCAAAGAGAATGTGAACACCTCAAAGAGCAGGCGAAGGTTAACGACAGCCTTCGGCAAGAAGCTGACAGGCTGACCAGCCTTGCACAGATGGTACCGCGTCTCACAGAGGAGCTCGGCACTGCGCGAGAGTCAGCACAACAAGTGCAAACACTTGAAGAAGAGCGGCAGCTTCTGATCCAAGCATGCCAGCAGATGTCTGACGAGATACCGAAGCTCAACAAGCAGATCGAAGAGCTGCACAAGGAAAACGCCTCGCTGCCCCTTCTTCGGGAGGAAACCACACGGCTCGAGAACATCATTCAGAGCCTCGAGAGCGAGCTCGTGAAGAACAAAATGCTTGAGCAGGAGGTCGACAGGCTGCACGCTGCATTGCAGGACGCCGCACTCATCAAAAAGGAGTTCGAGAAAGTAAGCAAAGACCTACAGAGGATCCCTGCGCTCGAGGCCGAGCTGCGCTCTGCGATGAGCCTAGCAGAGGAGGTACCAGGACTTGTGTCCCTCAGGGATCACCTCAGCAGAGCTGTTGATGAGAAGGAAGCGGAACTGAAGCAGTACAGAACTGCAACGGGTACAGAGCTAGAAACGATGAAGAAGGAGATTGACTCTATGAGGAAGGAGAACGTGCAGACGAAGATGAAGATGAGGGAGCTGGAGGGTGAGAACGAGCAGAAGGACATGCTTGCTGGACATCAACTGAAGACCATTGCAGAACCGCTTGCTGCTGAGGCGAAGTCGCTGAAGCAGCTGGTGACGAATCTGGAACAACAGCTGCAACAGCAAGGACACAGTCACAAAGAGGAGATGAGCAGGTTGCTGGCTACACTTGAAATCGAGAAGGCGTCTGTCAGAAAACAGGTGGACGACAGAGAGAAGCATGCGCTGACGGAAATAAAGGAGAAGGACGCCATCATCACACAGCTGCGAATGGAGTTGAGCGAGCCCACCGTGGCGGTGACGGAACAGGACACAAGCGATGTTGAGATGCTCAGGCACGAGCTGGAAGAAGAGAAAAAGACGGTTGAAACACAGAAAACGGCAGCGAGCACGCACAAGCAGGCTGCTGAGGAGAAGGATGATGAGATAGCAAAGCTCCAAACGGAACTGAAAGAGAAGCAGCAGGAAAATGAAGACTTGTGCACGAAGTTGAAGCTGACGATGAAGGGGATGGATAGCCTGCAGAGCAACGAGCGGGAAAAGGAGCTGGAAAAGGAGGTCAAGCGGCAAGAAGCGCTCATCAAGAGTCTGAGTGCTGTGAAGGAGGTACCCACGGTGCCGCACTCCTCGCCCAGCAGGAACGTGTCGCCTTGCTATCCTGTGAAGGTGAGGAGTGTTTCTCAGCAGCCTGTGCAACCACCCAAGCCGCCACAGGTAGTGCCCAATTCAAGGAGCATCTCCCCTACAAGGATCCGGTCCATGTCACCCCCTGCTACCGAGTCGCCCAAGGTAGCCCCGCCTAGGTACTCCCCCTCCGCCATCGCCCCCCACCCGGCAGAGATCCAGGTCCTCCGCACTCACCTCAACTCCGCCAACCCCGACGTCCCCCTCGCCGCTGCCGAGGCAGACGCCCTGGGGTACCACGGCACCTCATACTGGTCCGAAAACAACTGCAGACGAGCTAAGGTCTGGATGGCAATGCCCCCTACGCTGTGAACGGTTTTGTGTTGCTCGGTCGGGGTGCGTAAAGACGCCGAATACTATTAAAGAATTGTTTTTTTTTTTTTTTTTGTTCCCTAAGGGGTGGTCCTCAAGTGGGATTTGCCCTTCAACATCGCCCTTGTTTTGTACTTATAAAAAGTGCGCCTCAAAAACGGGGCCACTTTTTTCCTTTTTTTTTTTGTTGTATCTTTTCTTCTTCGTTTTTCTATTTTCTTTTATATTTTTTTTCCTCGTCCGTCTCCCCACTAAAACAACACAACAGGTAGATGGCAACTATACTTCTCGTACGCCGACAAGGGGGGGGAAACGTGGACTGCGCCTGAAACAATTTGCTAGTGGGTTGTTAACACTCCCCTCCCTCCCTATCCCCACAGTCTTTTTTTTTCTTATACTGCACTTTAACCCGTACAGGCTTCCAAGGGGGATGAATCTGAATGTGCACCCTCTTGTGAGCAGCGGTGGGTTCGTTCCACCTAACATGTTGGTGGTGAACGTGATGAACGGGGGTGTCCAGCAACACATTGCTGCGCCGCATATGGTCGCACACCCCCCGCAGCCCCAACGGCAGGTGGCAGCAGTTATACCATCGGTTGCCGCCGCTCCTGCCCCCGCCCCAGCCCCTGTTCCTGTTCCTTCTCATCCCCTTCTGCAGACTCACTCTGATCTTCCAGCTACTACTTCTTCTTCCTCCTCTTCTTCTTATATCGGAGATGGTCCGAGGTGCACCCATAACAACTGGGATAATGTCAGAGTGAAGAAGGGGATCATCATGCTGCGGTGTCGTACCTGCAAGGATCAGTGGAAAACAGGGAATAAGAAACTCTCGAAGTGCATGGCCTTCTACTCCGGGTGGTGTAAGTATGGGGAAAGCTGCAGCTTTATCCACATCCACCGATACAAGAACGCGGTCAAGGAAATGGAGCACCTGGCTAAGGTGAATCATGCTAGGGAGAACTATCCAAAGAGGAAGGCCAAAGCACATGCTCAAGTACAGCAACAACTACAACAACAACAACAACAACAACACAATAACTCTAGAAACGGTGTGACTGTGGAACCGGTGATATCCCATGTTTGGGTTAAACCGGGCGCAGTTCCCTACTTTCAGCCGCCATCTCCTCAGCTTTATCTTGTGTCTTCCTCTCAGCCCCAGTTGCCGGTGGCTTTGGCTGCACCTATTTCTACAGAGACAGAAGGCCCCCCGCCTTTGCTCCAAGAGCACGAAGGTCTAGATGAATGTCTCTCGCCATCAGACATCTGTTCTCTTACGAAAACGCTCAAGAAAGTTGCATCCATAACTGAAAGGGATTAAAAGGAAGAATGGGGGGGGGAGCAGGGAAAAAAAAAGAAGAAAAAAAGAAAAAGAAAGAAAATCGCTTTAGAAAGACCTGTTTTTTTTTTTTTTGTTTGTTTGTTTTTTTTTTTTTTTTTTTTTTTTTTTTTTTTTTTTTCCCCACCACCCACTCACTCACCGCAATAGCCCTCCATTTTATATTTTATATACCTCTCACTCCCATCAGACACACAGTCAACAGGAAGGTAAGGACTTTCCCTGTAAGGTGCGCTCTTCGGTTTCGAATGTAAATTGCACTCTTCAATGCACGTTGAAGGTTTAATCTTTTTGAGGGGGAATGGACGCAGGGTTTTCTCTTTTTTTTTTTCTCATTTTTTTTTTTTTTGCGTTGACAATAAAATCTCTTTAATAGGCAAAAAGATTTTTATACCCGACGCAGAAAATAAAAGAATAACTTGCCTGTTCTTCCCCCCCTTTTTTTTCCCCCTCATTTTTTTCTGCTACAATCACTTTGAACCCAAAGACGGGAAAAAGAAAACTAAAATTATAGGAGGGGATGTGTTGAGTGAGGAATAGACTTTTTTTTGAGGTCACCAACTGCTCATCACTGGAAAAAAGAAAAAAAAACAAAAAAAAAGAGAGAGAAAAAGAAAGTGACTAAAAAGAAATCCCGGGAATTATCTTTCGCAGGTGACGGCTTGAAGCAAAAAGAAAAGCGTAAAGGTTTTTTTTTTTTTATATGTATTTAATTTTTTTTTTCTTCTATATTTTCTTTTTTGGTTTTGTTTTATACTTTTATTTTATGTTTAACCACAGCATCATTTATACTACCCCCTCCCCCATCTCCCTTTTATACCTTTTGGACTGAAATTTATATGGACAAAAAAGACAGGTTTGTCATATTAGTCTCCAACGGAGGTTGGGAAACGGGCTTTTTTTTTTCGACTTTTAAAAATGCTTGCATCGGACAGGCAAAAAGTAATGCCCAAAGAAAGAAGAAGAAAATTTTCACAATCTTGCTGCTCTTTGAGGTGGGACACACAAGTGACCACCATTGGCTACCCCTTACAACGCCGGTCCCTTTCCCGCCTTTTTTGTTTTAACAATATTATTGTCGAGACTAAAAACTAGTTGATGGCAGCGTAATGAGAGCTATTTTATTAGGTAAAATCCCGCGCTCGTGCGCACAAACAACTGGAGCGCCAAGCTAGTTTTTTTTTTTTTTTTTTTTTCCGCTTTTATATTTTCCGACTTGGAATTGGGACCCCTCCCCCTTCGAAGAATGAGAAAGGTTACCTTACCCCTTCCGTCCCTCATGGAAGAAAAAAAAGAAAAATGAAAATAATAAACAAACAACCAATGAGAGAGTATCCTAGCAGTTGCCAATCTAGTTTCCTTGAGGTACTGCCAGGCTGTACCCTCCGCACACCTTCAAAAAAAAAAAAAAAAAAGAGGGGAAAAACGAGAACGAAATCTTTAAAAAGAAAAAGAAAAAAAAAGCAAGAAGAAGGGAGAAAAAAAAAAAAGAAGAAGAAAAGGACCACAGAGAGAATGTGGTAAAAAAAAAAAAAAAAAAAAAAAAAAAAAAAAAAAAACGACACATATTTTTTTCTGCCGTCCTTTTCTTCTTCTTCTTTTTTTTTTTTTTTTCTGGAGACGATGTACGAATCCCTCAGACGGAGGTTCAAGTACCCGACAGGGGTGGGTGACGAGTTTGCTACGTCGAACGGCATCCTGCAGGGGTGCCCGATCTCGGTGGTGATGGTGAACGCGCTGGTAGGGGTGATGGTGAAGGCCATCATGGCGGAGGTGCCCGGCGCTGATTCCCTGTCATACGCGGACGACGTCTACTTGATAGCAGCTCTGCTCAGCGCGCTGGAGAAGGCGGCAGCGGGGGTGTGCGAGTTCTCTCTGCTGACAGGGATGAACCTCAACCTGAAGAAGACGGACATGTTTACAACGGCAGAGCACGGAACGGTGAAGTGCGGACGTGAGGTGCTCACAGCCAAAAAGGAGATCAGGTCCTGGGAGTCCGGGTATGTATGGACGGCGAGCACAGGGCGAAGCCCCTTGAGGCGATGGGACGCGGAGACTGGCCGCCATGCCGCTGGGGTTCACACAGAAGGCGAGGATCCATTCTCCATCGCGAACGTGTGGTGGAGGTCACTCTCGGGCAACCCAGTGGCGGCGTACCGATTGAGGAGGCTGATTGCAGGAGCGGTGTTTGCGGTCTACCCGGGAGCGCGGGGCGTGGCGCAGGAACCGAACAACCCGCTGCAGCACCTCTGCGACGTGTGTGAGGAACGGTTCGGCAGCTACACGGAGGTGCTGGAACACGCCCTCTGGCGATGCGAGCCGGGTGACGCGGTGCGGAGCAAGATGGAGTACGCGAACCTGGACCCGGCAGCTATGCCGAAGGCGACGAGGCTCCATGGGGTGGTGCCCAGAGGCTGCCAAGACAAGCCAAGGGCCTTACTGGTGCAGAAGTACCTGCTGGAGGTAGTCACGCGGAGGGATGCAGCGGTGGATGCGAACCGCGCACTGCAGACAAGCTTACCCGTGGCGGGCGGTCGTGACGGGGAGGGCGCACCCGACGCCGACGGTGTCTGAGCTACGAAGGCTGGGAGCGTCAGGAACAGTGATGGACAAGCTGACGACGTTAGAGCTGGCCCTCGACTTCGAGAGGGAGATGGAGCTGACAGTAGGAACCCGCCAGAGCCCCCAGAACGGGGACAACGGGGACTAAGCGCAGCTCGGCCGGTGAGCGCAAAAACGCATACCTTAAAAGAATAGTTTTTTTTTTTTTTTTTTTTTTTTTTTTTGCTATTTCCCACCTTGCCTCTTCCCCCCTCCCCCTGCTATTCCCCCCCTCCCCCCTTCCCCCTCTACAAATATAGTATTTAAAAAAATAATAAACAGAATAAAAAAATGAAATAATCCTAGAAACTTGATAAAGAAGATTGAGGAAGAAAGAAAAAAGCAAATGAAAAAAAAAAAAGAAAATCATTGGACATGTTTTCAAAGAAAAAGAAAAAGAAAAGAAGAAATGGAGTCTGAGCCACAGCCGTCTATTGATGCCCACAATGTCAGAATCAAAATCGTGGCCTAATAAGATATTTACCATACCGTAGTCATAAGTTGGTCTTCTTTTTTGTCTAAACAAAAGAGGATAAACTTCTTTCTACAGAACGTGACGACACTTTCCTTGGACATGTTTGATAGATCGCATTCGTACAGTCGGCGAAAGAAAAAAAAGATGCTTATGGTTCACTTCCCCCTTTTTTTTTGTGGAATGGATAGTGTGCCCCACCCCCACCCCCAAAAATAATTTTAATTTACATAGGCAATCAAAATGATTCCTTGTCCCTCCCCTTATATATATCTTTTTTTTTTTTTTTTTTTTTTTGCTGGAACAAGTAAACAAATTTTTGAAAAGAATTGTTATTGCAAAAAAGAGTAGAGGCAGCTTGTCCGTTTATCCCTACTGTAGGTGAAAACGGCTTGCACAAACAACCAGCCGACTCTATTTTTGGGGAGGACTTGATAATAAAACATTATTGGTTTCAAGTTTTCTTTTAACTTTTTTGCGGGTCGTTGCTAACCACTTCGTTCCTACCATAGTGATTTTTTTTTCTATTTATCTACTTCTTTTTTTTTTTTTTTTTTTTTTGTGACCAGACAAGAGAGAAAGAAGTTGACGGAGAGGTTAGCGCCGAATTACCTTGAGCAAGAGGGGAGCGGCATCAAGGAAGTGAAAGGGAGGAAGGTATGGGAGTCGCCTGCGAAGGAAGAGCTTTCACAGAACGTTAATAACACTGAACGTCGGTTCGTCCTCCATGGCCTCCAACGGATTCGCACACCTGCGAACGAAAACGAGGCCCCAGAAAAGGGAGTTTGATAATTTTTTTTTTTTATGTCAGACAACAAAAAAAAGGGGGGGGGGAAAGAGAAAAAAAAGGGAGATAACATTATTGATTTATGAAAAATAAAGTGGCTGCTGATAATCTGGTGATTTTCCCTCGCTTCGCTCGTGGAAAAAAGAAATCAAATTCTGAGGGACAGATTATCAGCCAGGGAAAAAGAGTAAAGTCTACTTAATTCATGAATACGTATTTTTATTTATTTTCTGGTTCCCGATGGTACTCCCAAACTCCCCCAAAGCCAGGATTTGACATAACACACTGCTCGTCCACGCCTTCAATCTGGGCCAGTCTTGCAATTTTGTGCTTCATGGTTGCACCAGCGTGGCTTTCTGGTGCAGATGCGGCTGAACTCGATGAACTCTCTGAGGAACTGGGTGCACCAGCGACTCATGGCGCGACAAGAGACCCTACTTAGGGGGGCTGAGAGCGATGCTCTTACCGCAGATGCCATCTATGACTGAAAGGCAAACCCCGACAGCCGGAGCCCCACAGAAGGATGACAGGCACGTGTAGAATCCCCTGTCCACGGTGGGCGCAAAAATAGATCGAGTTTTTTGTTGATTTTCTGGCCTCTTTTCTCTGACGCCCCATTTTCACAATTCTGCAGAAGCACATGAGGGGGGAAAAAAAAAGTACTTTATTTTCGGCTCTTAGCCAAAATCCCCTTAGAGGGAATCCAGAAAATAAAATTATTAAAAAAAAAAAATGAAGGGGGAGGGGGAAAGAAGAACAAAAAGTCTTTTAGCTACACTCACATCTGGAAGGGAAGCAAAAACAAATAAAAGGGGAAACTTTGGTCGAAGGGGGGGGGTAAGAATTTCATTTTTTGGCGGTGGGCCGTTGCTAACCACTTCGTTCTTATCATAGTCAAGTTTTTTTGAAAGGGGGGGTTTGCTTAAACACTTTGTCTCCCCCATCAGAAAGCTTTTTTATTATTTTTATACAAAAAGGGTTTCAATTTTCTTTTTTTTTCCTACATCCCGGGTGGTGCACTATGCAAACACAACAACACACAAACACACATTTTTCGCATCCCCCCCACCCCCCCTTGAAACGTAATCTATTAGAGCCTTATGCTATTGGGACTCTTACTGATCCCGGTAAGAACCCTTCAGTAGCACTGCAATTCTTTTTTTTTCTTAGCTCATCAAAAAATGGGGCGGAAGGGAAAGAGAGGGGTCCCCCGCTCCATGGTGCCTCATTTCTTTTAAGGAGGTGTTTGTGTCCCTTCTTCCCCCCCCCCCCCCCCTCTTTCTTTTTAATAATTTTTTTACAATGAACGCTTGGCCTTGGCGTTATATCCCATCAAAGGGATTTCGATTTGCAGTAACCCCCCCCCCCCCACCCACCACCACCACCACCACCACCTTATTTGTTAATCCGGCAAATAAAAGGGATGAGAAATATACCAGCCAGCCCTTCTCCACACACTGTTTCGATTGCTGCTAGGAAAAGGGAAACTTTTAAAAAAAGCTAAGTTGCTGTGGGGGGGGGGGGGGGGGGGGGGATAACATGGAGAAAACAAAAAGTACATCAGATGTGCACTGTTGACCTCTTCGTCGGAGATACTCAGGCTGACGAAAACTGCACGAGCGCAGAATCCTGGCTGAGCTGCACACCGTACAGCTCGGCCGAGGTGCGCCCCTGTCAGGTAGACAGTGCTGGCCTCTTTTGTCCCCAGTATAGCCGTGTTGTTTTCCAGACCCCCCCCCCCCCCCCGTTTGCTTTTTTTTTTCCTTAGCCACCAGTAATAGAAACTCACTCACTCTGTTCACGCAAAGTTGCACCTACCCATAATTTTTATTTTTTTTGCAGGGCGCCACCAACACTGGTTTCCTTTATCTTATATTTTCTTCCCCCCCCCCCATTTTTTCACCGACTACACAAAAAAAAAGAAACCTTTTCACAAAAATTAAAAAAGGCAGGGGGGTCGAAATTTTGATACGTTCACACAACCAGTCCAAGGTGACAAAAGGCGTTTTTTTTTTAACCCCTGATGTGTTGAAGGGGGGGAGCGCAGAACACCCGTAGGCGGTAGGCGTGCTTTCTGCAGCATGCTGGCTTTCGTGGTACTCCTGCACCCAGAAACTAAAAAAACCATGCCAAAAAGTCCAAGGAAAAAAAAAGCCCCCCCCCCCCCCGCATTTTTATTTTTGCAAAGGTTTTAAAAAAGAAACGAAAAAGGAGACAGAAGAAAAAAAGATGATTTATTATCTTGTGGGCGGTGGTTGCATGTAAAAACGATAAAATTCGTACATTGTAAGTGTTGAGGCGCTGGGATATGGCTTGTGACAAAACGGCTAGTGCTGCCACTACTTAAGCGCTTTCGCCCTATTACAAGTCTAAAGCTGAACTTGAACGCGAATTTTATCGGTTTTTACAGAGCGGGAAATATGAAGAGCGGTTTTTCTTTTCTTTTTCTTTTTTTTTCTAGTGATTTCTGCAGCGTGGAAGGCCGGGCTGATATTTTTTTTTTTTTTTAAATTTTTATTTTTCTTTCTTCCTCTTAACCCCCTTGCTTGCACCATCCCCACCTTTCTTACCCCGTTGCTGAAGAACAGAAAGAAGAGAGAAAGACAGAAAAAAAAGAGGAAAAGAAGTAAATGAAAATAAGTTGTCAAAAAAAAAAACCATCTATAAACTGCTGGGGGGGGGGGGGGGGGGGGGTGTAGCAATTATTGCCACCAGTTTTTAATTCAAAGAGAGTTAAATTGTGGTCTTTTTCTTCTTCTTTTATTTTTCTTCCAAGAGCGCCATGAATACTGGCCTCTTTGATCTCTTATATATTTTTTTTCTTACTCCCCTCCCCCCTTTTTTTTTCTAGTCACTCCTTTCTTCTTCATTGCTGCATACCATTTGGCTACCAATATTACCATTTTGTGGGTTGTGTAAAAAAAGAAAAAAAAACCTATTTATCTTAAAAAACCAGATGCTCTCATTTCGCCCGAGGGTCGTAGCTTAACGAGTGAAATAACTTAAACAAGATGAGCCATTGGCCCACAAGTGAAATCTGGCACTGTTTTTTATTTGTGGATAAACTATATTTTTTATTAGGTAAGGATATCGTTCAAAAAGAAAAAAGGTAAAAGAAGAAATGCATCGGTGAAGATAAAGTACTTTTATTTTTTCACTGGTGGATGCGAACAAGGATCTTCCTTTCATCTCATTTTTTTTTTTAAATTTAATTCTGAGCAGCTCTCTTAAATAATTTAGGCTAGAAGATATAAATCAGGTTTCACTTTATTTCACGCCCAGACCTGGGCGTGAAATAAAGTATTTGATTTTTTTTTTTTCCCTCATGTTTTTAAGCCGAACGTTGCTGGGCGTGAAAATCAGGTACTTTATTTCGCACCCACAGTCATTTTCTAGCAAAATGGGAAGGCGACCGGGAAGCGAGCCAAGGGCATCAGCCTCGAGAAAGAGGCAAAAACTGTGATGGAAGACACACTTCCAACGGCAAGCAAAATGGCCTACAGGAAGGAGTGGGAGAGGTTTTGCACCTACCACTCGATCAAACCCAATAGAAAAGCACGGTCAACTGTTGAACAAACACAGCAGTCCCCTGCAACGCCCCCTTCAGCCCTGCCCCTTCGACACAGCCCACTTCTTCAACAGTGCACAGAATCACGTTTGACATGAACGTCAACATCGATTCGCACCAATTCATACCAAACCCAGTACCGTGTTTAGTAAAGAGTCGCATTGTGCGAGAGCAGCTCATCATTAAATAAAATGTAGTATTGAATAAAATCAGAGCATGATTTCACTTGTGGGTCCCCTTTTTTGACTCGTTTTTTTTACTTCACGAAGAATAAAATCACTTGTCAAAAAGAGGACCCCACGCGTGAAATCAGGCCATCTGGTTTTCATTTAATAAATAGCCTATTTTTACTTTACCTGCACCTAAATAAAAAAGAATAGAGAGAAAAAAAGAAAACAAAAAAAAAAAGAGGTTTCGTGTGTGGCATTTTTTTTTTTTAAGGTCAATTTCACTCTAAAGCACCATATCCCCGTATTTACATCAGGAGGGCCAAAAAAATGAGTGAAGATTTTAAAAAAAAAAAAAAGAAGAAAAGAATGAAAGGGGTGAAGTTTTTTTTTTTTTTTTTAAGTACCGGGTTTGGGATAAGTATGTACTGTAAGAAATTGTCCCAAATTATAATTATAATTATGGCATGCAGCTTTCGTCTCGGGGCTTGCATGTTAATTTGAGTAATTATTGCGGTTTTTCGCGGTGGCACAGCAGAAATGTAACATAAACACCACATTTCTTTGAAGCGATCCTGTCGCGTTCTGCAGGTTCCGTTCAAAGAGATCTTTCTTTCAGAGTGTTTTCCCTCAGGCCAAAAAAAAAAAAAAAAAAAAAAATGAAATAAAGATTGGTACAAATCCCAAATCCGGTAAAAAAAAAAAGAAAATGTTTTTTTCTTTCTTTTATAATTATTTTTCTACAATCTTTTACGGCCTTTCTTTGTGGTTCATTATTCTCTTCCCCCCCTTTTTTTTTGGCATGTAAACAACGGCCGGTTCCTCTTCTTTTTTTTTTTCTCCCAATTTTTGATCCCCCCTCGTTATATTTATTTTATAAATAATTTTCTTTTTTTTTTTTCGTTTTTTCATGCGCACTTGCAACTATCCATTTTGCCCAGCTCACCATCTGCCAGCCATTACCACTGTTTGGACGCAAACAAACAAAAAACGGCAAAAAAAAAAAAAAAAAAAAAAAAAAAAAAAAAAAAAAAAAGAAAGAAACAAAAAAAAGAAGAAGCACTAACAAAGAACGAGTACTACTTGCAGCAGTGTGGACCAGTTTCCAACTGACTGCTGTGGGAAAAGAAAATAAGGAACGGAAAAAGAAAGAAGAAAAAAAAAACTACAGGGAGTGAAAGAGACAGGAACAAGAAGAAGCAAAAAAGAAAAAAAAAAGAAAATAGCAAGCAAACAAAAAGAAAAGGTAAAAAAAAAAGGGGGAGTATTATTATTATTTTTTTTAACCCCTTTAGAAACAGCTGTTAAAAATTGAGAATTCTTCAAAAAAGAAAATAAGGATCCATAGCACCCCTACCATGTATCCTAACATTAAAAAGTCTTCACAGGCCCTGAGCTGGAGAGAGAACCCACAGGGGGGCATACAAAAAGAAAACACCGAATCAAGATCACTAAAAACCAAAAAAAAAAGCGATCAGGGCCCCTGGGCCTATGATGAGTAGAACGGCTTTCCGGGTTTTTTTTTTTTTTTTTTTTTTTTTTTCCCCTCGTGCAAACCCGCCTGGGACAACGGAATGGTGCTATTTGGAAATGATCTACTTGATCGATTTTTTTTTTTTTCCCGTACTGTAAAAACAAAAGAGAATTTGACAACCGGGTGCCATATCACATCAGGTCGGCCTGTAAGAGGCGGGGTAGTTGTTAGCTTTACAGTATTTATTTATGCTCGTTTCTAGGGGGTTAGGAGAGAGGAGAGTGGGGGGGGGAAGAAGTTCTTTCCCTCTTGCTTCCTTCTCGTCTCTTCCCGTAGCCATGGATGCTCTTTTGTTCGTTGGGGAAGGACAAAGGCTCCGTGTCTGTGACACCTCCAGTAGAGTGAGAACTGCGCTTGTCTTAAACTTAAAAGCTGCCCCTTCCCCCCCCTTTTTTTTTTGAATGCCTGTAAAAAGCCTCTAGGTATTTGGGTATTTTTATGGGCTACACAAAAAAAAGACGGGAAAAAATTGTTCCCCCCCCCCTTTTTTTTAACCTGATGCGCACGGAGGTGCAATAAATTGTCGTTCTAAAAAGTTTTCGTGTTTTTTTTTTTAAGTACTTTTTGAATCCGGTACCCTAGAAAACCTGTTTCGAGGCTGAAAAAAAAGGTGAAAGGCCGGAGTCCTGTTGCGAAGATATCTAACGAGCCCATGGGGTGCATGTCATGGAGACAACAAAAAGGACCGGGCTTTTTGGAGGAATACCAACTACTTCTACCACATATCCAGCGTTCTCGTACCCCAGAGAAGCAATGACTCTGTAAATACCGCCATCTCTTTTCCACACCTTTTATGAACTCTCCTTGCCTGTACGTCTTGGAAATTGGACCCCCCTCCCCCCACGGAGAAAGGTCGCCGTGTTTATCAGGTTAAAAAAAAAAAAAAAAAAAAAAAAAAAAAAAAGGAATGGTCAGAGAGAGGAAAAGCGTATGTTCAGCTTTTTTTAACCTTTCTGCAGGAAAAACCCGTTTTCTTGCACACAAAAAAAAACAAATAAAACTGTCAATTTTTTTTTTTCTCGCGCAAGCCAACACAACAACAACATGACGACTCGGGAGGGGGAAGTGGGGAGAAAAAAGATTACTGTAAAGTCTCTTTAAATTTGTCCTTGAAAAATAGTGCTTTCGTGGAAAAAACTGTTTTTTTTGGGGGGGGGGATTCCTCATCTTTTTTTCGGAAAAAGAATTGAGAGATGTGCAGTAATCCTGTATAACAACCAATAAAAGAATGAAAACGAAAAAAGAAAGGCAATATGAGAAGCACCCTGCTGGAGGGAAGTATGGCATTTTCTCCCTCTTCCTCTCTTCACTGTGTGGGGGGGGGGGGGGGGGGGGGGGGCACAATTCCCTTTTATTAAAAGGTTTTTGCGGGCCACAAGAAATGTAGCGTTTGAACTTTTTTTTTTTTTTACTTCCAGAAGGAAAAGAAAAAAAGAAAAAGTTGAGAGTAATTTCCTCCTTTTTTTTTTGTTTTTTTCTGTTCCCCCCCCCCCCCCCCCCCCTTCTGGGAGTGGCAGTAAGTCGGAGGATTAAGATGGAAGAAAAAAAAAGAAGAAAGGCGTATAGTTAAAATCTCTACGATACTCGGATATTCCCTTCTCCTGCCTCCCCCCCTTTCCCCTTCCACTTCTCTCTCATTTTTTTGTTAAATCGGAATAAAGAGAAGTTTATGGATTGTAGTATTTGGTCTTTGTCCTCCCTTGTAACGATGCATACACACAAGCAACAACAACAAAAAAAAGGTTTTTTTACCCCCTTTTTTTCTTTTTTTTTTTTTCCTTTATCGCGAGGCAGGGAACTTGGGGGAGCGTGTGTGTGGGTATCATTTTAAAAAAAAGAAAAATAATAATAATAAATTTTAAAAAAAAAAATAATAATAATATCAAGCAAGCAAACAAAAAAAAAAAAAAAAAAAAAAAAAAGAGGAGAAACGAAAGAAAATACCATACAGGATGGCAATGGCTCGAAATTGAGAAAAAGAATAATTTGAAAAAAAAAAAAATGATAATAATAATAATAATAATAAAAAAAAAAAAGAAAAAACGAAAAAGAAATGTGCAAAACAGCTTTTTTCACGAAGCAGAAATCTATCATCACTTCAGGAAGGTAAGAGCTTCTGCAAAATATTGCACAGTGGTGGAAGACTTTGTTGTTATTTTTTTTTTTCTTTTAACGGAAGCATAACGAGCGCTCAAATGCTGCTTAGGAAAATATTTTTAGTAAAACACAATCAAAAAAAAAAAAGAAATAATTTTACTGCCAACAAGTAATGACTTTACCGTTACCTCGAGGTCCCGTGTTTGCGGAGCCGAGACGGTACAGCAGACTTGGCGGTAGGTAAGTGGTTTTATTTCACAACATTCTCAAATTACTTCACCGCGAGGGGCACGGGGCACAAAGGGGTGCGTGAAGTAATTTCAGAAGAGTGACATAAAAAAAAATAAAGGGGCTGGGGGGATTGACCTTCGGACATTTCTCTTCTATTCTTTTTTTTTTTTCTTTTTTTTTTCCCTCACAGATTTATTCGAGGTTTCTGTAATTTTTACCCCCCACCCCACCCCACCCCGGTATCAAAAGATATTATTTACCCAAAATTTCTAGTTAAAATAATGAATCATTTATTGGTTTGCCAAAAAAAAAAAAAAAAAAAAAAAAATTGAACCTTAAGGGGCTGGCTATTGAAACAGAAGGTTCTGGTGTGCCGCGCCACGTACCTTGCTGCTACATGGAGAGTCCCTTATTTTTATTTTATTTTTTTTTTTCCCCCAGAAGGGGGAGGAAAAAAAAAAAAGGGCCTGAGCATCCATATCATTTTCTTCAAAAATAAAAAAGATTTCCTTAAGATGTGTGGTGGCTCGGGACCACATAAACAAAATACGGTAGAATACAATGCCTTTTTTTTTTTTTTTTGCTCTTTGTTTTATTTAAGACCCCCCTCCCCCCCCACCTGTGAGTGTAAAGTATCAACAAAAGCTGTTTTTTTTTATATCTGGCATGGATGATGCATAAGATGTATTGGCGATAATCCCCTCCTCTTTCCTCCGTTTTTTATTCTCCCTCTTCTTAATATACGGTGGGTGGGGTCTTTAGAAGCCCTCCATACGTTGACTTTCCCCCCCCCCTTTTTTTTGGTCAGTTATTTATATTTATCCATTCTTAGCCGTACAAAGATCCAGATGCGGTTTTATACGGCCTGCGGCTCGCGCGCGGAGTTTGCATGTGACATCATCTTTATAATTCACATAGGCTCTGCAGTGTATCCTTTAAATATTCGCTGCTACAACAAAAAAAAAAAGGGACAAATATAGAATAATTGACCATACCTTCTTACCCCCAACACCCCAGTATTTTCTTCCTGCCTTCCTTTTCCTATCCCATGTTATGCGCTGCACGGGCAACATGGGGTGGTGACGGTAGGAAGAAAAAAAAAAGGGGGGGGACAAAAAAATGAAGAAGAAGAAGAAGAAGAAGGTAAGAAAAAGTTGAAAAAAAGAGAAATTTTAAAAAAGGGGGGGGGGGGAATAGTCAGCAAGAGGCCACTCTTTTACTGTGCGTGATATGGATGAAAAAAAAAGAAGAAAAATATCTTTTCTTCAACAAAGGGTCAAGGGACTCAGCTCGTATGAAAAGGAAATGAGAATTTCACGAAATATGGAAGGTAGGGATTCAATGTCATTTTTTGTTCTGACCCTGAAATCATATTGTCGTGTACCGATTCCTCCCCCCCCCTTAAAAGAGAAATGAGATACTTTGGGCAAATAAAAAGAGAAAAAAAAAAGAGCAGGAAAGGAGGGGGGGAAAAAAGATTAGCTTAAAATGGGTTTTCTTTAACTGGAAAAACAAAAAAAAAAAAAAACAACGGGAAAGAAAAAATAAATAGAGTTGACATCTCTTCTTCTTTTTTTTTTTTTTTTTGGTGGTGGGGATAACATGAAAATATAAGAAAAACATCAGATGTGTTGTTCGCTGTTGACCTCCTCGTCGGTCATCACCGGTAGCGCCCGAGTGGAAGAACGTAACGCAGATGCTCAGGGTGACGAACAGGCAGCAAACTGCACGAGCGCAGAATCTTGGTTACCCGGGACGCCCCGGCTAGGGTTGAGCACACCGCACGCATTAAGGACACGACGCGGAACGCAGAAGAAGCTACTGCTCGGCCGAGGAGCGCCCCCTGTAATCAAGTAGGTAGTTCGTGCTTCATTGCACGCTTAACGCCACCTAGTGTTGCAATCAAAGCCCCATTTTTTTTTTTTAAATTGTGCAGTACCAGACGGTAAACAAGGTAAATAATCTTTTTTTTTTCTCTTTCGTTCCTTTCATTCAATGGGCGAATCTCTGTCATCTTTCTGCCTCTTTTGAAGTGAAAAGAAAAAGTAAAAGGCTTCGCGTGATATTTGTCCAAGCCCCCCCCCCATCCTCCCGAAAGAAAAGGGACTCTGAGCCATGATCAAACAACAGATCGGTTCAGAAGAAGTTTGTTCTGGTCCCTTTACATCTCTCCTACATTCTTAAAGAAGGAAAGAAAAAGAAAAGAAAAAAGAAAGAAAAAAGAAAAGAACCCCCCCCACCCCACCCCACCCCACCCCCTTTACATTTCCCCCCCTAAGCACGGTAGCAGAAGAAGAAGCTCAAAAGTGATAAAACTAAACTTTCTGGGTCTAGTTGCATCAATAGCAGTTGGGGGGGGGAAGGGGAAAAAAAAAGGGAGGGGAGAAAGAAAAAAAATTCACGATTCTTGGAAAAAAAAGGAAAAAAGAAAAAAAAATGTGAATATGTGCCAAACCTGGAACATTTGCCTCCTCTGGTTTAGTTGGACTAGGTTATTGCCAATCGAGATGGGGGGGGGGGGGGGGGGGGGAGGGGGGCAAGACTCTTGTATTTCGTAATTTTCATGCATTTTCAGCAAAGTCGTGTAACGAGCGTAATTGTGTCAAGTGCTTGATCCTGTGCCGCCGTGGCCTCTAACTTCTTAAGGAAAAAAGAAGGAACAAAATGTATTTATTGCTGTTTTTTTTTTCTCTCTTTAAAACGGTCCCTTTTATAAAACAATAATAAGAAAAAGGTGATAATTGTTCTCGGTAATTCACCATCGAGGCTTTTTTTTTTTTTTTTTTTTTTTTTTTTTTTTCCCCTTCTTTTTTTTTAAAGAACAAAAAAAGAAGGAGAAAAAAAAAAAGAAAAATAGAAAAATGAAGGGAAAAAAAAAAAAAGAGAGAGAAAGAAAAAAAAATGAATGCAACCCCAGTGAGAGTACTTTTTTTTTAGTAAGGCATGAAAATTCTTCAAACGCGGAAGAAAAAAAAAAGAAAAAGAACGGAAATATTCTTGCATTCGCTATGCTAAGGGAAAATCAAGGAAAACATTAAAGAGCAAAAAGTAGAGAAGAAGAAGAAGAGAAAGAAAAAAAAGAATGGGAGGAAAAAGTCCCATAGCTTTTTTTTATTTT
Organism: Diplonema japonicum; assembly: GCA_964019335.1. Taxonomy (NCBI): domain Eukaryota; phylum Euglenozoa; class Diplonemea; order Diplonemida; family Diplonemidae; genus Diplonema; species Diplonema japonicum. The sequence goes on from OZ025704.1 coordinate 442,715, forward strand.
TTTTAAAGAAGTTTTTTTAATCGTTTTGCGTTCTTTGGAGGGGGAGAGGGACACTCCCTTCCCCCATCTCATCACAACCCACCTCCATCAGTGAATTTGTTTTGCGATTTCTTCAGTAGCCCCTGCGCTCCCACGCACTTCCCTGCTTCTTTTTTTCTTTCTTCCCTTATAATTTAGCTGTTCGCACAGGTCATTCCGTGTGGGGTCAGCGGGAGTAAGAAAGGAAAAAAAAAAAAAAAAAAAAAAAAAAAAATAATAAAGAAAAAAAAAGGGGGGGGGGGCATAGCTATCTCTCTCTCTCTCTCTCTCTAGGTCTTTTTTTTTTCTCTTTTTTTTTCTCGTGAATTCGTGATGTAATTCAAGTCAGTGGGGAAAAAAGAAAAAAAACCACCTCCCCCACCCTCCTCCCCACCATTTCTTCTTCTTTTTTTGAAACCTTCCTTTCTCTTCTTTATTTTTTTTTTCTTTTCCCTTCTTCGTAACATGCTCAGGCTGAACTATTGCTTTGCAAGCATGGCTATGCACCCCCCCCCCCCCCCCTCCCTTCTTTATTTCTCTTTACATCGTCCCCCCACTCCTCTCTACCCCCCTCTCTACCCCCTTTTTTCTTTCGTCAAAAAATATATTTTGGACCCCCCCATGTGTTTCAACAAACAAAGAAAAAAACAATCCTGTGAAAAAGAAAAAATGTCGGGCTGCCAAGGAGTTCCAGAGGGGGAAACTGACTTAAGTTTCCGGGGAGGACTGGCAACGAAAAAAAAAAAAAAAGAAGAAAAAAGAAGAAAAACTCGGACAAATTGTCAGCCCCGACACTTCTTTTTTTCTTTCTCGTTTTTACAGATATTTATAGAAAAAAAAAAAAAAAAAAAAAAAAAAAGAGTTTCAGGGGGGGAAAGGAGAAGAAAAAAAAAATGCTGAGAAACGCCTTTGGAAGAAGATCTTTGACGGCAGTGAATGTGGCGGTGAAGCAGGCTCCTTCGGTGGCAGCCGGGAAGGTATATAAAAAGGAGAAAAAAAAAAAGAAATAACCCATAGGATGACTACCGTGTAGAAAGGGAGGCAGACACGTCAAAGGACCTCGGTGCGCGTAACGAGGCCGCTTATTTCAACTACAACCCTTTCACCCCCACCTCCCTAAGGGAGAAGTATGCCATGCCGTCCCTCAACAACTTGATGACTTCTGTTGCCATTGAGGATGCATTCATTTTCGGCTTTTCAGCAACGGTTGGAGTCTTAGCGTGGGTATGAGAAAAAAGAACAAAGAAAAGCACACCCACATACATAGGCCTACTACTGCAACCAGAAATACGAAACTGTGAGCCTTCCCTACCCCACCAGAAAAGAGGAATAGGAAAGGGAGGAGAAAAGAAAAAAAAAAAAATTAAAAATGACAGTGTGTTTTTCTTTTATTATAAAGTGTTCTTTTTTTTTTTTTTTTTTTCCTGTTTCTTATCAGCTTCACCAAGGGTATAATAAGAAAGATCTTTCTTTTCTTCTTTTTTTTTTTTCTTGTGTGTCTTACCTTCGGATTTCCTCAAGGGACTTTTTTTTTTTTTTTTCCCCACAGGGTTCCTGTGTCCTAGGTAAATTAGAAATCCGAAGCGTTAATTCTCTTTTATTCATCGATGTGTCCCCAACCACACCCCCTTTTGACTTTTTTTTTTTCCTTTTCTTTTTACCGTACCTTATTCCCTATGGGCTTTTTTTTTTTTTTTATTCCCTATTATCATGTTTCGCTCTTTGTCCTAACACCATAAGGTCGGTGAAGAAGACGAAATAAATGAAGCTCACCCAGCGCGTGAGGCAGCTGTTCTCGGCAAGAGACGTAAGCAAGCGGGACTTGGGACCACAGGCGGGTCACTATGAGCAGTACCAGCAGCATCAGATGCCAAAAATGAACAAGATAGGAGTGATGAATAACCAGCAGATTCAACGGAGAGAATGGGACAAAGCCTACAAGGACTGGTACTTGCAATACCACAGCCAGCTTCAGCATAATGCAGGGAATATACATAGCCAAGAAGAGTGGGACAGACAGTACGCACAGTGGTGGCAAAGCTACCATTCTCAGTACCCTCAACAATATTACCAGGCAGGGCAACCACCACCTAACTATTACTCACAGCAAGTCCCGTCGCAGGAGCTGGAGTCAACGGGGTATGGGGAAAAGAAGAGAACACATGACAAAAAAAAAAAAAAAAAAAAAAAAAAGAAAAAAAAGAAATTAACACAGAAAGCACACACACCGATTCACGGATACTGTCTTCATCTACCTCATAGTGATGATCGTGTTTTGGATCGTCAGTGTATGCGATTTCTTTTTTCTTCATTCGAGGAAATACTATTTTCTTCATTCGAGGAAATACTATTTTCTTTTTGTAACACAGGAGTTGTTCGACTTATGGCTGCCTGAATAGGCTAGGATAGTGGAAGCTAGAGTAACAAGAGTTGGTGCTGTGCTTGCCCCCAGCTTAGCTCAAACAGGTGATGTCAAGTAAAATGGAAGATGACGACGGCAAAGGGAAGAAGGCTGTGACAAAAAAAGACAAGCGGCGGGCGGAGAAAAAGGAGGAGCGTGACAAGTGGCAGCACGAGATGGCGATGCTGGACGACGCTAGGATGCTGCGGTGCAAGAAGATCTACTACAACAGCCTTCTGACGAACTTACCTGCGGAGCCCTCTTGCGTGTACCCTGTCTGCGTGGACGGACGAGACGGCATCTTCATCCCACAGGCGCCTGTCGCAGACGTGATCATGCCCGACTGCCCCCCCTCCAGCCAGGCACGGGTTCATGTGTACAACGACGCCATCCAGCAGGGAGCGGGGACTGCCATGACACTACTTGCAGACGAAATGAGCAGCATCCAGCAGATGAAGCCAGCAGCCCCCCTCGACGCCCTCATTATTGCTGCTTACTGCAAATACCATGCCATCGCAGCTGCGGTGGCGCTCGCAGTGACATGCACAGACATCCAAAAGGGCTATGGTGTGCGTGTCTCCGGTCTGTCGCCCTCCTCCACAACAAGGGACGCTGTCGAGATGGCGTTCTTCGCGCATGGCAACCTGCTGCGCACCATTGTGGAGTCCGATGCGAGCTTTACCTTCTACTACGTAGACGAGCACGATGCACAGACGGCGGCAAGAAAGATGAACGGGCGCCAGTGGAGGAACGACGTCCTGCGTGTGGAGCTTGTCTGACGCCTCGGATGCACTGCCGCAGCGATGGCCTCAGCAGCGCCCGCAGTCCTGCACAGGACCGCGGAGAGAAGAAGTGTCCTTAGTAAGGTGATGCTCGTGCTAGTATTTGTAGGTTTATTTCAAGTCTCGAGTAGGTCCGACTAAAGCTTCAGGTTACACAACAACATGGGATGCGTCGTTTCACTGTCAGAGTCGGAGCAGGTGGTGGTCAAGTCGATGAGGGGGGAGCTCAGCACCATTGACGGTCCTGGCATGAACTGTGTATGTATGGACAACGTGGAGGAGACACGGGAGGCAGTGATCCTCGGAGACAAGCAGTACGCGCTGCTGAAGAACACCGAGGACGGAACACTGCGCCTTAAGAACGGGCCGTCAAAGATCTTCATGCACGCGCACGAGAAGGTAGAGAAAGTAGCTACGAACGAATGCCTCGGGCGCAAGGAGTACTGCCTTGTGTCCCACTCCATCACAGGCAACACCCGCATCGTGGAGGGGCCCTGTGTTGTCAAAGTCGAGGTGCACGAAACAGTCGGTGAGGTGCTGGAAAAGCTGTCCCTCACGGAGCAGCAGTACGTCATCATCGAAGACAAGTCCACAGGCATGCGCCGTGCCGAGTATGGCCCTGTGATCGTGACACCCAATGCCTACGAGGAAGCCTTGACTGTGCAAAAACTGCCTGTCCTGCAGGCAGGGGAGTTCATTAGAGTTACCGACGTAAAAACAGGTGTCGTTAAGATGGTCACAGGCCCCAACGTGTTCCGCCCGTCACCCTATGACCAGATGGAGAAGATAGGCAACCTGCCTCTTCTTTCGAAGGGTGAGTACTGCAAACTTAAGAACGAAGAGAGCGGTCAGATACGTGTAGTGGTCGGCCCTGAGCTGGTGGAGCTCGGACCGTACGACGAGGTGGTGCTGAAGGCCATGCTCCCTGTGCTGAAGGTGGGCGAGTACTGCAAACTTAAAAATGAGGAAAGTGGCCTGATGCGTGTAGTTGTGGGTCCCTCGCTGGTGGAGCTGGGTCCATACGACGAGGTGGTGCTGAGCGCCATGCTCCCCGTCCTTGAGGTAGGCGAGTACTGTGTCGTGAAGAACACGGAGAACGGTGGGAAGCACATTGTTTTGGGCCCGTGCATCATCGAGCTGGATGTCTTCGACGAGGTGTGCGTGCAGCCCTCGAAGCTCCCTGTGCTGAACAAGGATGAGTACGTACGAATCACTAATGAGGAGACGGGGTCCATCAGTACCACGTTCGGACCAAAGGTTGTATCGCTTGGACCCTACGATAAGGTGGAGGAGGTCATGAAGTGCCCCGACCTCGCGGCAGATGAATACCTCGTTGTGCGCAACGAAGAGGATGGGCTCATGCGCAACATGGAGGGCCCCCTGCTGTTCCAGCCGGGTCCTTTCGACGTCTTCGAGAAGCCCAGGAAGGTCATCAACCTCAAGAAGAACGAGTACATCCGGCTACGGGACGATGCCGGTTTCATCCGTGTTGTGAGAGGCGAGAGGCGCATGCTTCCAGGCCCCCTCGAGGCCATCTTGGATGGCGGGGTGAAGGAGGCGATCAACATCGATAACCACCATGCCGTGCTCGTCAGAAACACTGACTGTGGGTCCTTGGAACTACTGACAGAGCACGGGCTCTTCTTCCCCACCGCGTACCAGGAGATTGAAGATGTGCAGACAAAGATCGTGCTTGAGAAGTACCAGACTGTGGTGTGCAAGGATACGTCGGGAGCTTTCTACTACGCTTCAGGGAACACAGAACTGCCAGAGTCTGAACGAGGCCCGGGGCCGGACTTTTTCCTACCCCCGCACCACGAGATTGTGAAGCACTCGTGGTCGACAGACTTGAAGAAGGAGCACACAACGTCGGAGGTGGTGTGGCGGTTCGACTCGCGCCCCAGCTACATGAATTATGAGTTCTTTTGCCGCACACTGGACAACGTGGCGCTTGTTATCAACGTGACGTTCTTCTGGCGCATTATCGACGTGAAGTCGATGATTGAGAGCACGGCGGACGCACCAGGCGACACGTGCACGCACGCAAGGTCCATGATCATGCAGGAGATCTCGAAGATAAAGCTGATGGACTTCCTTGCATCCTTCAACGATGTAATTCGCAAGGCTTGCCTTCGTATGCACACACACCACCGCACCACACTAAACTACAGATGATTGCTTTTATGGCAAGCGTGGGGTAGAGCTTTTGTCTGTTGAAGTGCTGAAGTTCGAGTGCCAGTCGGACGAGACGAACAGGATCCTACAAGAGATGATCAAGGAGACATGCGACAGGCTGAAGTTCAAAGAGCGCCAGAGGGGTGAAAACGAGGTGTCCATGGCAAGGCTAGAGGGGGAGATCGAGGAAGAGAAGCGCAAGGAAGAGCTCGTGGAGGTGCGCAAGAGCCACCTCAAGACAGAGGCCAGAATCGAAGGTGAGGCTGAGGGTGCTAGGATCGCTGCCTTCATCACAAAGTTAGCATCCACAACAACGCAGGGGGGAGGTACAATGGGCTTCGAAAAAGCTATGAGGGTCTATGAGACCCAGAAGCAGAACGAGTTCCAGCTCAGATCCACCACTGCTCTCGCCCAGGGCAAAGCCCAGCTTTATCTTCTCCCGAAAGATGTGAACCTCAATCTCGGAACACTTGATAATCCAACACTCAAGAAAGCACAGAACACGCCATACGGAGGGTGATCGAAGGTTTAAGATATCAAGATACCAAGTGATTGTTTCGAGTTGATTGCAAAGCCGTTCGCCTGTTTGGTTGAAAAAAACATGCCAAGCTCAATTATAATTACAAAGAAAAAGCGGCATACTTATTATTATTATTTTTCCTTGATTTTTCCTCCCCAGTTCTATTTTATTTACCAAATCCTTTTCTTCACCCATTCAATTTCTCCAATTGGTAATTACTACCTCTTGCTTACAACCTCTGTTTTTTTATTCATCCACGAAGGTGACTCTCCATACGGCTCTTCAGGTTACAATATGTCACACAGAGTGGTTGCTCCCAACTTCGCGAGAGGTGTCCCCTACTACGGGAGGGATGAAGATGTGGCAGTGCCCGCTAAAGGTGCCTGGGACATGCCCTATTCTCCCGTGAAGGTCAGCTCCCTGGCACCAGCCGGTGGTGGTGGCGGTGGTGGTGGTGGTGGGTATGGTGCACCTCGTGTGCGCCCTGTCTCTGCTGACTACGTGCTGCCAACAGAGGTCCTTGAGAAGGACGCGGGTCTGCTGTCCCCTCGCAGGTCACCTACGAGAAAGCGTGCAGGAACGGATGTATCTAGAACCTACACACCCCCTCCCTTCCACAAAGCAGAGCCTGCCCAGCCCTTCGTCTCCTACTACGCGAGGTCAGAGGCTACTCCCGTGCGACATTCCCTCCCGGTAGTGAATGCCGTGGCGCCTCCTTCATCACTTCCTGCCGCTACATCAGCACCCACAACACCCAGGCTTGGCTTGGACTACGCTGCTCAAAGAGAACATAGAGAGCACATCGAAAGAGACTACACGAGGGACTACTCAATGGACTATACCAGACCCGATGACAGGGATAAGGCACGTGACGAGAGACCTGTCATCGTGGAAAGCCGCCCTCCCGAGAGGCGCCACAGCGGGTACGAACCCCAGAGCGATAAGGACTTCCGTCTGCAGGAAATGGAAAGGGAGCTGTTTGCTGAGAAAAGGAAGCGCGGTGAGCTGGAAGGGAAGATCCTCGAGCTGCAATCGTCATCCACTGTGAGAGTGCTAGAGGGAAAGGTGGCAGGGTTACAATCAATGCTTGAGGAGAAAGCTTTGCAACATGAAAAGACAATGACACACGGAGCAAGCACCGAGATGCGTGTGGCAGAGCTTATCAACAACTGCAACCACGCAAACGATTTAGTCGCAGACCTTGAGAACCAGCTAGGGCACCATGTGGTAAAAACGACAGAGCTTGACAAGAAGTACGAGAAGTGCATGCAGCACAAAGAAGATCTTGAACATGCTTTGGGTAACATGCAACGAAAGGCTCAGCAAGAGAGCCGCGATCACGAGGACCTGATAGCTGAAAAGGAGAGGACGGAACACTCGCTGCGATCTGATCTCAGACTGAAAACACGACAAGTGGAAGAGGCGGAGATGGAAAAGCTCAGCTGCACTGATGAAATTGTTAGCATGCAGAGGGAGCTCGAGAGGTCAAAGATGAGGCTGAATGACATCAACAGCGAAAGACAAGATCTAGAGTCCAGGGCACTCCAAGCAGAGGAGCATGCTGAAAGGCTGAGCGGGGAACGTGCGCAGCTGCAGGTTGTTTCTGACGGGCTGCGTAGCGAGCTCGAGCGAGAGGCTGACAAGACCCGCAGTGTGATCAGCGATCTACAAGCCTCTGAGGCGCAGCGGATGGAGATGGAGGAACGCATGCGCCATGCTGAGCAGGAAGTGGGCAGGCTTGCGGCTGTTGAGGAGAAGAGCAACTACCTGGAAAGCAGCTTGCAGCGCGCAGAAGACGACATCCGCAACGAGATCAAAATGCATGGCGAGACAAGGCAGAGGTTCAAGGAGGCCGAAGAGAGGCTCAACGATGTTGCCAGGCTGCAGCAGCAGCTGCTCCAAGCGGAGGCAGAGGTGGCTGCTAAGACAGAGGCTATCGAAAGGATGCACGAAACGATCGAAGGACATGCCAGTGAGGTGAGCAGGCTGAGGGAAGAAATCGAAAAAGGCCACAAGACCATCGACACCATTCACCACGACCTTGAGTCTGCGGGAGAATACAAGAGAAACACCGAAGCAAAGATTGTCGCCTTAGAGAGGGAAGCCCAACGTGCCTCGGAGCTTGATGGGAAGTTGCGTACGTACGACGACTTGCTGAATGAACGGGGGAACGAACTCAGGCAGGCACATGCAGAGACAGCACGCGCTGGGATGGCGGCGAAGGAGCTCAAGCACAGGATTTCTGAAATCGCAGAGCTGGACAGAAGGCTTGACATGGTGATGCGGGAGAGAAGGGAGCTGGAGGACGAGCTCGCGAAGCAGCAAGGTGTCCAGACACAGGTTGAGAACGATAACCACGCACTGCTGAGGCAGCTCGAGGCCAACCAGTTCGCCTTAGAAACAGAGCGCAGCCAGGTGGTGGAACTCGACGAGCTCCTTCGCGAAGCCAAGCAGCAGCTTGCCTTGCGCACGGCAGTGGAGCAACAGTACAAGCAGCTAGAGGGGGAGCTCAACATACGCAACAACGAGCTGGGCAAGGAGAGGGTGGTTGCAGAGAACGAGATATTGCGCGCCAAGCACCTCGAAGCAGAGCTGGATGCAGCCCATGAAAGGCAGCATGCTCTTGACAGCAATTTCGGGAAGCAGGTCGCCGCTGTCGAAATGCTCCAACTAGAAAACGGCAAGCAGTCAGTCTTGCTGCAGGAGAAGGAGAAGGACATCACACGTCTGACAAGAGACGTTGAAGCCAAAGACGCCGAATTGCAGACGCTCAAAGAGTCGGATAGCAAAAAACAGCAGCAGCTTGATGTGCAGGAAGCACGCATCTCCAGCCTCGAAGAGCGTGAGACGCGGAGGACAGAGCTGGTAGAGCAACAGATGAAAGACAATAACAAGCTAAAGGAAGAAAGCAAAGAAACAAATGCTAAGCTAAGCGAAGAAACCCAAAAGGGCACAAAGCTTGAGGCTCAAGTAGTGCAGATGGAAGCCGAAGCAGTGCGATGCAGCACTCTGGAGGGCAAGGTCGCCGCACTGCAGCAGCTAAACAACGAAAAAGCGCAGGAGATCGACACACTCAACGCACAAATGGCTACTCTGAAAGGGCGGACTGCGAAGATGGAGAGTGACGTGCAACAAGCAGCACAGCAAGAAGCACGCATCAAAGACCTGAAACAGCAGCTTGTGAGGCAGCTTGAGGACATTGAAAGGCTTGAAGCCGAGGAGAGCAAGAAAAGCACAGTGCTCAGCGAGGCACGCAAGGAGTTTGAACGCGAAGCTGAGAAACTGAGGAGCAAAGATCGTCAACTCGAGGAAGAGCGTGCCAAGTCAGCTGCCATCACGGAGAGAGTACAAAGGTTGGAGGCGGCCGCAGCCGCCCGCAGCAGCCTTGAAGGAAAGATCGCAGGGCTGGAGATCCTAGCGGAGAGCAAAGAGGCGGAGTTGCGCTCTGTGATCGAAGACAGCAACCATCTAAGGCGCAGAATCAAGGAGCTGGAATCGGAGCTTGGGAACAGAGCACGCGTGGAGGACGTCATGCAAGAGGCACAGACACAGCTCATGATGAAGAACGACACCATCTCGAGGCTTGAGAAGGAAGAGGAGAAAAGGCGTGGCCTCGTGGAAGACCAGCACAGAGAGATCATCATTCTAGGCGAGAAGGGAAAGAAGCAGGAGTTCGAGATCCAGAATCTGACGAGCAAGAAGATCGAAGCGGAGGCGAGGGTGCAGGAGCTCCTCCGCGAGGGAGACATGAAGGTGCGCACAGACGAAGGCGAACTCCGCGAGAGAATGATGGTGAACGAGAGACTGAACGCGGAATGCAGGGAGCTGAGGGAGCGGACAGTGAACGCGGAGAGGCAAGCGAGGATGAGGGAGCAAAGAGCGGAAGACCTGGATGAGGAAGTGAGGAGGCTGAGGACGATGTTGCAGCACACTGATGAAGAGAGAGGGGGGCTTGGAGCCGAGATAAACGAACTGAAGCGGCAAATACAGCAGGAGAGGGCTGCGGCAGTGCAGTCGACGAGCAGGACTGCTGAGCTGGAGTCTGACATGAAAATCCAGAAGGAGAAAGAAGAGCGGCTAGCAAGGTCAATGGGCGAGGACATCAGGGAGGTCAAGACGAAGTATGAGCAGAAGACAAGAGCATTGGAACAAAGACTTGTGGAGGAGAAAGCCAAGGCAGATGCGGGCGAGAGAGAGGCGGCTAGGCTCCGCGAGGAACTGACCTTCATGAACACCACTAGAGGCAAGAGCCTGCACGGCAACGACGACGCTGTCAGCCTGCCTAACCGCGCAGACACGGGCACCATGCTCATCAGAGAGAAGGCTGACAACCTTGCTTCCGAATGGGAGAGAACGAAAGAGGTATGTACCTAATGCTAGCAACAACCCCCTGCAGTCTGTGTCGCGTCTACGAGAGCAGTTGAAACATGGGTGATACCTCATTCCTTTTAGATTTCCCAGTTGTGTGTTACCCACTAGATCTCTACAGGGCCCTCCCTGCAATCCCCCCTTTTTTTACGGCGCGTACAAATAACGGCCAGTTCCTCTTTTTTTATAGCTTTTTGTCAATCCTGTTAGATGCGCTACATCCTTTCTTCCTTCCCACCTTTTTCTTTTATTAAACATTATTTTAGATAGACATTGCAATATTAGAAGAAACTTAAAAAAATCGTTTCCCCAATACATTTCCCATTCCCCTGCATTTTCTCGTGCTTTTCTTTTTTCTCTTTTTTCCAATCTATTTCTCAGTTCACACAGCGAGCCATGGCCGCGGTCCCCGCGGATAAAGGGCTGTTTGTGTTCGGGCTGGGGCACATCGGGAAGGAGGTAGCAGTGCAGGCATCAAGAGAAGGATGGAGGGTAACAGGTACGATCCGGAAAGGAGAGGAGAAAATGAAAGGAGTGAAGTGCGTGGAGTATGGAATGAATGATGTGGGGAAAGAGATGGAAAGGTGCAGCCATGTGCTGGTGACGATACCACCTGTGAAGGGGGGGGACATCGTGCTCAAGAATTACGTGAAATCGCTACGGGGAAAGAAATGGGTTGGGTACGCGAGCAGTGCGAGTGTCTATGGGCAGACAGATGGTCGCCTCGTCTCCGAGACAGACGCCAAGCCGAAGTCTGAGAAGGGAGCTGTGCGTGTTGCGGTGGAAGCAGCATGGAAAAGCAAGGTGTCTCCCGTGCAGATCTTCCGTCTTGCAGGGCTGTACGGACCGTCACGTTCCATCATAGACAGGCTGCGTTCAAGGACAGCCCGGTATGTCGAAGGCGGTGAGTACATCAACAGAGTGCATCATGCAGACGCTGCCTCGGCGATCCTGCTCTCCATGAACCGTGCCCCCTTCACGAGCAACACCTACAACATAGCCGACGATTGTCCTTGCGACCAAGGAGCTGTTGTTCGCTATGCCGCGTCCCTCCTTAACATGCCCCCTCCCCCTCCTACCCCCCTCTCCGGCCTCCCTTCACGCCTCCTCGCGCTCCATTCCACCTCGAAACGCCTCGATACTTCCCGTGCAAAGTCCCACCTTGGCTGGCGTCCCCGCTTTTCCAGCTACAAGACAGGGCTCCCTTCGTGTCTTTGAATGTCTTGTTTTTTTTTTGTAAGCGGTTTCTTCAGTTTTCATGCTACCCCCAGGTTATGAACGATGCGAGTAACCCGGACATGCTTGAATAAGGTTTCGATATCCCACCCGGGCTCAAGCGGGAGGAGGAAGGGGCTCAAGACTGAGATTGATGGAAACAACGAGACGAGCATGGTGTTCAAGAAGGGCTCATTCGACATGAGCCAAGGGGGGATCAGGAACGTGATGGCGACGGAAGAGGAGCTGGAGCGCCTCATGGAAGGATCGGAGAAGGAGTCCATCAACTTCGAAAAGCACGCGCAGAAGGTGTTGTCAACGTTTAAGAGCGCGACCCAAAGGGACTGGGAGATTACGATGGATCTGCTGCTGGAGCGTGACACATACAACAAGGACTTCATCGCAGAATGGGAGAAGCGAGGTACTCACAAAAGCATATTAAACAACACAACAGAGCCGAGCAAGGTGCGCGCATTTGCCGCACTTCATACTGTGCTTTTCATCATGGCTGACATCTACTTTGTCAACCCGGTATGCGACAACCAGTGTTTTGTGCAATCCATCATATAGAACCGCCGCCACTTAGCCACGCCAGCCGTAATTGCCGCCTCCTCGAGACTCGAAGAGAAGACCCTGAAGGCTGGATGGTGGCAGGAATCTTTCAGAAAATTGCTTCTTCAGAACCAGGTTGAGGACGTGCCGTACCTACGTGCCATCATGGACGCCGTTATGAACATGAAGGTGAACAGGTTCCACATTCGAAACATGGTGAATAGCTACACCAAGATCTGCACGGTGAGGTACTTTAAGGACACGAGCGAGATGTTGAAAGTTTTCCAGAACATATGGGGCAGCTACTTCCTAGCGTTGTCCGAGGTGCTAGAGATGCCCACTGACCCGCGTACGATAGATGCATGCAATCACATGGGAAAGGCGTACGCACTGCTCACGGCCATCAAGTCCCTGATGCACGCAAAGGTGACACGCAGCGTGATGGTGCCCATAGACCTCATAGAGGCGTGCAACTGCGATGTAGAACACTTCTACGTCGGAAAGAACACGAAAGGCACGCGAACAGTTATCTACAAGCTCTTGGAGCTGATGCTCGAGGAGGTAAACAAGTGCATTGAAAACACAAACCACATGGCGCGACACCATTGCTTCCTGCTCCTCTACCGCTACAACGTATGCACTAGGCAAAAAGGAAAAAAAAAACCCCCCTCCACACCAAAACAGGCCGAAGTCGAAGCGTGGATGAAACTGTGCCACCACTTCAAATACGACATGCTGCCACAAGACGAGGCACAAGCGTACATAATAGGCCTCCGATGGGAGCACTGGAGACGGAGGGAGATTATAAGGAGGAGAATAAGGTTCCGATCATTGTAAGTGTTGACACCCCGTTTTTTTTTTTCTCGCTCTTTTTTCTGTAAACGCTGGGGGGGGTTTTTTTCGTTTACTCCATTACGCAGGGAAGATGGGGGGCACGTCGACGGCGGTAAAGGACATCGCGATCATCAATGGGGCGCTGAGCGCATGCGGGGGGTTGGCCGTCATACTGTCGTCGGTAATGATACCGCAACTGAGGAAACAGCTCTCCCGGGGAAGAATGCTGCTTCTGATGCTGAGCTTCTGCGACATGTGCCAAGGGATCCAGTTCATGCTGACAGGATCGTACAGCACAGAAACAGGAAGCGCATCGTGCGTCATCTTCGGGAGCCTCGGCATCATCGCATCGGTGTCGTCCTTCATTGCGACGGCATGGGTGAGCTGGTGGGTGCACCATACTATTAAACACCCAGAGCTTCCCACGCCTATCCTCATGCCTTTCATCACCACCATCAGCTACCCTTTAGTCACCTTGACAGGTCTCTTCATCTATGCTGCTGTGCACTGGCACGGAGACGGCATTGGTTGGCGGCAGGTGTTCGAAGAGACGCAAGACTTCCCTTGGTGCTTCATCGCAGACCATCCTACCACAGATATGTTTATCTGGCGGATCATTGTGGAGTACATCCCCCTCATCGCGTCCATGATCGTGACCGCCATCTACTACATCACCTCTATTAGGCACATTAAGAAACAAGCCGCGCTGCAGTGCATTCGGGAGTCCCCCGAGATTATCGCTCTGGAGAGGAAGTTCCTGATCATCATTGTGGCGTACATCATCATCAGGCTGCCGGGGGTCATCGCGAGGCTTTACAACATGGGGTCGTCTTCGGACCATGTTGCGGGCTTTCTGCAGATCATGACTGTGCTTGGTGACCCTTCTCAAGGGCTTGTCAATGGTGTCGTCTTCACTCTGGGGACAAGGGTGGTTCGTGACAAGCTGTTCTCCATATGCTTCTATACTTCTAAAAATTCTGAAGAACCCGACACGCCGCAGGGCGGCCCGCTGAACCACAGGGGTGGGGAGATAAACGAGCAGCCTGCACGGTCCCCTAGGGAGAGACCTAAATCGCTTGTTCTCACCGGGCAAAACAAGGTTCTAGGTATGTTGTATGTTAACACAGTTCACCATCTCCAGTGCAACCTATTTCTGATCGCCTGTCCCCGTCTCTCGCAGAGAGCGCCCCCCTCCTCAGCACCTCTGTCAAAAGGGAACCCACTCCTGCCAATCTCTCACATACCTTTGCAGAGAGCGCTCCTTTGCTGGGCCAATCGGGAAAGAAGTGACGAGCTCCCTCATGAAAAGGCTTGGAAGACCTTCCCCTTATTCTTTTTTTTTTTTTTTTTAGTTGGTAAGTTTTGAGAGGAATCGTTATTTGTACAAAAGGAGTAGAGGCAGCTTGTCCGTTTATCCCTACTGTAGGTGGAAAGGTTTGCACATATCAGACGACTCTTTTTTTTTTTTTTTTTTTTTTTTTTTTTTTTTTTTTTTTTTTTAGAACAATGCGAGCTTAGGTAGCAAGCTCCTTCCTTTTCGTGCTCATTATTCCAGAATGGAAAGGTGGTTTCCACCTCTGTTTTTTTTTATTTTTGTTTTTTCTCTAATTAGAGCAGGGCCACCAGGTTCTCTTGTTCTAACGAAGAAAGGGGGGGGGGGGGGGGGGGGGACAAGAAGGAGAGAAGAAAAGAAAAATGTTATAAAATGGAGAAATGTATCGAAAAGAAAGAGAAAAGAAGAAAAGAAAACGTTCTTTGTTCAATACAAAGAATGGCGGGTTTCGTAGAATTTTGTGGTTGTTTTCCCCCCTTTTTTTCTCTGTATTTTGCACCTTGCTGCTAACAAGCAACTGCGACCTTACCTTGATCTTGCTCATTCAAGTAGCTTGCAGGCGCTGAGCGCTTAATTCACGGTCACATTGGAGAGGATAAGAGCCGTTTGAAGCAGGGAAAGAAAAGGGCCCGAGGGGAAAGAAGAATGGAGTGAAATGAGAAACATGCATCCCTTTATTTCGCAGTACCTGCACACCCTTTTTTTGGTTGCAACATCTCTTCCTATCATAGTGGCCCTTCCTTCCCCTCCTTTGCTCGATAAGGTTTTTTTTTTCTTCTTTTTTTTTTGCTATCGTAATATCTTGTGTTTTTCCCCCCTTCCTCTGTTTTTCTGGCAGGCATTTCGGCAAAAGACCGATGGTGATTTTCTTATTATCTAAAGCATTTGCAGCGGCCTGACCCGTAGGAATAGGGAGGGGAAAAAGAGAAAAAGCAAAATAATTTCCTCCGATTGTTTTATTGATCGGTGCGTCCCCACCCCCCCTTCCCCCTTTGTGCAATGGCCACCTTGGGATAGTACTTTAAAAAAAAAAAATTGAAAAAAAAAGAAAAAAAGAAACGTTTTATTATTATTTTTTTTTTTTTATTACTTTCCCCGCTTTATGTGAAACCAGAAAAACGTACAACAAAACAAGGCCGGATTTAAAAAAAAAAAAAAGATGGCACAAGTCATGTTCAAGAGAGTGTGCCTAGGGGCAGGAGCCTACTCGCTATGGTCGGGTTTTGGTGCAGTTGTGTATGAAATAAAGCTCCCCCCCTTTTTTTTTTTACAAAAGAAAAAAAAACCCCCCTCCCACAGGTCACAGTATCAAGAAGAAGAGCGTGTGGGGATAAAACGTATAAAACTGTTAAAAGAGATCAACGACCTAAAGGCAACAATCGAAGAGGAAGGGGAAACAGGACGACGCCTTATCGAGGGCCTGCACGAGGAATTGGAGTGCATCGGGGAGATGAACGAAGGCGTGCACAACCTATGGAAGGAGCGTGCGAGGCGGTGGAGCGACGTCAAGGAGTTCGACGACATGATGAACGTGATGCCATGGGTGTTCTGGCACTGGAAGCGGTTGGAGAAGTGGTACGAGGTAGTAGCAAGCCGTCTCGAGAATCACGAAGACTTCAAGCAATACGAGTACACCAGCATGCATCTCAACGACATGCGCATGGCACACGTTCTTGACGCCTACGACACAGAGGTGAAGCTCCCACAGACGGCCTCTACCATCGGCCTCGCTAGGCAAGCTTCCAACAACGACCCTTTCTTGTTTGTTCTTGAAGCGTCTCTCAAAAACACCAGCCGCCCTTCCCTCCAAGACTTCAGCGTGCAGAAGCAAACCCTTGCATCCATCATCGCGGCACTTCCTGCCACCGACACCTTCAAGCCACTCTACGCAGAAGCGTCCTCAGCTATCGCACGACACCCCATGGCAGAGTACACAGTTGAGGAGTTGGGCAGCAAGCTCAACATGGTTGGTGAGGTGTTGCAGCATGCTGAAAGGGAAGCCACTTCAGAGGACCTCCAGCGGGCCATCAAGCTGACCGACGAGCTCAAGGCTGGCATCATCGACTACCGAATATTAATTCAGGTATTTTTTTTTTCCTCTCAAGATTTAGAAAAATATAAACCCATTGCAGGCACACAATCTGTACGAGGCGTACATGACTACCCTGCTGCTGTCCTTGTCGCCTGCAAAGTAGGGCCTTTTTATTTTGATAGTTTTCTTTTTCTTTTTTCGGGTGCTTCGTTATCCCCTCTTTTTTATTTATTTATTATTGACCTATGCTTCTTTTTTTTTCTTCTTGTTTTTTCGATCCATCGGGAGGACAAAGGCGGTGGAACAGGAGGGCGATATTTGCATCACCGAGGACCAAGCATGACCTAGAGGCGTTGAAAGGACAATGGACAAGAGAACGAAGAGAAAGAGCGGCCAGGCTGGGAGAAGGCCGGCAAGACCACCAAAGGAGGAGAAACCGCTGCTGAAAGGGGATAGGTGCAGGTAGAAGATGAGAACAAGGGGGCGTCTCACAAAGACTTCCTTTAACTCATATATATCTTCTTTCTTTGCGCAGTTCAAGCGCGTAAAAAAAAGAGAAAAAAATGTTTCCGAGCTGAACAGAGGAATCACCTTCTCAAAACTAAGAATTACGATACTTCTTCTTTTTTTTTTTTGTTTCTGTTTTTTGTTTCGTGCTCCTTCTCACCGACAACACCACAGGAGCCAAGATATGCAGACGCGCGAAGGGAATAGATACGAATGAGCCCCTTGCACCATGTTTCAGTCAAGAGACGGTTGCTGCTGCTGAGCATCAGTTTGATCATCACGATCGTGTACTTGTTCATCTGCGGTGGTGTGATGATGATGTTGGAGAAGTCGAACGAAGAAGACATCATCGAAGAGCTTGCAGAGGAGATAGCGAAGGTGAGTCTGAGCAACAGCACCATATCGCATCTTGAGGAGCTTGGGGTGTGCCACTTCCCTCGCGACGCGCAGTGGACGTTCTCTGGGTCTGTGTTCTACGTGCTGACAGTGATCACAACGATAGGCTACGGCTCGCACACCCCGAGAACCTTCAACGGGAAGTCCTTTACTGTAGTCTTCGCCATCTTCGGCATTGCGCTCATAGGCAACATCCTAACAAACTGCGCTGTTCTCCTAGTGGGCATCATCCAAGGCATCCTGCAACGCGTACGCAAGAAAGAAGTCGAAAAGCGCAAGCGATCGTCCCACGAAGAACAGCAAGTGTGGGACGCAGCTTTCAGCGCCTTCGAGTCACGATTTCATGAGAACGGCTGCCTGCCGAGCGAGTCCCTGAAGGACGTGATGGAGCTTGCGACGAACTCCCCTCTGGATGAGGACCAAGAGGAGTTCTTACTGTCAAACGTCGACAGCTTGAACTCTGGGTACGTTACAAGAGGCGGCGTTGCGAGGGCCCTCGTTTTGTGGTACGAGACTCAGGACCAGCTCCCCGAAGGCGTGTCGCGTCTGAAGTTCTTCATCTACATCATGGTGGCCTTTGTGTGGATCATCACATGGGCATGCGGCTTCTCGTACGTCGAGAGCTGGGAGATCCGGGACGGGATGTGGTTCTGCTTCGTGACGATGACGACGATCGGGTTCGGGGACTTCGTGCCCACATCCAACACAGGGCGCATCATGTCGTTTGTCTTCGTGGTGCCCGGGCTGGGGATAGGGGCCACCGCCTTGTCGTCGCTGTGGAAAGCATTCGACTTCTCAAGGTTCTGGTGGCTGCAGAAGGCGTACACTAAGGGGAAGGTCTCGAAGAAACTATTGGAGGTGCATGGGATCCTGCTGCCGATTAGCACCAAAAACAAAGTCCGGAAGGTAAAGAAAAAGTACAGGACGAGGCTTCGTGACTACGTCGCCGACAGCAGCGAGGAGGGAACACCTGTCAACATACGGAAGAACGGAGAGGCGGAGGAGGGCAACAGCCTTGACACTGGCACAGGTGAAAGTTCACCCCTCAATGGGTTTGGCGTCAATGGGCTCTCGCATCCGTTGTTAGCTAGCTTGACGACAGTGATCCCAGACAGCCCTATATCCCCTAGCCACTCCCACCCGGAGGCTATACCCTACTCGAAAGATTCTCTCATGCTCTCAACGCCTGCCCTGCAGCCCAGCTCATTGCTTCCAGCACTGCCTGTTAGGAGTATTGCCGGTTCGATGCCTGCTCGCACCCAGCAGCAGCAAGTGTTTCTTTAGTCCATTGCACCGAAACAATAAGATAAGAAATAAAAAAAAAGAGAGAAAGGAGGACATCAGGAGAGATAGAGTTATGGTAACGAACGGGGGGTAGGGGGGGTTTAAGGGGAGGCATTTGTTTTCCCCCAATACAGCATTGACCATGTCTCCCTCCTCCCCCCCCATTCTCCCCCTGTGGAAAGAAAAAAGAAAACACTGCTTTTCTGGTCGTTTTGTTATCACTCTCTCGTGATTTTTTTTTTTAGAAGAAAGGAAAAGTGTACAGTGAACACCCAATCTGCGTGTCTAGCTGCTTTGTGAAAACACTTACTTACTGCTTATGCTTTACCCTTTCTTTTTTTAAAGAGAACAAGGGGGCGTCTCACAAAGACTTCCTTTATCTCATATATTTTTTCTTTCTTTCTTTTTTTTTTTTTTTTTTTTTTTTTTTTGTTTGGCTCTCGGTTTGTTTTATTCGATTTGCCCCTTACTTGGTACAAAATCTCCCTATGTTTCCCCTCCCACCTCCCCTTGAAAAGAACGCTTAAAAAGGAAAAAAACGAAAATTCAAATTTAAAAAAAAGAAGAAGAAAGAGAGAAAACAACAGCTCAAGGTTATTTTTTTTTTTTCAAGTTTTGCTTTTGATAAATCACCGTTTGCCTTATAGATAGGTGTTGCGACATCTTGGGAGTTGCAAAGGGTGGAAAAAAAAAAAAGCTTTTACCCCCTGTTTTTTGTTGTTTTCTCTTTTTTTTTCTTTTTTTTGTTTCAGAAAGAAATAAAAAAGACAGAAAGGAACTGGAAAGCTTTAGGCACTCCGTCATAGTGATAGAATGGCGAAGCAGTATTTCTTTTTTTTTTTGGCCAAGACTTGTCTAAACAAAAGGGGACCGTGACAACCCTTGGCCTTTCCCAGCACGTAGAAGCAACGGCCAGTTCCTCTTTTGATTTTGCCATGTCGCTATTAACATTCACGAAAACGGGTCCTAAGAATATAAATTCTATTTTTTTTGTTAAGAAGATGAAGCTTTATAGATACGGGTGAAGAAACAAAAAAAGAAAGAAAAGGATGGGGAAAAAAAAAGAAGAAATTCTTCCCCCCCCCCCCCCCCCTTCCACTAAATATAATTTATAAGAAAATTCTTTTTTTTTCCCATCCCGGTGCTCACGAAAGCACAACCAACAAGAAATGTCTTTAAACCCGAGAGGGTAGTAAAAAGAAGAAGAAAAAGGAAGATCAACTGCTTTTTTGTTCCATGAAGAGCTTATTTTTTCCCCTTCTTTTATTTGCTCTCTTCCCCCCCCCCCCCCCCCCCCTCTGGAGTCTTCTTTGTTGTAATTCTTACACTCCAGTTCATTTTCTTTTTTGTTTTTAGTTCCTTTTCCTTTGGTCGGCCAGGGGCCCCTTCTAGTAGTCCTTGGCTCGCAGCTACTGCTGGCCGGGATACCATTAGTATGTAGTGGCACAGGATCTTCTTTTAGCATTCTGCCTCTATTTCTTTTCTTCTGCGTCTTTTGGTGGGTCGGTTGTTAGCACTTCTCGATCATTGTGAAATTTGTTAAGCTGTTTCAGGTCTGTTCTGTCCTTGCACTGCTATGCAGCCAATAGTTGTGCGCCCGTAGTAGTGTTTCTCTTCATTATTGCTTCTTCTTTTCTTCCATTCATATCATCAGGTTTAACATGTCTGTGGCCTCCATAGCAGCTTCCTTCTCGAACCCTGCATCCCGTGCCGCAAGCATCTGCCGGACGCAGTCAGAGGTCAGTGTTGGTTCGCACAGTCAGGTTGCAGAGCAGCCAGCCACACCTTCGTACCACAGCCGTGCACCCAGTACTAGCAATGTTATTGATGCTAGCGTCACCGGTGCTGGCCAGAGTATTGCACCAAGTGTGAGCAATGCCCCTACCCCCAGCAACCCTCCAAGTGCAAGTATCCATCCAAGCATTAGCAACCCTCCCAGTGCGAGCAACCATCCTGGTATTAGCAACCCTCCTAGTGCAAGTATCCATCCGAGCATTAGCAACCCCCCTAGTGCAAGCATCCATCCAAGCATTAGCAACCCTCCCAGCGCCAGCATCCATCCTGGTATTAGCAACCCCCCTAGTGCAAGCATCCACCCAGGCATCAGCCCTCCTGAGGCTGTCGCAGAACCCGCCCCAAACACCACGACAGCCCCTCCCAGCGCCAGGGGCTCGCTCACATCTCAGGTATCGCAGCGTGATGACTTCCTCCACGAGGTGCTCAGCACCACCATGCGGTCGCAGCGCAGCGAACCGGTCCAAATGCCACTTTCTTCCCTTCAGGATCCAGCTTCTGAAGTTCGTGCTGAGAGTCATGTGAGCACGCAGGGCCCCGCTCTACTTGCCAGGTCTGCCTCTTACAGTTCCTCTGTCCACAAGCCTACCCACGACACAAGCTCGCACAAGACCTCAGTTCATGATGCCGACTCCCTTAGGCCCTCCCTCAATACTGCCTCTCGAAAGCCTTCCGTTCTCGACTCTATCCACAACCCCTCCACTCACGATGCTGCTTCTCAAGGGACCTTGATCCAAGATGCTACCCTTGTTCGCAAGCTCTCCGTTCAGAGCATAGCATCTTCCTACAGGGCCCCAAGGAACCCACCATCGCAGGATCTCCAAAGCAGCAAGTCAAAGGCCAGCCACGTACCGAGCACCAGGACTGATGTGGCACAAGCCGTTGAGGCACAACTGGACAACACACGTTCCATGATGTCAGGGAGGTCACCTTTTGAGTCACAACCACTGCAGGCATCTGCCCGTTCTCCTTCAGTTAGCATAGTGTCTGTACAAAGCAAAGGTATTTCGTCACCGCCACCGCCACCCGCCCCTGCTGAGTTTGTCTTGGACAAAAGGTCTAGCGCGGTGCCCATGTACCCCAACGTGTCTGTGAGATCGCTCAATGAGTCACAGGTCTCCCTTTCCGGGCCTTACAAACTCCCCGAGCAGCTGCCGTACCAGGTACCCACCACAGCTTATGAAATGCAAAAGCAGCTTGAGCATGAAGACGAGGCACGTGCCAAACGAGAGGTTTCAGAAGCAGAGAGCTATGCCACACCAACACCCCACCCTAGCGTGGTCAGTGTGGCCCAGTCCAGACAGGATGATGCCTCGGCGTGCAGCAATGAAGCAGAGGTCGAAGAGGAGGAGGCGGTAGAAGTAGTCGAAGACGTGGAAGAAGAAGAAGGAGAAGTTGACCGAGAAGTTAGCGCCCCTGAGCAAGAGGGGAGCGGCATCAAGGAGGTGGTAGGGAGGAAGGTGTGGGAGCCACCTGCGAAGGAAGAGCTTTCGCAGTACGTTAACATTCACACTGAGGAGAAGATAACACAGTACCGCCTGGACCCCACGGGGGCTCTCGACATCGGGTCGGCCTCCATGGTACAAGACATCGTCAAGGACCTTGTCGATGAGCTGAATGACATGAAGATTGCGTTGTTCAAGATGACAACGGAGCGTGACTCTCTGCTGGCCGAGATCGCGTTGCTTCGTGCTCGCCTTTTGGCGCCCAAGCCAGAGCCTGAGGCGACAAATATTATTATTGAGCAGCCTGTCGTGCAGGAAGTAGCAGAAATAGAAGGCCCCGGAATAATATTAAACTGGGCGCTGTTCCAAAAGCAACTTAGAGCTGCCCAAGCCGAAGCGGCTAGGTTGCGCAAGGATCTTGTTGCTAAGGACATCTACGAAGGTAGAGCGGAACGTGCCGAGGACGCCCTGCGCAAGGCAGAGGAAGTGATGCTTGAGGTGCAGCTTGCATTCAACGAACTCGCCACAACGCGGGAGGACGACATCAGAACTCTCTCAAAAGAGAACCTCGAACTGCGCGGCTCGATCAATGCCAGAGTACCGAGGGAAGAATTCAGGAGTATTGAAGCAAGACTGGCTGATAAGAACAAGCAGCTAGAACTCGAGAGAAAGATGGCAGAAGCGACACGGCTTGGGTTAGTTGACGAACTGGCAGCTGCGCAGCTGCTTGTGAGTAGGATCGAAGAAGAAGCGGCACAAAGGGAAGAGCGGCTGAGGGAGCTGCTTGTCCAAAGTGGAGATGAGCAGAACAGGCTTTTACAGCAGCTGATCCTCAGCGAGCAGGCATTGCTGCCCGAGCTGAGGGACAAGCTGCTTCTACAAAAGGAGACCATCGCAAGACTGCTGAAGAACATAACGCGACTTGAGGACGATAAAAAGGCTTTGCGTGCTGATGTGTTAGCAGCTGAGACGCTTGCGGAGAGCACAGAGAATGAAAGAGAGGCTATGGAGAAAGAACTCAAGGCGGCGAAGGCAGAAGGGGCCATGCTGAGGCAGATGTTGGAGAAGATCGCAGACAGCGCTCGCGAGGCAATGGAGTTGCGGAAGGAGCTGGCCAAACTGAAAGGTGTGAATGAGCATCTGCGTGATAAGCTGAAGGAGCGTGATGTTTACATCCTTAGCCACAAGAACACTGTGTCAGAGATGCGTGTGGAGCACGCAGCAGAGATGAAGAACGCTGTGGACCGTGTTACTTCTTCGGTAAGGGCGCAGTCGGGTGAACTTTTTGGGAGGCACCTTTCAATGATGTCTACAAAGAACTTCACGGGAACACGCGAAGGGCAGGCTCTACCTAGCCAAAGTAGGGCAGACGTACGCACCCGCACTGGACAGCCCAGAAGCACCGCTCTCGAGGCCATTCACATCCTTCACGACACTTTCGCACCTATGCACAGCACGCGAAGCATGCAGAGCATGCCCTCGTTCCCCCCGCAACCACGCAATATTTCGCCCATAAGGGAGAAACATATGAGGCACTGACGCACATAGTTGTACTGTAACCTTCTGTTGTACATGTATTTTTGATTATTTCTCTACTTCCTTCTTTATTTACAGTACAGGTGCAGGTAGCATAATGTTCGGGGGTAAGAAAAAGAAAGGAGGGGGTGCTGTGAACAACTTTGCAGGCTTCTCCATGGAGGACCTTGCACCGTCCCCGAAGGCCGAACCTAAGAAGCCGAAGCCGAAACCCAAACCGAAGCCGAAACCGAAGCCGAAACCCAAGGCTCAGGAAAAGCCGAAGGTCATAAAGCCAGTTCAGCAAAAACAGCCCGAGAAGGCACCAGCAGCTGCATCTGCGGTGGGTGGGGCACAATTGAGCGATTTAGCCGCTATACAAAAGATGGCTGTCTTCTACAAACTGGTAGACCCGTCTAAAGAACCAGAGAAGATCATAGAGCTGTGGTACAAGTACAAAGGCAACCCCAGTTCGTACTATAAGATAGCGAAGGATCGTTATCCTGCTGAGCACGTGCAGCATATCGCTTGGATGGAGACACAAAAGGGCATCCCGCTGAAACCCGTTGATGTACAAGACGCAGTGTCACGTTTGATAGGTTTCTACAAATCAGTAAACGTGGACAAGTCCCCTAAGGGTGCGGAGAAGATATGGAACGACCATAAGGACTTCCCGGAGGTATTATACCGCAAGGCTGCCATGAAATATGATGCAGACAAGATGGTGCAGCTGAACTGGCTGTTGCGAAACCCGTTCCCCCCGTCACTCTTGACTGCTGAGCTTCAACTTGAGGGAAAAGCTCCTGAACCTGAAAGGCAGCCAACCCCACAGCAGGCTCCCACACCTCAGCCACCTACGCCAGAACAGCAGATAGAAAAGCCACCTGCACCACAACAGCAGCCGCCAACGCCAACGCCACAGCCACCAACTCCTCAACAGGCGCCCACACCACAGCCACCTACTCCGCAACAAGTGCCTACACCGCAGCCACCTACCCCGCAACAAGCTCCTACGCCACAGCAGCCGCAGCCATCACCACAGCCACCAACTCCGCAGCAAGCACCTGTTCAACAAGCACCCACTCCTCAGCCACCGACACCGCAGCAAATGCCCATCTATCAAGCTCCCACTCCACAGCTTCCTACCCCCCAACAGGCACCATATAAGCCGCCAACTCCAAAGCAGCCAACACCTCAGCACGCACCACAGCCTCAAGTATCTACTTCGCAGCAAATACCACAGGCTGCAATGCCGCAGAACCCAGAAATGCCTGTCCCTCAAGTAGTCTCGGGGTCAAGGCCGCCTTCATTGCCATCTCACCAGCCAACTCCGCAGCAAATGTCCTCACAGCCGCCTCGTCTGCCTACACCGCAGCAGCTGATCACCACTTCACCTGCCCACACCCTGCACCAGCCCGCACCCCAGCGGGGATCCTTCCCTCGTCAACTCACACAAGAACCAACACCCAGTGCAGCACACCCACAGGTTATGCCTTCACAGATACCCCTCCAACCGCCCCTAGAGCTCGGGTTACCCGCGCCTATAGCATCCAACGTGACAGCACTTCCTGTGGTCACTCATCAGCAGCTTGGTACACCAGCTATGCAGACGTACCACACTCCTGTGCAGAGCAACAAACCACCTTCACCTTCGCCGTGGCAAGACGTCATGCACTCATCTCAGAAGTCTGTTCAAGAGAACGAGTTGCATGAACAGCAGCAGAAGTTACTAATGTTGCAGAAACAGCTTGAGCAGCAGCAGCAAGCATTGCAACAACAGCAACAGCGGCACTTCGAAAAAGAAAAGCTTCTTGAACAGAGAGAGTTCGATCTCAACAGGCAGCAAATACAAAAGAGACAGTACCAAGAAGCACAGTCCCCACAGATGGTGCATGTCAATGTTGCAGAAGAAGAAGTCGCAAGGCAGAAGGTATATGCTGCTAATGAGTCGCTGCGGCTGAAAACTGTAGATCGTGTTGGGCGTGACGCATGGCGGGTGATGACGTGGGTGGAGAGAGACTCTGCCATTAACGAAGACGACGTGCTGGCGACAATGGGTTTGGGCAGTGCAGACACAGGGATGACTACCGCCGCGCGGCAAGAGATCAACAACATGCGGGCTGCGGTACACACGTCGATAGCTATGCAGAAGGACGAGAACACGCGCGCGATGCAGCAGGAGGACGTGCAGTGGCAGGCGGCACGGCAACGGTTACGACAGCAAATGCAGAACAAAGTGCAGCCACAAGCTCAAGAGAAGAATGGATTAGACGACGCAAAATTAGAAATGGAGCGACGGAAGCAGGAGCAGGAGATACAGCACAGGCTTACGCTCGCAAGACACACGATGGTAGAGGCGGTTGAACAGATGACAAACCAGGCATATGCCGTCACTGCTGCCGCAAATATGAGAGTGGCTGAAGTCTCTGCTAGGAGACACCTGAGTCCCCGTGGGACACGGGATGCCAGCCTCAGCCCACACGGACCTGCACATCGGCGTACTGGCGCCCCCCAGTTCCAGTATCATGTAAACCCAGCATTCACTTCTCCCAGCGCCGGCGTGCGCCCCCCTACGGAACAAAAGTATAATGTACCTGCGGAACAGAGGTATTATGTGCCGCAGGACCACAACCTCACAAGAAGCCCTAGAAAAAAAGAATCCTCTGCAAGAAAGAAATTAGCGAACATCGCGAAGCAGATAAAAGATATTCTTAGCTCTGAGGACCCCCTCCTTGACGACAGACCGAAGCCTCGGAGGAGAAAAAGGGACTCCGGCTCTGATGACTTGGATGAGTTTATTAAATACCTTTAGTAATGACAATGGCAATGGTTTCTTTGTTACATTTTGTTATCTGTATAAGTCTCTTCTTTTTTGTTGTTGTGGATAGTGAAACACGTGTATGAATAGTAATATTAAAGAAAATGAAAAAGGGTGACCTCCCCGCACCCCCTGAGGTGCGATCTAATGTGAGCAGCTCTAGCAGCTCCAGTGATAGCGATAGCGATAGCGATAGCAGTACTTCGTCATCTTCATCCAGCTCAGCCCTCGCTAAAGTAAAGGTGTCTCCTCCTCCCACTGCTATGAGGGGTGCTCTACCGGGCCACATTAGAGGACTCGGGCTCAAAATGAAAGCACCTGCTCCAGCCCCGAAGAGTGCTACTGCTCCTGTCACTCCGAGGAGTTCCCCTGTACCTGTCCCTGCTCCTGTCCCTCCCGCTGTCCAGCCGCCTTTTGTATTCAGTGCAACTCCCGCCAAGCGGAAGCACCTTGTTTCCAACTGGAACAAGGTACACAGATGGAATGCAATGCAAGAGCTCCCGGAAACTGTTGACATTGTGAAGAAACAGCTGCGGTACGTCTGCAGCAGGGGGTATATTCTGCGAGTAGGCAGCGAGAATACACGAGACATGGTTATCCTGCTGATGCGGAGCGCCATGTGCACCTCAAACGAGGAAGCGCCCATGGTCTTCGAAGCACTGCGTGTAGCCATCGAGGGCACCTTGGGGGAACATTCACTTCAGGCCTCTCATTATGTAAACAATAGGATTCTTGCAGCCTTAGCACTCTGGGTACATAAGCTGCGAGGGTGCACACAACCGACGATTAACCTGTTGCACTTGGTTAAAAAGGTCCTGCTTCATGTGCCGCCTCATCTGTTGCTCGAGAACCTCTACACCCTCCCGTCTGCGCTAGGCATGCTGCTGATTGAGGATAACATTGAAATCAGAAAGTGCGCGCAGAAATGCCTATCCAATATCTTCCCACAACGGGCGCCCATCACGCTCATGGAGCATGACACCCGACAGACAGTTATCAAAGACAATCAACAGGCGCCGGTCTGGGACCTGACGTCCCCACAGCCCGAGCGGCACATGGCTACCATCATTATGAACAACACGCCTCCCAAAGAGGTCGTGATAGAAGAGGTGACGCCGACAGCAGTTGTTCTCCCCATAAAGCTCGATCCTCCCCCCAAACCAGCGCAAAGTATTTTGAAGCAGTCTAGCGGGACGAAAAGGATCCGATGGAACGACGATCGGAGCACCGTTCACGTGTTCGAGAAGTTCTCAATCAGACTACCTCGCAAGCAAAGGAGTGTGGTAAAGGAGAAGAAACACGTTAATCAAGAGACAGTCAACATAAGAGTGAGCCTGACTTCACTGACCGCAAAGGAGAACGAGCTGAAGCCTGGGCTGAGGTTTCTCCCGTGGGAGGGCACCACACCGAAGTACTGGAACACCGAACTGTCATTTGCACATCAGACGAACGAGCAGTTAGGAACTGATTGGGGGAAGCTATGCCAAGTTGCTACAGTGTCACAGTCACCTGCAATGGACTGCCCCCAATCTGCGACCAACCCGCAGCTAAGGACTTCGGGACTGCAAGAAAGTGCAGACCGCCCACTAACTTTGGCTTCCCCAGTAGAGCAAAAAGAAGGCAATGTGAATGTTGCAGACCACCCAGAAAAAGAAGACTATGCGCCACAGTTTTTGGCTACCCAACAGCAAAGGTCTGTTCAAGAGGAAGCAAGTGATGTGAACAGCAAGGACTGCCCACGACCTTTGACTGTTACGCAGCGGAGGGCTCCTGTTCAACAGGAAGATGTAGGCAATACGGGCCGCCCACAACCTGTGGCCATCCCGCGGCGGAGGGCTCCTGTTCAACGACCTTTGGCTATCCCAAAGCGGAGGGCTCCTTTAGAGCAGAATGAAGATGTAAACAGGACCACGGCCTGTACACCCTTTAATTCCAGCACACTTAACTCTGACAATGAAACTAACTATGTCCCCCAACCGGAAGTCCCGCCACAAAACACAATGAAGCGTCCATACACGCCTGACACTGAAAGTGAGGACTATGTCCCTGAGCCGAAGGTACCGAAGGTTGATTTCGTTCTTATTGAATAGAGTGTTGGACTAGTGTCTGTAAGCCTTGTAAGCAGCGATTGCTCCAGTTTGTTCTCGATTAGATTAAGGTTTTCTCACCAGCATCACAGGAAAATGGAAAAAAGCAAAATTGAAGATGAGATCAGGCAGAGCGAGGACGAGTCACCAGGCCCGATGCGGGGCCTGTACGAGATGATGAAGACTGGTGTCACGAGGTCGTATTTCAGGATGCTGTTGTACGCGTACTACAGAGAGGTGGATGTGATTGGGATCGAGAATGTGCCAAGGACGGGACCCGTGATCTTCTGTGGGAACCATCAAAACCAGTTCGTTGACGGAGTGATGCTGTACGCGCACTGCCCTAGAATACCGTCCTTTATCATCGCTGCTAAGTCGATGGGCAGGCAGGTGGTAGGGGACTTTGCACGCTTCATGAATTGCATCCCTGTGCGCCGCCCACAAGACGAGGCAGTTGCCGGACCCGGTGTCATCACCTCCGTCACCGAAACCCACATCACAGGGATGCACACCAAGTTCACCTCCATCCCTGGGGGTTCCCTCATCTCTATATCTCTCGGTGGCGCTTCTACCCTAATAGTGAAGTTGATGAATATAACTTCTGACACAGCAGCTGAGATCAAAGAGATCTCGACTGACAGCCTCCCCGAGGCACCAGAGGGCAGGGCTTACAAGATATTCCCTAAGATCGACCAAAAGGAGATGTGGCAGTCTGTGTACGCGAGGCTCGGACAAGGGGGTTGCATCGGGATCTTCCCCGAAGGCGGGTCGCATGACCAGACATCGATGATAGGGATGAAGGACGGCATCGCGAGGATCGCGTTGGGGAGCATCGAGCATGGGAACCAGCCACCCGTCATCATCCCTGTGGGGCTGACTTACTACTACGGGCATAGATTCAGATCAAGGGCCCATATTGAGTTTGGGAAGCCCTTGTATATCACTGATGACATGTACAAAGGGTACCAGGAAGACAAGGCCGCTGGCGTTGTGTCTTTAATGCAAGAGCTGCAGGCAGCTATGGCGGAGGTCACGATCCAGTGTCCTGACTGGAGAACCTTGAAGCAGGTGCACCACGTGAGAAGGCTGTACCAGCCTGGAAGGATCAAACTCGACGTGGCGGAATACCTGAGAACCACTAGACGGTTTGCCCAGGGGTTGCGACTTGTAGAAGACCTTCCAGCGGCCAAGGCATTGCTCGAGAAACTTGAGCTGTACCAAGAGAATTTGAAGGCATACCTGCTGACTGACCACCAAGTGCAGAGCCTTGACACCCTGCAGAGCCACACCAGTTACAAGCTCGTGGCGCACCGTATGTTCATGACTGCCTTTTGGTTCCTGCTGTGCATCACAGGCGTGGTCATCAACCTGCCTGTGGGTGTCATTGCGAGAGTGTACAGCGACGTGAAAAGCATGGAGGCGGTGAAGAACAGTACCGTGAAGGTGCTTGGAAATGACGTAAAGGCCTCGTACAAGGTGCTGTGCGCTATGATGCTAGCACCTTTCTACATCATGATGTACGTTGTTCTGGCGTGGTGGTACTACAGTTTCGGACTTGCTGTGGTGATCCTCATAGTGTACCCCTTGTGGTCGTACTGGTCAGTCGTGTGGGCGAACAATTGCATGTGCGCTGCTAGGGCGACGTTCCCGTTGCTGCTGTCGCTGCACTCGGAGAATTACATGTCAAGGTTCAACGAGCTGCACAACTTCAGAAAGGAGCTGGTGGCCGATGTGCGGCAGCTGGTTGACGTTCATGTGCGTGGGAAGCACGACCTATGGAGCAGCAGGTCTGAAGAGCTGTACCAAAGGATCGAAGCATTGGACTCTATTCCACCTACCGAAGAGACGCAGAACATGCCCTTCACGGTGGAACACACCTCCCGCCTGGAAAAACGCGCAGTCAGCAACACATCCTTCTCGTCCTCAGCAAAGTCCGAGTGACATCCGTCGCTCTTAAAATAGCAAAAAAGAATAATCAAAAAAGAAATGTCTAGTGCAGCGTGTGTCTGTTTGTTCCCTCTCTTTTCCCCTTTTTTTTGTCGCATTTTGCGCCATTTCCCCTCTCCTTACATTTTTTGCTCCCTTAGGTGCTTACCCTCATTTTCTCCCGCAACGCGGCCCCCTCGCCTTTCCCTAGAGGGGAGCTTGTTTGCACTGCTCCTGTGACTCGGATGGCATGACCATAGTTATGCTTCTATTTGGGTTTTATTCTTCTTTTTTTTCCCCCCCCTTCGGATCTCTAATCTGACTGGGTATTTCTCCTCAAAAAAGGAACGAAAAAGAATCGAAGGGGTCCTTTTGTTTTTCTTTTGTTAGGTTTTAAAAAGACAAAGATGACGGCCCCACGGGTGGGGGGGGGGGGGGGGGGGGGGTCTAGCGGGAGCCCTTTGCGCAATTTATCTTTTTCTTCCATTTTTCTGATCATCTTTATACACATAGGCAACACGCCCCGTTTTGAGATTCCGTCAAGACTGGCGCATCGGGGCTGATGTATGAAATGGTTTCAGGTTTAATACAGGTGATGGTTGGCATGAAGCAGGTGCCTACCATAAACAATGGTGGGCCGCTATTGGGATAGCCAATTTTGTTTTCTTCAATTTTCTTTTTTTTGTGGGGCATTTCATTTTTGAATGCAGCTAATTTCTTTTAACCTGATGCACCCGGCTGCCCTTATTCCCGGAAGTAAGGAATGAGTGTCACTGCCTTTACATCCTTTGAGAACAAAAGGTTTAAAATTAGTGCCAATATTACATCCAACAGTTCTTCTTCTTCTTTTTTTCTTGCCTCTTCGGGTGCATCAAGAAGAAGAAACAGAAAAGCCGAAGAACCCCCCTCCCCTCCCTCGCTCTTTCGTTTTCTACTCCGGAAGATTCTTAATTCGGAAGTAACACAGAACAAAGAAAAAGAAATAAAGAAAAAGAAAAACGACAAACGAGATGGGGGGGGGGGGTAAAAGAATAGAAGCTTGTCATCCTTTGTTGTGCTGAGCGAAAGATTTATTTTTTCCACTTTGTTGGCTTTTTTCTTTCTTTTTTTTTTCACACTGGTCTTTTTCTACCTCTCAGAAAACCAATAAACGACGAATTCTCTTTATTTATTTTATTTTTTTTTTTTTTTTTGCTTTTGTCAGGTTATTGGCGGGTTGGCAATTTCTCCGGTTCAGCCGGATGGATGTCAATGAAAGGGATTTTTCTTCTTTTTTTTTTCTATAAAAAAAACCACCAAACCCATTTACAAGAGGGGAAAAAGAAAAAAGATGAACCTCTTTTTATCTTCACTGTTGACGGAATGGAATAGCACTTGTCGGGTCACTATCATGCGATGCGTGCCCCAGATCAAGAACTTACAACATCAGGACCCAGGTATTTGCTACATGAGTGTCGACAGACGACCTGATTCATGACTGGGTACCTTATCGACTTGTACCGAGCAAAAGAGAATTTTTTAATTTTTCGAATTCTCCTTCCGACTTTCGTATTTTACTTCAGATTTGTAGTCAGGGTGTAACAGCGGGGGGTGGGGGTGGGGGATGTGAGAAGCTCATGACTTCTATTAATAAGAAAGCCTGGTATATTTTTTTTTTTATATTATTATTCTTCCTATTCTTTTAATTTCTTCCGCTTTTCTTCCCCCCCTTGACCCTCCCAATGTACAACTAGCATCTCAGGCGGAGGGGGTGGGTGTGGTGCATGTGCAGCTTTGCGAATGTTCAGAAATTCAAGTTTGACTCGAAAGACAGGATACCCTTAAGGCTAGGGGAGAGCATCACTCAGGGGAAGGAGGGGGTGCTGCTGACCCTCAATGGTCTGGAGAATGGTATCGAGATGCAGGAGGCGAAGAATGAAGGCGAAGATGTAAAGTTAAAAGCGATGAACTCGCAGGACGTGCACCCACGGGAGTTATCGGGCAAACGAAGAAAGATCGAGTCAGACGAGGGGACGACACGGTGCATCATAGTGTATGACGCAGAAAAGGTATGCTTTCTTTCTGGGAAAGTTGAATGTTCACCTCAGCATGAGTTCACACTTGAAGCATTATCGACGCATGCTGATCTCACGCAAGAAGAAGGCGAGGGCAGTAAGCGCAAATGTGACGACTAGTTACTTTGCAATTTTCCTTTTTTTTAAAATAAGTTTTATAGTATCATCCCGAAACACCACCTCAAAGAAGAAACAATGGGCTGCACACGATCAAAAGAATCGAGCAGAGGCGGCACGTCGCCTGCGAAGAACATCCAAGCACCACTGCCGCACTACAAAATAGAAGATAAACTGCACGAAGATTGCCTGATCAGCCCATACACGGGGTCTCCAAAGCAAAGAGTACGCACGTTCAGGGTGCTGCTGACAGGGATACAGGAGTCTGGAAAGACACATCTTTTGTACACGTTGCTCAACCCGGCACAGGCAGTTGAGCCGGCAGAGACGGACGGATTCAGAGAGGAGACTCTATATGTGATGCGGGGCAAGGGTGAACGGTATGTAATGGGAAGCTAGGACACCCTTCGCAGGCCTCGTGTGAATTTTTGTATTGCAGATTTAGCTGGGCGGAAAGAAGAGAGAGATAAACATTTAGAAAGTATGCTTACATCTAATGATGTTGACTCAACCCTTACAGGTGCGCTTGCAGGGAGCGCCGGCATAGTTTTTACTGTTGACAGCACGTCGACAGAGGAGGAGCTTGAGCAGTCGCGAATGTGGATACAGGAGGTGTTGAGCAACAAGCTATCATTCAGGGGCAAGACACCACTCCCAGTGGTCCTGTTGTGCACGAAATCCGAGAAGCCGGCTTCATTGTCGTCTTCTGAGATTAGTGACAAGGTGCTGCTTCCAAATATAAAAGGAGGCAGGAAGCACACTGCGCAATCTTGTACAATCACAACAGAGCAAGGCCACGTACAGGCTGCCACCGGTTTGCAATGGTTGGCCATGACCATCCAGAACTGAGCCGTGTGAGCAGCGTAGCTGGGTCGATTTGCTCATCACTAACAATTACATCCCTTTCATTTCATTTACGATCATTCTTACCTATTGCTAATTATTTTATTTTTTCTCTCTCTCTGCTATTACGCCCCCTCCCTTCATTTTTTTTTCTTTGCATGCCATACCCAGGAGTGCGCACTCCTCAAGCTAGTCTATTCAGTTATTCATTGTACTTGCAACTCATCACAGCCAAAGGAAGCAGCTCACATGGACAGCAGCACAGTATATCCGTGCAGCGTGTATGGCGCTGAGGAGCACCCTAAGTACCCTACGGAGGTGTGGCAGGCAGGCGAGTCGTCTACGTACATTGAATGTCTCTATGGGAGTCCTGAAACGAGCAATCCCCCCGCACAGCACGAAGAGGACGTTACTGCAGTTGAATATACTGAGAAGCCACAGGAGGAGCTAGCAGAAGGCAATACCACCCTGCCGCAGGTAAACACAGACAGCACTCCCATTGGTAGTGAAAGCGAAACAAGCCCTGGTCCGCATGAAGACAGGGCAGTCTCGGACAAGCATCTACGAGCACCGGCCTTTAGTGTTACACAGTCTGTTGTTAGACCAAAGAGCACGAGATTCTCACTCGCTACAAAGTATGCCTTTTTATGACGCTATCACACTTAAGGTCGGCATTTGGTCTCCATCTGGGCCCGGGTGCAGTGACGATGGCGGGCTTCGGTGAGCGCAGCATGGCAGGGAAGTCGCGGGTGAACCTGAAGCAGACACGGCTGAACACGACGAATCGCCTGGGGCGGCTCGGGAAAAGCATGAATGCAGTCAGAAGGGAGGTCGTGGAGGAGACCTTGGAAGAGAAGTGCTGGGAGAGGTCGCCGCTGTTCAGGAAGTTGGCTGGGAACTTTAGGTCATTATACCAGATTGCAAAGACGGCAGGGACACCTCACTTGTTGTGCTTGCCTCCTGATAATTGGAGGAAGGAGGAAAACATCAGCTACCAGGATGTGCAGGCGCACCTGTTGATGCCCGAAGGCAGTGGAATATGGGGCAGCCTGCAGTATCACAGCCTGAGAAATGATGGGCTCAGCGTTGACATCAACGAGGTGTCCGAGGACCATATTGAGCTGAGAGTGAAGAAGCGGCCGCCACCGCTGTACGAATCGTGTGCCCCTGTCACGTCAGAGCACATAATCAAGGTCTCGTCGTGGGAGGCACTTGAGGACACGTCTGTCATAGTTTTGTGGTTAGACTCTCCCTTGTTGAAGGAGAAGGCAGTGAGGAGGAAACGCACGGGCTTTGATCTTGGTGCTTCGTGTAACGGGATGTCCCTAAATCTGCACAATCTGGGAGCATCCATGCTTGACATGACCACGAGAAGCAACCTCGGGGCTAGTGGAACACCAGATCACCCGGGCACAACAACGGAGTACCAGAAATACCTTTCACAGTTCGTGAAGCAGTACCCCGAGGTCAATACGATCATCAACATGATGGATGAGGAGATCCTCATCACCAACACCCACTACTTCTTCCCCCCGGAGGACCTAAGCCACCTCACACCCGCTAAAACCTGTTACTTGTGTGAATCGTTCACGTCAGACGTTTTCAAGGCCATCGGGCTAGAACCTGAGTCGCCTCTGGAGGAGGTGAACACCAGCAACGTTGAAATTACAATAGGTGCGAGGGAGAGTGACGCAGAGGAGGAGAAGAAGGAACAGATTGAGCAGAGTGTGCACACATATCTGATTGGCGGGATCCACCACAAGCTTTTCGGTAGGTGGGCGCAAATTTACAGAGAACAGGAAGAAGACTTCAAATTGTTGAGCAAAGAGCTTGTGGACTTGTCGTGGGTCGAGTGGCAGATACCTGTGGGGTTCCGTGGAGACCAGGAAAGAGCAGTTGAGATGCTGCGTGACTTGCAGACACTAAGCACGCCTTTAGAGATGGGTAAGTCTCTGGCGATTGTCACAGTTGCAATTCTCGAGGACAGCCCGTCGAACGAGGTTGCGGGTATGGACATCGCAAAGGAGGCAAGTGCAGACCTGTTGCTGCCTCTGTTGATGCGCACTATCGCGATCGCTGTTGCCGGCATCCCCGACATTGTCCCCTTCATCACCGCCCTAGCTTATGTACGTGACTTCGGGTGCCCTTCGATGGGCTTCTCGAATATTGCCTATGCATGTGCATCCTTTGAGGCAGCTGTGGAGTTCATCTCTTCTGGTGCGTGTCTTGACTTCGTCACCTCTGAAGAGATAGATATTAATTGAAATTTTATTCGTGTGTCATGTCCGCTCCACAGCTGCGAAGGGGCCTGCCTTTCATCAATGAAGAGCCGTGTGCCGTGTCAACGAAAGGCAATGCTCTTCACCGTGCCCCGTTATGGTTCGTTTAGTTACCTTTTTTTTTCCCATCCACTAATACTGAGTGTTTTTATCTACCTTTATTACCCGTTCTACTTCAACAGGTATGCTTGCACTATGTAGCACTGCACACTCGCACACGGATGCACATGGTGGGACAAGGCTGGCACGTGTAGGGTTCTTCATGGATGCAACCGTTAGCCAGAAGACATCATGTATTACTGACATAGCTGGCTTCTGCAAAGAGAAGCCACGGAGAGTGATTGCATTGTTGGTGATGTCTATCAAGGGGAAAACGCAACACGGGCAACGGGCACAGCTCTCAAAGTTCATTGAGATGTTTCCCCATCTAGACAAAGCGCTTGTGGCTCAGGAAGACGCAGAGGAGTTTCTTGTAGTGCTCTTCATCCTACAGAACAGACGGTGGGGCCACACGAGCTTCCAGTCAGCCATTAACTGCCAGGTCAGCGACCTGGCCTTTACCTGCATCTGCAAGCTGCTGCTGTCTCCTCATAGGTGGCGGTCCCTCTTCCTTGCAGCCCTCAAAAGCATCATGGCACAAGTTAACTGCAAGGATCGGTACCTCTACAGAGCGCAGGAGCCGCCGAAGCAGAAGTCGCAGGCTGCTGGTGCTGGTGAAGAATCTGAACCGTCATCTGAAGTCCCAGACGAGCATGAGGCCCACGAAGACTTCAATGACTTTGGTCTATCGGAAGCTGAGGAAGAGCTTAATTCCCTCTTGCGCGACGCGTCGAGTCCTGCACACCAAAACATGTCGCTGAACGGTGTGCCAGTAGACGACGTGGGATCGCTGTCCGAGGGAAACGTGAAGTACGTCATGTCCCTCTTCAGCAAGGCGGACGGAGATGTACTGCCCTTGTCGTCTGTTGGTGGGTCCGAAGAGCAGACTGATCTTGTAACCGCAGAAGAGGCTCTACTCCGGTTGCATCCAGATGTTTCTCCAACGCTGATATCTGAAAGACTAGCTGGCAAGCCGTTGACGCACAGCAAGGATAGGTGCAGCGGCCCCCCATCCAGTATACACACAGCCATTGTGCTGCTGAAGTCCCTCGACTTCGAGAGCGTAGGGTTGGTGACGCCGCAAGCTGTAGAGCTCAATGAGAACATGGTGTGTGGTGTGACCATGAACCTGCAGGAGGAGGCGAGCTATTACGATCTCTTAATTGGATGGTACCCCGAGGAGGAGGTGCTGCGTGCCTTAGAGGCTTTTAGCAATGAAGAAGAAGGGTGTCGTGCCATCAGAATAGAGCAGATGCAGGAGATGGAGAAGGAGCTGCTTGAAAAAGAACATGCCGCAGAGTTGAAAATATCCGAAGCTATGGACAAAGTGGAGAAGATTAAGGAGCTGATTCGGGCGGCAGAAGCAAGCTGTGCAGACGGAATCATAGCTCGGGAGAGACAGACAACACCTTCAGACACATCGGTGCGGGTCGAGGCCGTGGAGGCGTGCCCACAAGAGGAGTGCAACGTACCTGCAGTGCACAGCTGCGACGAGATGAACAAGAACATTGTTGTTGGTGGGCTATCCTTTTCCAAGGACTCCCTCAGCATAGCGTGCTTCTTGGAAGATGAAACAACTAGAGCCGCAGCAACCAGATTGCTGGAATGCCTCGATGCTTCAGGCGTTAATGCTAATTTCTTCACACCCATGGCGTACATGTACCTGCCATTTCAGATCAGTGCGCGCTGCAAGGTTCACAGGGATTTCACGTGTTGCCCACCGCGGCCGAGGGGGGACCTGTCGACGGAGGTGCACTTCAAAACGAGTATCAGGATACGAAGCGAGGTGAAATACAGATTCCACTTCGAGGGATTCAACTGGGGCATGAACCAGCCTATATCGACTGTTGTGGTAGGTGCTGCGGGGCTGCAGTGGGACCGGCTTAATGACATGGCGTACTTTGGGTGGCCAGAAGGTTGGGACAATGGAACAAGTGCGTGCTACAGCAAAGGGATTGAGGGTGTGACGCAGTATTTCTCAACTGATGGGTGCGTCACATTTGTCTTCCATGCACGAACGTTCTTGAACGTCGGGATAGGCGCCTCCGCATGGCTGGTGACACACGACTACGGGGCTGACCACCAGCTTACAGCCACATGGCATCACACATCTGAAAGGTTGTAGATAGTTATTCCTCGTTAATTTATGCACATTAACACATATACTACACTCTAATACCGCTGCAGCAATGGCAGATAAGAATGATGTGGAGGCTGAGATGACGGTGCGGCCGATGCCGCAGCCGAGGCACAAGGCCTCGGAGAGGACGGCGCCTGGTATTCAGTATGTCAGCACTGCTGTCAACACACAAAACAGATATCGAAAGAGCGTAATGGCACGAAGGGCGCTTCGTGTGGGGGGCTTTGGAGTCCTACTGGGTTTGGCGTGGTGGAAGATACCGGGAGAACCTGAGAAGCGGCAGCTGATAAAGGACTCCATTAATGAATACATTGAGGAGAAGGTATGAAGGGGTCCTCAACAACACCATACAGCACGACATGCGAGGCATTGTGGACCTTGAGATATACGAGGAGCTGGAGACAATCGGAAAGCTGCAGCGCAGGAAGAGGTGGATGGGCCAGCCGATCCCTGTAATCAACGACGCGGCGCGTGAGTTGGGTTTCGACGTTCACAGATACCCATGGAACTATGACAGAAAACCGCCTCCCAACCCCTGGTACTCCCCGACCACCGTGTGGTACAAATTCAATCGACAATTTTACTACACCCCAGAGGAGATAGCAGAGATAGACAGACTGTATTCGGACATCTAGTGTTTTAAGTTCCTTTCTGTAGTTTTTTTCGTTGCTTCCCTTTTTGAACTTCACAGAAATAACATGTCTCTCGCAGACGAGGTCAACAAGCTTAAAGCGCTGCTCGACGATGGCATCCTCAACCTTGCACAGTTTGAAGACGCGAAGAATGCAGTTATAAAGAGTTTTGCGTCACCTCCTTCTGTTGAGGAACCCAGACACGCGGCAGACGAATACGTCATTCATCTATTCTGGGACGTGTCCAATTGTCCAATGAGTGAGTGCGACAAGATTGCACCTATTTTACATGAGATTAAACATAACCTGAAAAAGAAGTTTTCAAAAGAGTGTCACGGGTGGGACCCTTTCGCATCGGTCACAAGAGGGCAGTTCTACTTGAACGCCAAGGTGAGCCACGGCCTGATGAGCTCTCAAATCGACGACCTGCGTGACGTGGGTCTCACACATGTGGATCCTGGCGAGAAGCGCGGGGGTGATGACCACAAGATGATCAGCGATATCACGCAGCTTGCGACAGACCCTACCATAGATTCCTCGAAGGTGGTGGTGGTGGTTATTACAGGCGACAGGGACTTCAGTGCCTCCCTCAGAACCCTCAAAAGCAACGGATTTGCAAAGACACTGCTCATCCATAACGGGAGCGCACGCAAAGCATTTCTCAGCAATGCGATGTTCGCGCTTGATTGGAACTACATCCGCAGTGCCGCTATCGAAGCGAAGCTATCAATCAATGGAAACGGAGGCAGCAGCCGTACATATACTGGCCTGTACCGCCCTAGCGAGCAGAGATGCTCATCGAAGCACAGGAAGAGATCAGCTTCACCCGCAGTAAGAGCAATTTCGAGACACGAGTCTCCAGATTCTGCTGTACCTATCGTAACAGGAATTTTGAAACGTGGAGTGCCCCATACGCCCTTAACCCCTGTTACAGGTTCACGGCCCGGCACACCGAGGACGTTCGGAACACCTGGTACAACACCCCCCAGAACACCACCAAGATCCCCTACATCAAGGGACAGCTTCGGCAGCAAGGGCCAGGCAGCACTTGAGATGTTGAAGCAGGCAAGCGTGAAATCAAGCAGAAACGCATCAGAGTACCCGCTGTTCTCGTGGTTGAGCACTGGGGAGGGAATCGGTGTGGAGAAAGCGGCCGAGACGATGGTGATACTGCATAAGTCGGTACTCGACACATGCGGCAGCATCGACCACGGGGATTCCGGTGCGATGACTATTGGGAACAAGACAAGCGCGGCCTTTGCTTACAATTACTTCATCATGGTGAACATCGAGCCATTGATCTACACCATTGGAATGGGACTGCCGAGTTACAAGGTAGCAAACCTGATGAGCGATTTATTTGTTGCTCATGACAAAGTAGTGGAGCAGCTCGCGAAGTGCGATGTGTCGAGGGTAGTCTGCCCGTTTCCATTCAGCATGAAGCACGACCGCGACTTGGACACCATCTCACCGGAAGTACGAAGTAGGTGTATCATGGTTCGTAGTGCCGCATTCGCCTCAGCCTCTGGTCTGACGAGGGAGCTCCTCACCCGCCATGGTTTGGGTGAGATCAGCACGCTTCCCATTGATGAGCCGGAGGAGTTCAGAGTTCAAGTTGTAGTGAGAGAGGTGTTGAAGCTCTGCACCACGCATCCTGAGACTATCAAGAACTTTGCAGCATCACTGATGACTGTCTCAAGGCAGTACGGTCCCTCCCAGGTACTCGAGGCCGTTGCTGACGTTAATGATTTTAACTGTTTTGCCGTGGCTGGTCTCCTGTCCCACGGGTACCCTGTCCTAGGCACTGAACAGGGTTCACTGATGCTAACAATAAAGGTGCTCGAGGGCTGCTCATCAGATTCTTCGAAGAAGGTGTCTGCCTGTCTGCAGCTACTGGACTCTGTTGGGGAGCGCTTGGACGAATCAGTTGAGGGCATCATTGCTGTCGATGGTGCGCTTGATGCCCTGCTTGAAAAGAGCTTCATGAACAAGCTGACCCATTCGCAGCAGTGGCTAATGGCGAGGATCCGTAAGCTCAGGAGCAACGGATGGAGAGAAAAGGGGGGCGAGGTGCTAAATAAGGTTTCAGCACCGAAGCTGAAGAGTGAAATTAAGGATTTATTTCACAATTTTAAGAGACAAGACCTTCTCAAGAAGCTTGTGCGGGAGCAATACAAGGAATGTCTGGTTAACAGCAAACTCCAATACAACAAACTAACCTATGGCAGGGCACATGCACTCCTCCGTGAGTTGAAGAAGCTGCAGTATTCTGATAAATAAACCTCTGTTTCTTTCGCTCTCGGGACACAGTTCCTTCTTCGCCTGCAGCGACGTAGCCCGGCGATTCCCTCAATGGCTTGTGCCGTAGAAGTGGTTGCTTTCTTCTGAATCTTAGAAGTATCCTTTCGATACTAAAGTATAAAAGCTTCCAAAATGTCAAGTGCTGCACCACCCAGACTCCTACTAACCTGGTCTGGTCGCGTGGGTGATTGGATTTGACTAATTTATATTGTTCCTTTGTTATGGTTTATTCATTCGTGCAGAGCGCCAACACCGGCCTTCATCTCATAATTATTCTATGGTTTCCATTTATTATATCATTGTCTAGTTAGGTAGGTGGAAGATGGCGGTGGCAGGTCGCCAAGACTTCGTCCCCTTGTGGATAGAAGGAGTGTTGTCCAGCGACTACGAGGTAAGCACACTGCCCTTAATGTTTGCTTGTGAGAGTGACTTTGATGCATATTACACCACACTTTGCGAGAGATATCCGAGGAAAAGCAAAGAGATGAGAGACATGATGAGGTACAGCCGATCAGCTCGAGAGCTGAAGGTGAAGGGGAAGTGGCAGGAGAGCCTTGAAGCCATGAATGAGTCTCTCAACTTGCGGAAGAAAGTATTTGAGAACGAGGACTATCAGCTAGTGGCAGCACAGCAGCACTATTGTCTGACTGCTGTGCATTACGCATCGCAAGCACTTGTTCAGCAGCAGGGTACAACGTCATACGAGCTGTTCAAAGAGGCGAAGGAGGCTGTGGAGGCAAACTTGCCCACAATGGAGAGGCCCTTCTTTGAGGTAATGCTGTATAGCAATTGGGCAAACTACTGGAACCGCCGCGGCAGGCCATCGTCGACATGCCAGTCGTGCGGGTCGGCTTTGAAGCGCT
This sequence comes from Diplonema japonicum, assembly GCA_964019335.1. Taxonomy (NCBI): domain Eukaryota; phylum Euglenozoa; class Diplonemea; order Diplonemida; family Diplonemidae; genus Diplonema; species Diplonema japonicum. The sequence goes on from OZ025704.1 coordinate 484,045, forward strand.
GGAGGAAGCTCATCCAAGTGTTGCCTCCGTCGTGCAGCGAAGCGCCAGACTTCAAGCTCTTCACCTCCTTTTTATTACTGCGGTACGGAGCCAGCCAACTACTGTGCTGCAAGTATGGTGCAGCCCAGGCGTCGCTTGTAGAGGGGCTCAACTGCATGACGCAGCTCGCACCCCCAGTCCAAATACCTGCAGGTGCCATCAACGCTACCGGGCTGAGCTTTAGCGACGCTCCCAAGATCTATCTCCCTGTGGAGAAGATTAACATGTGCGTGACGTCGGCCTACTCGCATTACGACACGCCGTGGCCGCTGCTTCCGTCGCTGCGAACTGTCGGATTGTACAACCTGAGCTATGCAAACATCTACCTGTTGCGCTTCAGTGCCGCTACAGAGAATCTTGAGAAATGCGCAAAGCAGTTTGAAAGAAGCTTGCGTATGTATAAGAAAGAAGGGAATGAGCACTGGTGGAACGAAGTACAACTGGCCTTTAAGCATTGCTCCACGGTGTTGAGCTCTGGTAAAAAGATACGAGTCGACCACTGGAACAGCCATCACAGAGGGCTACAGACTATCTTCATGCAGGACCACCAGCGGGGCGTAAGCAAAGCTAACAGCCACATTGACGAAGAACAGAAAGACGAAAGCACGGAGGTGTGGGAGAAGCTGGTACCCTGTTTGAAGAAGAAGATGACTTTCAAGCACGCAATGAAAACAATGGATGGCATGGCTGTCAAAATGAAGCAGGATCCGCAGATCATATCACTGGCAAACAAGATTAAGGAGAAGCAAGATTTAACAAAAGTAAAAAAGCGGGTGAAAGAAGCACAAGAAAGTGAAGGGGTACAGGGACAGGGACTATGGAATAGCAAATTCACATTGCACAGTAGTAATAAAAGGTATATTGCAACCTTTCCGAACACGACGCAGCAGAGGACAGTTGTGAAGAAGACACGTTCGCATGCTACCAGCCCTGTTCACGAGGAGGTTGCAGAAGAGAAAGAGAAAGAGCTGTCGCCACGTCAGATCTTGAAAGATTCGTTGTTTGAACTCTACTGCCCCTCGCAGGAGGTGGCAGAGGACCCTGCTTATGAAGCCGCAAAGATGAGGCTATCAGGAATCTCGCAAAGAGAGCATGTCCTGACGGAATACGCGTCTTCACTTGAGCGGGAGCTCAGTAGAGTGGCCAAGCAGAAGGATGATGTTGCATCTACTCGAAAGAAGCTGGAGCTAATTTGTGAGAAAGGACCTGTGAAGCCAGAGAAAAAGCCACCGCAGATTGAGGAACCAAAAGAGGTGGACGTGGCACCTAAAGAGATACCGGCATACTGTGACACTGCAGCACAAAAAGCACCCCCCGTGTTGGACAATCTCAATAAGATCACGAACAGATTCATGCACGGGTTTGGTAAGGCGAAGACACCTGAGCCTGCTATGGACAACACAAGTGAGGGTAGCGATGAGAGCTTCTGTGACAAGCTGAGCAGCGTCTACGGGCGCAGACAGAAGATGTGCAGATCAACATCTCCGAAGTCTGATGCATTCAAGAGACCAAAGAGCTTTGTGAACAGCAGGTCAGCTGGTGAGAGGCAGCAACGGCTGCGCACCCTCTTGCCCCATCTGGACCAGCATGGCGAAATGTATAGAATGGTCACAAAGGAGCTGGCATCCAACCAGCAGGTGCTGACATGTCGGGCAAAGGAAAGACGCCTGCAACGAATGGTCGAGGTTGCGAAGAAAGGCAGGATTGCACTGCACATCGGAAGCGACGTCAAGAAGAACATTATTGCTGATAGAGAAGCCCTCAGGAACGCAAGGTGGGTGTTCTCCGCAACGTTAGCAGTTGCAGCCACACTGGACAGCGCTAGCATGCTCAGCACCCAGGAGACTGCTACTCTGGGCGATACTGCCACTGAGCTGGGTTGTGGTGATGAAACACCTGTTTTACACGAGGACGCTGTTCCTGTTCCTCCCGTTTGAACCGTTTCCACGGTTCACTGTATCGTCTTAACTTTTAGTAAATGAATGTGGTCCTGTAGCACACTCACGACAGGTCAACAATGGAAGGCATTACGAAGGAAGCTATGCATGCTTTGGCCAGGGCGCTCATTAGCAGCGAGGCAGTAAATTACCCTGACGGATCCACACCCCTGCAATTGGCCACATCAGTGCTTTTAGCAAATGTGACCTTTGACGGCAAGGCGGTGTTGTCCCCCCCTCTTGTAGAGGTTAGGAGGTGTGTGGAGCCTGTACCTCGGCAGCCTGCAGCACCAGCACCCAAACGAAGGCGCCCCAACGGGCAGTACGAAGCCAGCAATGAGGTGGCTGCCGTGCTTCATCGACGAAAACTACTGCAACACGAATGGGATGAGCGGCAGATTGTTCTAGAGGACGAAAAGGTCGAATGGTCAACGCTTCAGGCGGGGTGCACTCTCATTGCAAACAACATTGAGACTATGCTGGTGTTGCAAGGCACCCTGCAAGAACCGTTGTCATTCCCTTCTCCACCGCCCAGCCCGCCCAGTAGAGGATCATCCTTTGCGGAACGTAACCGAGAATATAAGCACCCGGTACCGCCTGAGGAAAATCTAAACATAGGAGTGGTGCGCCTGATGCATGACTTGGATAAGAAGGAGAAGGCTGCAACAGCAAGACGCAAAGCAAGAATCAAGTGGAGATCCAAAAGGCCAGTGCACCTTCAGGAGTTTGATGATAGGAACCTCCGGCGGAAGATCCAGTGCGACAGGCGAGTGCAGCTCCGCAGGCTACTGCTGCGTGGGAAGCAATACGAAACATACACAGATATGAATCCGATGGATGATGGCCTGCACGTGCTGTTTCATTCGGCCATCGAAGGGCATGTTGACAGCTTCAAGAAGTTTACCCTTGTCAACGAGAGTTTGGATCCAATGCTCCTGTTGACAGATAAGTTTGGGAGAACGCCTTTGCATTTTGCTGCTTACCATGGACAGTTGTGCGTTGTGCATTTCTGTACAATGAATTTAAATATCCACAAAATACAGCCGACGAGTCGTGGGCACACTGTACTGCACTACGCGGTTTTGGGAGGGCGTCTTGATGTGGTTACAATGATTTTCAAGAGCGCTTCAGGCCATTGCAGAACAGTATATGAACTGTCAGCAGCTACAAAAGAGGGTCTTCGGGCCATTGACATTTCTCGTAACATGCAGTACGGACACATCTTTCACTACTTGAAGCAGTTGGAGGGACAGCACACCATAAGCAAAATGGCTGAGTTGGTGAAGGTGAAGAAGACAAAGGAGGTAGAACGTGATGTGATACGTGCAATGAGGTTGGCAGAGATAGAGATACAGGAAGCTCTTCAGAAAGCAATGGAAGAAGGGGAGCGAGAGAAGAGAGAGGCCGCGCTCCGAGATGAAGAAGAGCGGTTAGAACGAGAAAAGATGGCTGAGATGGAGGCGCTGCTGGCGGAGGAAGAGGCAATTGCAATTGCGAAGTTAGAGCAGATGAGGCAAAAGAGAGAACAGTATTTCGAAGAAAGGAACATACGTTTACATGAGTTTCGCCTTGCTAGGGAGCTCATCGAGGAAACACTGATGAGCGAGGAGGACATCCTAAGCAGTGAAAAGCCTGTTGTACAATTGTCAAGAACGAAAGTGGAACCAACGCAACAAGAGCGGGCATATTATGGACTATCTGTGTGCGACGGTCAGCGGGTTCGGGGGTATGGAAATATTCAGTATGACCACCTGCTAGTAATGATGACGAAAGGACCTGCAACAGCTGCCGGCATCAAGTCAGGAGAGAGCATTGTCGCGATCAATGGAAAACAAGCAAGCCTTACGAGGTTTAGAGAAGCATGTAGTTCAGCAGGCTGCTTACATCTGATTCTAAAAGATAAGCAATCGAAGAAGAGAGATGTGATTGTGGAGCCTTGTATGGAACTCGAACGCTGCGAGAGTAATAGCAGATATACAAACTATACCGTCACGAAGGTTCCCCCGTACGTAGCTGGATTCAAGAGTGCGAAACAGTTTGCAGCCGTGAGCGCAGGCCCATGCGTCGAGGGAAGGGAAGATGTGCACTCATCAGTCCGGATAATATTACGTAGTGATGCTAAGGTTGTGTGCATCTCTGGCTTCCAGCTGTACGGCCCTGGTGGGCGACGCGTCATGCATGCCAGCCTGTCCAATCCTCGCATTGCTGCAAAGTTTCAAAAGGAAGAGGACGTGTCCCAAGCGTCGCCTATGGTGATAGAAGTTCAGCTTGTGAAGCCGATTGTAATAACATCATTCCGCCTCAAAACAGCAGCATGTGATAGAGCCACTGACCCCACTGAATGCATGTTACAAGGGCGTTTAAAGACAGAGTGGCACACGCTCTGTGAGCACCCATTGCTGCTACCAACAGCAAGGAAGACATGGGGTGTCATCACCGATTCTTAGTACGTATTTACCCCTTGTGTCCAAGGCGGTGTTTATGGCTTCTCATTCAGCATCCAGTCACTGACAGGTTAATTCAAGCAACAAAAAATACAAATGAGGATCACTATTAAGTATCCTGAAGCCGGTACTGAAGGGACCATTGAAGAGCACGATGAGCTTCTGGGGAAGAACTCCACTGTCCTTGATTTGAAGGGTCTCATCAAGCTATGGACAGGTGAAAGCATTATGAAGCAGGTGCTTCTCATGGATGACAATGTGTGCGAAGACAGGGACACTTTACAGAGCCTTGGCATCAGCACTCAGGAAGATGCAGAGCAAAAGCCGTTTTCCCTAATTCTTGAGGAGGAAGAGGAGGCTGCTATGGCTGAGGGTGAATACACTCATGAGGCATTCATCAGGGCCAACACTGCACTTGGAAAGGGTGTTGCTGTGACGCCTGATACCGAGCACGAGGAGCAGAAGAGGAGAGAAATAACGCAGAGAGCGATTGAAAAGACGCGAAAAGAAAAGGAGCACCCCCGTGTCAGGCCCATGAAGCTCAACACCCACTCCCCCGAGATGTCGACAGAGGATAAGTCGGATGTATACGCAATCTACTTGGACTCCAAGTACGGCATGCGTGTCAAGGGCATGGACCAGAAACTGATGATAACCGTCGGTGCTGAGGACTATGAATACTGGGACCTGAGGCTTCCTGAGACACTTTCCGTCAGGACGGAGTGCAACAGGGCCACGGAGGTTGTGCTCGACGTCTTCTACTTCGGCGAGATCAAGAAGGTCGTTTCACAAGAAGCTTTCAGGCAAAAGGTGAAGGACAAGCTCGAAGGCTTGGGCATCAAAACGAGCTTTCTGAGCTACCCCCTCCGCGACGCAGGGTGCATGTACCCCCTCATCGCCATGCCTTTCGTCGTGTCCCACAGTGACGCTGAGAAGTTGGGCCATTCTGTATTTGAGCACTTTGGTAGACCGATGACCCCACCCTCCCAACGCCCTTTGAACAGCGGTGCAGGTGGTGGCTGTGGGTCGCAGTAGGACTCGATTCAACAATCCAAACCCCTAGTGTTTCTTATTACTTTATTTATCTCCCCTTTCAGCTTTTTGAAGCCCTACAATGTCATGTTAAGTGGCCTATGACAGGGCGTAGCTCACTCTTTACGTATCTTTTGAATTCCATCCACATAGTTTCACAGGTGACATAAAAGGAAACAATGCAGGGAAAGGAGGCTCAGAAGCAGATGCTGCTCACTGTCCTTGACAAGACAGGCAGGCCACTCAGCGAGGTGGGGCCGGCAATAAAAGCACTGCTGCAAAATACAAGCAAGACTCTTGAAGAAATCTACCCCGCTCTTGAAAACTGTGGCTGGGACTTCCAGAAGGCAGAAGCTGTGCTGCTCGCCCCTTCAGAAGAGCAGAGTGTGCAGCATGATTCGATGCGATCGGCATGGGAGCAGGCCAGCATGGAAAGCACAGCTCCCAAGCCTCCTGTGCAGCATTTGAGCTCGGCGTCCACGTCGTCTTCGCTTCCTGGCGTGCCACCTCCGCCAGTCATGATGAAGGCTGCTTTACCGCAGCAAATACCGCAGCAGCAAGTAGAAGCTGATTCAAGGTCAGTGCACAGTTTTGTGAGTGAAAGTGAATCTTGCGGTCCTGCACCTGCTGCACCTGAACCTGAACCTACACTCACAGCCATGCCAGTTTCTGAGACTAGCCAAGCCACTGTACCACCTCCCAGCTTCATGGATGCAGGAAAGGATAGCTACCCTGCACCTTCGTTCAAAAGGGTGTCCTCACTTGTCGGGACCCCTGCAGTAACTCCTCTCGCGGCGCACACCTCAACACCAGTTGCTCAAGAGAAGCGCGCACCTTCCATACCCATGACAACACTTCAAGAAGAGATAAAAGATAAACAACGTGAGATGGTTGTCAGGAAAGCGGGAGTGGAAAATCAGCTACACAAGGAGCGCATGGATGGACTAGAGAACGAGCTGCGCCAGCTTAAGGCAGCTAGAGAGGAGCGCGCGAAGCAAGTCGAAGACAGAGAAAAGGAAGGCTCACGCATTCAGCACAAGGCAGCTGCTGCTACTATGGAGTGGAAAAAGGCTTTCTCAAGTATCTCACCGCACCTCACCCAAATGAGCGAGAAGGATTTCACACCAGAAAGTGTAGGCCGAGCATGGAAGAAGGCAACAGATGCCTCAACAGTTGCTCTTGAGGAGAAGATAAAAACAGAGTTGCAAGAGGACTTGCTGCTGTCCGAGAAACGTGATCGGGAAGAGGAGCGAAAAGGCTGGGCAAAGCGGCTGGATGCATTGGTTGAGCAGAGGGCTGATGATTTGAAAGATCAAGAGGCTACATTCTCAAAGATCTTAGAACAGAAGGGACAGGAACAAACAGCACTTATCCACGTGTTCCACAGTAGGTTGACACAGGTACAGGAGGCTTACGAGGCGAGACTTGAGCTTTCCAATGCAGAAACCGAACGGCTGGTCACAGAGCACCTTGTTTCGCCTCCAAGGAGGCACGGCACGCCCGGTTCGATACAGCTCACTCCGACACCCACTACCCAGCTGCGGGAGGGTGCAAGGGGTCCCATCATCTCTCCGATGACAGCAACCAGTACTGCAGGCATGCTGGACTATCTGGACATAGGCGGCGACCCCCTGGGGTACAGTGATTCAGAAGTGGAGCGTCAGGCTGAAGCTGCAGCACGACACTTAGAAAAGCTTGGGAAGAAAAATATGTCGCCCGCCGACAAGGCCGCTCGTAAGATGAGGAAAACCCGCAAAAAGGATTCAGCACCCAGCACAGCAGCTTCAACTCCCGCAGGTGCACACATCCCAGCTCCTGCGGCACCTGTACCCATCGATGTTTTGAGGAAGAATGTTCAAGCATTCGCGGAATCTCCTGTTAAGCAGCATGCCACAATTGCTCCTTTTCCTGTAACCAGTTTGGGCCTATGCCCCTACTGCCGGTTAGATGTACCTGTGCAAAGCAACTATTGCAACGCGTGTGGGGCATTTATTAGAACTGATACCGTCCCTACCCAGCCCACTGTGCCGTACTCGCCGTATCAACAATCCCCCTATACGCAAGACACCCAGCAGCCAAACATCGCTGCACCCGGCACTGATAGCAGGTATTCGAAGCGGCACCTTGAGAAGAAGCTCTGGGATGCGAACAGACAAGAACACAGGCAGTACAATGCCGATAGCTATGCGCGCTTGGATCCCTCGGCCCAAAGGAACGCAACCATTTTCACGAACGTACCTGGCAAGGGTCGAGAGTCTCCGGTTAAGAGGCGCCCCGGGTCAGACTTTGCCTCGCCCAACACTTTTTATAGCACTGGCTCACCTTATTACTAGTATTGTACTTTGTATCTGTGTATTATGTATTGGCCCCCGCACGTCCATCCTTAACGAACAAGTACTTCACAGGTTATGAAATTCATATTATATGTAGTAACGTGCCTAACGTGTCTCATCGCAGTAAGGGGTCAAGATGCAACTGCCACAGCAACGCTCACCCTCACACTCAACACAACCACAGAGACGCTGACCTCGACACTGGGAACAAGGACAGCGACGATGACCGAGACAGCAAGCATATCAGTGAGTGCTACGAAAGAGGTGACAGAGACGGCTACGCACATGGCAACAGGGACAGAGACCATGACTGCATCAGAGACAGTCTCAGTGACGAATATCACGGAAACAGCAACGCTGTCACCGGAGATTGAGTCAAGTAGTAGTAGTGATTTTTGGAAGTGGGCCATATTAGTGATCTGCGTAGTGTGCGGACTCCTCGCCATCGGGATTCTGTACCTCATCCTTCTCAAGCGGAGGAAGAACAGGAAACAGCGGTACATTGATAATGAGAACAATGAGAGCAACGACATTGAGTCCCCTCAAATGCGCTTCGAGCTCCCTGATTTCACACCCAAGCGGTCATCAATTAGACAGCAGCAGAGTGTGCTGAGCCCCAATGTCACTGACACAGGTGGCCGTCTTGGGAACTCGGAAAATGTCCTTTGGATAAACCCAGTTGTACCGGAATCTCCAAATCTCAGTAAAAACCTTGACCAACCACAGACTACTTCCAGGGCTAGCCGCCTTACTTTGCAAGATACATTCGGCAAGAAAAGTCTGCCTGCATCGTAGCAATGTGTTTATACAATATTATAGACTTTATTATTTGTAGCAACTGTACCATGTTATATTGTGTTATTATTCTCTTACTGGTTCACTTTTGTTGGCTCTCGGATTCTTCAATACAGGTGTTCAAAGATGACTTGGGAGAAACCCAGACCATCGATTCTGCAGCGTCCTTTAAAGCAGGGGAACTATAGCAACCATGAGAACCTCGAAAGCGAATGGGAAAAAGAGCAGGCCAAGACGCAGGCACGCAGGGACAAGTACGCGACGATCGATGAGAGGCTGCGTCTGGGAAATGGCGGTGCATCCATTGCTGATAAGCAGAAGCTTGCTGCCTCTGACAGAGAGTTCAAGAAACGCGCTATCGAGGCAAAGTCTCTTTCTGAGAAAATGGCAAAGGAACAAGAGAAAGAGGCAACGAAGCACGCCGCTCAAAGGGACCTTGCTCTCTCTGTGAATGAAGAAGACGCAAAGATCCGCAGGCGTGAAGAGCAGCGCAGGGTTATGCAGGAGAACATGGCACTCGCTGAGGAACGTAAGAAAGCTGCTGCGGAGGCAAAGAGGAGGGAACAAGAGATGGAAAGGAACAACATCCAAATCCTAGGCCACCAGCAGCGCAGCTTCCGTTAAGCTACGCAACGCAGAATGCAGAATAGATTATTATTATAGATTGATTCTCTTTGTTTTCGTGCTTTCTTTTCTTTTTTTATAAACCCATTTCCCCCCCTTTCCCCTTTTAAGCGGTCTCGTTGCAGGTTCCTTAAAGTCCCTCGTTGTTCAGCTCCCTTTTTTTCTCCAGATAGATACCCTTTTTCATTCTGTTTGCCGTGCAGTAGCCAAGTATCATCAGGAATGCAATATACTACATGAAGGGCAGCACGTTGCTTAAGGGATGGGCGGGTGTGTCGGTGGCACTCACGCTGATAGCATTCTCAACACTTCTGGGGAGGGGTGACACGGACGTCAGCGTTGATAAGAAGATAGCACAACATAGTGAACCTGGTCGGTTGGAGGTTAGAGGTGAGGTTGGAGAATCAAAGAGTGAAAAACAAACAGTCATATCCCGTTTAGAGGTACCAGAGTTAGCTGTTGTAGCAGATAAGAAACCCGAGAAGGCCGAGTACCGTGGGGAACCTGGGAAGTGGACGGGTGAGTGCAAAAATTATCCTGGCTTGGGTGTTAAGTTTCTCAGCCCCACAACACGTCCTGTGGCGGCAGTCAGAAGGGAAAAGGACTGGAAACCATGGAAACTACCGCAAGAGATTGAAGATGAACACAATGACGAGGCACGCTTCAAGGTCCCACCTGGGTGGACGTCTGTGGCCAGCAAGATGGGGAAACAGTGGTTTCACATCACTAACTTCTGCGTGAAAGACGGGAAGCTGACGCTATTCGACAAGAAACAAGATATTAGCGTTCGAAAGAAACGCTTCAATTTGTACAATGAATTCACGCGACACAGGAACAAGCTGTCATACCACATAGAGAGCGTTCCTGACAAGCTACCGGGACCGCTGGTGGACAACCCAGCATGGATCCTTTCCTTCTGGTGTCAGGATCTGTTCCACTCTACCTTAACATTGATGCCTGCACACGCCATCAAGAAGTGGAACAACTCCGACATCTATGTCACCCTTTGCAAGCCCAAGTCACCCTGCCACACCAAGCTGGGTTCCCAGATCTCCTGGAACGACAGCTACAATCCAATGTGGGGCAACGACAAGCAGTTCTCGTATGCCGGGAACCCCTATTGGAGGATGTACAGAGTCCTCACCGACCAGCCCTGGCGTATAAGGCCATTAGGAAAGCACCCTTTCTACAATAACAAGTCGAGATGCTACAAAGAGGGATTCATCGACAAGAAATGGTTTATCCAAATCACCCGACAAGAGGCAATAGACTACTCCAACCATCATTTAAGCAACTTCGGGATCAAAAGGCAGAAGAGGGAGTGCAAGAAGGAAGGTGGCTACAGGATGACGATGATCAATAGGCAGGGCGCGACAAGGAAGCTCGCAAACATACAGGAAGTCTCGGAGGCAGCGATGTGCCATGGGTTCAACGTGACAGTAGTGGCGTTTGAGAAGTTTGATTTAAGGGAGCAGATTGAGATCGTGGCAAACACTGACCTGCTGCTAGGGATGCACGGCAATGGGCTGATCTGGACTATGTTCCAGGAGATAGGGGCGTATGAGATAGAGATCATGGGCTCGTGGTACGAGAGGTACGCACGGTTGTGGGGCAATGGATACAACAACACAAACACCTTCGACAAGTACGGCAAGAAGGGCAACGAGTGGAAACCCTTCCAGGCTGATATGAAGCAGGTCGGCTTGGCCCTCGCTCGGGCCAAAGAGCACTTGGACTCCACCTCTTGTGGAAATGTGAAGCTGCCTACTATGTCCGAAAGCCACAAAACAGTGTGGGAGGTATGCAGCAGAATACGTGTAACCAGCACAGAACATCTTGATTCGCAACCATCCGGAGTTGGCGCTGCCTGCAGGTGAGCGTGCAGCATATCTGAAGAACAAAGGACACAAGACTGAAGTGACAACTGGCGGCGAGAGCAGTGAAGCTGGAAATGTATGAAAGAACAAATGGTATCAACACCTTTCGCAGTCTGAAGCGTCGGAGGACTCGAAGTAATGGTCGTTTAACTTAACCCTATTCGTTCATGGACGTACTTCTTTTTGCGCATATCAAACAGGAATGGAAAATGCTCAGATGCAGTTGCTGACGGCACTCAGTCTTTACTTTCTTGGTGCTTCTGGCGAGATGCTGCCCGGCCTATCGGATCCCGTGCTGTACATGAATGTAGACACAAAGACGATCTTGGATCTGAATCTGAAGACAAGCGCTCCCCAGTGGAGTTTGGGTGCATGGACAGGGCTGCTAGCAGATGAGCTAAACATAGCAGACAACAGAGCAAAGGTATGGCGTATCGCAGGGGGTGCTACGGAGAGCTCCTTCCAAGTTGCAAGCAGGATCGTCAAGGAGTACGCGTCACCCGCAGTAAGGCAAGTGAAGATGGGCGTTCCACTGCATGGTGACTTTTACATAGGAAACATCGAGGGCATCTCCAAGGCAGGGCTCCGCACCATCGCGCAGCTGGCAGTCAAAGACGTGGCAGCCATGTATGGTGTGGAGCGTGAGACAGTTCATGCATTGTGCACATCGGAGACCACAGGCATCCAAGTGAGGTACTCTGTAGACCTGAAGCACAACAACGACCCACAAGAAGTACTCACGACGTACATCAGCCACATGACACCGAAAGGATACCTCACGACATCCACCAGACAAGGTTTACTTGAAGCAATTGGTGGTGATACGACGGCGACTCTCTTAAAAAGTGAGACAACAACAAGCACCCTGACGCTCCAAGGCATTATCCTCATCTTTTTAACACCTGCGGAAATAGAGCTCTTAAGTAGGGAAGCTGCGAAGTCCATCGCCAAGGTCATAGACGTGTCGCAGGCGTCTGTGAACACTTTGATGAGAAGCGGTGTTTCCGTGTCGCATGTTGACTTCACAGTCAGCAGCGGCTCCGGGAAGACAAAGGCCGAACTTGACTCCATGCTGGCAAGCAAGCTGAACGACACCGACATAAGCAATATCCAAACACTGTGGGAACAGATGACTACTCTGGTATTCAAAGGCGCAGGTGCATCGAACAGTAGTGCTGTACTATGCCGTGGTGTAGGTTGTGAGACGGTAGGTTCCCCACCACTAGTGCAAGGCGGTGTAGGGTGGTACATATTCCCAGCCATGGACATTGAAGAAGAGCCAAACAGTAGAAATGCTTTAGAGAACTCACTGCTGCTTGACATCAGCAACCAGTACGGTGTATCTGCAACCTCTATCTCTGTTCAGTTACAAAGAAGTCAGCCGGGGAAGGCGGTGTTTTCAGTTATCTCAACCGTACCTCAAGTCCAAACAAGGGCCGACAACCTGTTCAGCACAGCTGCAGGTCTGAGTTTCCCTCTTCTTGAGCAGGCCTATGCATCTGTCCAGACGAATGGCTCAGTGGAAGTTGACAAAAATGCAAGCAGGCAGCCGGAGTTGCTGGACAGATCATACCTCTTACTTGAACCTGTGAACAAGGCAACCTTTGACGTGCAGGCGTTCCAAAGTTCAGTCATTGAGGAGATGGGTCTCGGCGACTGCAACATGTCGCCTGTTGTGACTGTTAGCAGCTATGGCGACACACAGTACCTAAAGGCAACCGTGCAGGGGTGCGAAAGGACACATACCAACGCATCTTTGATATCAGTTCAATTTACTGAGGGCACACCATCTCCCGTAGATCTTCGGTCAGCCGTGCTGTCGTCATCGCTGTGCTGCAAGGACACCTGCCTCATGGCTGTTTTCTGCACCAAGCTGGGTATCGTAAACGTGGACTTGTCCCATCTGTCGTGCCCTGCTATGAACGCTTCTCTGCACTGCCAAGCAAAAAAAGAGTGCATATGGAAGGAGGGCTCTTGTGCCACGCAGGTCCTTCCGACACAATCTACAACAGCTGCGCCGTTGACCCCCACTCCAGACAGCAGCAACGACTTTCCTTGGTTTCTTGTAACTATCGCCGGCGGTTCTGCGTTGCTGTGTCTCATTCTACTGGCTGTAGTACTGACATGCATCAAGAAGCGGCGTGGGGGTCTAAGCATTACGAAGGCAAGAGAAGAACCAAAAGAGTTCCAAGAGTTCGCCTCACCGTCCGATATGGCCAACCCGCACCGCCTTCCTGAGAATGTGACTCCTCACTTGCATCCCATTGCACTACCAACTGTCGTTTCCCCCAGCTCTGCTCAAGGGCCTGAGACCTTGTACCCGTCGCCTCCACACAAAGTGCCCTTTCGTCTCCCGCCACCACCTGTAGCCACATCACAGGGAGTTGGCTCGGGAAGCGGTTCTCAGGGACAGGCATGGTACCCTGCGACTGAAGTCTTGTCACCTCCTCCTCTGCTCAAGGCCTTACCATTTGATCCCAATGAGACACCTGTGCCGAAGTACAAAGATGTCCTGCCAGCTTTGTCTGACGTTAATCCATTGAAGGGCATGAATCCACTTGCGATGCATGACATGACTGCAGCACGGACAACTACCCTAAGAGCACTCGATAGGCATAACCACGAGGGGGCTCCACAAGTATGTACAGAGTTTGTCAACGCGTAATGCACCACAGTTAGCATTGAAGATAGATGAGCTTGATCTCAGCGTTTAGATTAGATTGTTAGCACATTGTGCATATTGCTTGTTAAAAAGTAGATTAGTCCATACTTTACGTTCGTGCATCGCTCATTAACATACTCGAATAGGTTTGGTATGACATGTCGGTTTGGACTTCACGGAATGCTTCTGTCACACCGTCTGTTGCTTTAAGGAGTGAGTCATATGGCTGCGGTGATGATGCAGGAAGGACAGATGGTATTAGACTTAGCTCGGCTAGAGTACGCAGGAGTGAGAGTGTGGAGGAGCGGTCTGGTTTGTCGGTTCTGACAGAAGAGCGTGACCGTTTGCAGTGGGAATTGGGCCAAGCAAAGCAAAAGTTGAAGCTCGCACGTCCAAGCACAGAGCACAGCGCGGTGGATGTGATCGGTGAGCTGCGTGCGTGTGTTGCTGGAGCACGGAAGGACATCCAGACATGCAACAGTAACAAGTCAAACCTCCGCCTGACGAGGGCTGACGAGATGTTGTACACTGCTTCCAAGGAGCTAACAAGGCTGGGTGAGACGTGCCAAGACCAGAATATCAAGAACACAGAACTTTTCCAAGAGTTAACTGAGCAAGTACAGGACGAAGAAGAGCGGCGAATTGAGGTCTCCGAACAGCTTAAGCGCCTCATCGGCAGCACAACAAGCTATCTCGGCGAGATTAGGCAATGCCTTGAAGCACAGCCTTTACCTCCCCCAATGCCACTGCCCGTGGGTCCCCCTGTTTACAACGCCCAGGACACCAGTGAAGCCGATACAGATAGGGCAAAGCTTGCAGCTGTCAAGCAGAAAATCAGCAGCCTCCAGGCCATGGCCAAACGCCAAGGGATAAAGTCGCCCATACTTAGGCAAACAAGTGCGCCTTTGGCATCTATTAGCCCAAACACAGTCAGGTGGACCGCCCACCCTGCTCACCTGCACCCAGCTCAAGCTCAACCAGTGACCGCCGTTCCTTGGGATCCTAGGTCGCCACCTTTGTTTATAGAACGAGATTAGATAGATGTAACACTTTTGTTTCTTTTTTATATCACACCGTTCACACCGCACTTTACAACAGCAGAGATAAAATGGACGACAAGACAGAAGTGAAGGACGAAGCTGAAAAAGAGAATGAGAAAGGCGATGAAGAGCAGTCGGAGGAGAAAGACGAGGAGTACTATGAAGGGGAGAAACGTGACGGAAAGAAAAATGGTAGGGGGAGGCTGGTTTTCAAGTACGGGGTGTACGAGGGGAACTGGGAGAACGATATGATGAGCGGGGTGGGAAAGCTTGAGCTGAATACAGGGAATGTGTACGAAGGGCAGTTCAAACTGAATAAATTTGAGGGCTCGGGGAAACTCCGATGGAAGAACGGGAAGATGTACGTGGGGGAAATGAAGAACGGGAATATGTGCGGACGGGGCGTGATGACAAGTGAGGACGGGGAGTATGATGGGCATTTCTTCGACAACGACTACTACGGGCACGGGAGAATGACCTTTACAAACGGGTGTGTGTACGAAGGGGAGTGGAAACTTGGGATGATGTGGGGCGAGGGGAGGCTGCAGACAGGAGCCGGGGTGATCTTCGAGGGCGAGTTCTACAAAAACCAGAAGCATGGGAAGGTGCTGCGGACAGATGCAAGGAATCAGTATAGTGAGATCTACAACAGGGACAATATGGAAACGTCGTTCAAGCTGAAAAAGAGCTCGAAAGGTAGTGTTGGCAAGTTCTTGTCAAAGGTGACGAACGCTGGGAAGTCAAAAGAAGAAAAGTCAGCCACGTTGTTTAACCGGCCAAAGCAGACAAAGGTAAGGTATGCCTGTACAGTGCCACACCGCATCTAGGAGGAGGTTGCAAAGCAGCTGGACAAACGTGCTAAGAACAACCAGTACCACAAGGGAGAGTCTCAGCGCTCTGGCTACTCTTCACGTGCGAAGTCACCTCCCGGCGCCCTTTCCTGCCCCGATCCGAAATCGAAAGAAGAGGCCAAACCTGAGGTATGAACAGGGATATTGGTTTTATTTATCACACAGGCAAAGGCGAAACAAGAACCGGCAGTTACATCTCCTCAGCAGACCAAGTATGATTTCCCTTGCTAAAGCATGTACAACAGTATCGCACCACCACCGCTGCCCCCGTGTCCCCCTCCGCCCTCGGATCATTTCGTTTCCTTACAACAAAAGTCTTGAGAAACTTAACCAATAGACAACCCTTATTTTATTGACCCTTTTGAGTCGCATATTTGGGATTCGCGAAAGCCCCAAGATATAATGCTAGCGAGACGCGACGCTGGCCCTAAATCGGGCGCAACAACAAAAGGATATCTTGTTATGACAACTACAATGAGCCCCTCTTAGGGTACAGCCATGAGGAAGCCTCCCGGAATTATTTCTTCGAGACACTACTAGCAGGAAACCCACCTTGATGCCAAAAGGGCTGGCTTCAGGACATATTTACTCCGTGCCGCAAGTTGTGCCAAAAGTAGGACCCAGGCTGTAGGTGAGGGTAGCAAAGGCGGTTTTTTTTAATATAAATCTTGTCTTCATTCAGTTTATTATCCTTTGCTTTCAAATATAGTCTTAAAAGAGAGTAAAGAAAAGACAAGAAAAACTACCCCGAAGGAAAAGAAATGTAATAAATGTGTACAGTAAGAACAGGAAGAGAAGGAATAAAACATGAGTGTCAAGGTAGGGATCGTTGAGTGTCCAAAGGTCCTTGGCTTGCTCGGTCTTGCTCCATTTGTTTTGGGATTGTTTCTCAGATTTCGGAAAGGTCGCCTTCTCGCCAGCCTTTCTCAACAATTTTTTTTTCTGTAAAGATTTTTCTTTTTTGTGGGCCATTGCTAACACTTCTCCCCCATCAATAGTGATATTTATTTACTTTCGGAGTACTTACTCATGTAGTGTTTATTTTTTTATGTTTTTTTGTCTTTTCTGTTTTTTCGTCTCAGATAAGTCGCTGAAGAATTTAATTTTCTTGATAGTGTCCCGGGAGGGGATGTGGGGAAGGAGAGGAAAAAAAGCTTATTTCATAGATGGTTTGTTACAACGTTATCGATGAACTATTCTTTGGTGATAGTTAAGGCATGCGTCATAACACACTATGCATGGCACACTATGTTTATCGGGAAAACCACCGTTTTCAGCAGTTTTTTGTAGTTTCATTTCCGGTTTAAAATGCTTTTTATCTTTTCTATAGCTCTAAGTTCCGTGACCTTGGAACTAGTGGATGCCTTGGCTCTATGGGGTGGAATGAAACTATATTCATGGCAAGCTATACGGTTTCGGCAATAGGGAAAAACAGCTAAAGGTTACGAGCACAGTTACTTCTTGAAATGCTAACTGAAAACGTAGGTTTTCCATGTTTTGTTTATTGGTGCAGGTAGAGCATGAGAACAAGGGGGCGTCTCACAAAGACTTCCTTTAACTCATATATATTTATTTTTTATTATGTTTTTTTACGTCCCTTTATTTCTTCCTTTTCTTTTTGCTGTGGTTCTCTTCCCTCCCCTTTATTTTACTCCTCATGTCTCAATAGTATTCGAAGGTCAAGGTGTCACTTCCAAGGAGCGCGACACGACGTTTAACACGGGTGAGTTGCGACACTTTAGAGATCTGAGGGATAAAATACGGTTTGTAGTCGCCGTTCTGGTTTGTTCAACACCTTCTTTTCCCTCTTTTTTTTTCTAGTTTTTGAAGAACTCTTGCACTCAATACCTTCGTACCTTAGGATTGACATGACTGCCGCATGTTCCTATCGTACGAACCCCAAGGGCACATGGAGGAACAGGATCGCAAAATTGTATGACGACAACTTCCACACCAAGTGGTATGCTTTGGCTCAGCCCGTTATCGCATTGCAGGTTCTCCGATCCATCGGCAAAGGCGACGCGGAATAAGTACCGGCAGCTGCTCTCAGAAGCGAGCCGCAGCAGCGGCACACATGAGGTACGTCTACACATTTGCTTACAGCACGCAGCCACTGATGAACACGCTCATCCGGGGCGACTACTATGGAAAAGAGGGGCGGCTGGAAGGAAAGGCACTCGGCAAGCAAAAGCCATTCGGCATAGTTGCCAAGAACAAACTCCTGCAGGTATGCCAAAGCATGACACATGCATGCCGCACAGGGGCAGTCGAGGCTAAACTTGTCTCAGAAACGGCAAATAGCGAAGTACCTTCATGCTCGCAAGCAGCACACTCCACAGAATAAAATTGATTCTAACATTCGAGAACGACTTGCACAGCAAGAGACGGACTACTGGAGCACCTTAGATGGCCTGAACAGGAAGAGGCGTATTAATTTCCACAAAGCCTCTAGCTTCGGTGACGGGAGGTGCTCACCCGTCGCCCTCGCCATGACCGACTGCTCCAACGGCGCCAACACATTTGGCACTAAAAGGACAGTGCTGCCCGCTGCATGTGTAGAACCCCTCGACCCACCTGACGAGAGTGCTGAGCTGAATGAGATCAAGATGGACATGCTCACACCTCCCGGAACGCCACCTGGGTCACCCAGTGAGGCAAGGGCCAGCATAGGGGGGAGAAAGGGGAAGAACTTAGCAAGAGTTCTTGAAGATGCGAGGCATATAAAAGAAGGCGGCGAGCAGGAGTTGTGTGCTGCAGAAGAGAAGAAAAAGATGCGAAAGGCATATGATCACGTTTCTACAAATAACAAATCCATCATTCAAGACTCAGTGGGCACCCTTGCAAGAGACAAACACCACTACATAGGGATCACCGACCACAGCCACCGTGCAACGTGGACGAACCCCTCACAATACGCAGACCAGCGTGTTCCCATCATCCCGTACGAGCAGCCACGCGGCTTATAGCATATCGTGTCTTTACAGAGCGATTTTAACTTTTAAACAGTATATTTGTGGCAGTGTGGCTCAGCAGGTACTTCCACAGGTAATGAGGCGAGTTGTGCAGGACGTGCAATTCGAGGTCTTGTGGCACACGCCCGTCGATGTATTGCTGAGGAACGAAAGCTACAGGAGATTCAAATGTAGATGGAACTCGCTTGCTGAGGCGAAACGAAAGGAGTACCGCGAGACGTGGGGCACGTGCGATGGGCCTGAGGAGTGGGCGTTGAACTGTTGGAAAGATAAAGACTTTGATGCTTCTTATAAATTGGGGACGACTCATGTTGTTAAGATGAGAGCCGCGAGCAACTCAACTGTCACACACGGAGTGCTGCAGCCGAGGGATGACTACGTGGTTCTTGATCGGGAGGGGGACTTTTACAAGATCATTAGGATAGTAGATGGATTGATTGGATATATTAAAATAAAATACGCAGAGGTCCAAAAACAGTTGACCTGCATCTCTGACACCCCAGCCTCCTCGTGGCACAAAGACGACGGCTTTGACATCCCTAGCCTGACGTGCTACAATATGCCTGCACGTTTGGAGCAGCTTCTCATGCTGCGTGTGCAGCTCATTGATTCAGAAGAGGGCTGGATCTCGGGGCAAGCCTTTAAGAGGGACATTTCTAAAGAAGGTCGAATGGTGAACTACGGTGCAAAGATTGGAAAGGAAATCCTTGACGAGCGGTGCTCGTACCCATTCCACCCCTTGACAGAGCACATCATGCGCCTGCTGAATTACCCCTTAGACTTTTCCGAACCCTGGCGAAGAGTGAATGTGACGTGGAACAGGTACAAAGTTGGCGACGGCACGGCACCCCATAAGAATTGGGTTGGGCTCGAGAGACATATGTACCTTCACTTTGGCACGGGGAACTGTAGGTACTCATTCTTTACAAGAGATAAAGAAGAAGTGCAATCAAGGAGAGTCCAGAAAATGATAATGTTCCTTGGTGTGGCGGTCGACAGGTACTTACATAGTGTTTCTGATGTGCGCGACGGAGTGCATTACAGCATGGTGGTGCGGACTGTAACCGACAATTGGAGAGAGTGGTCAAGCTACAAGCAAAATGGGTTTGAACGAGAAGATGAAGAGGACAAAGGCGAATTAAGAATTATGCCTCAGAGCGAAGAGGCTGAGTGATATATCTTTTCATTATGAGGGAACTTGCTACATATATCAGGGGAGGGAGAACATGTCGTTTATGTGGAAGGTATTCACGCCTGTGTTGAGTAAGACAATCAAGCGGCTTGAGGACAATGATGCTACGTTAACAGAAGTGCAATGTGACGGGACTTCTGTTACAAGGGAGTCGCTGAAGCAGGTTTGCAATGCTATAAAGAAGGGTCCCATTCATTGGATTGTGAGTTTCAAGCTTGCGCGATGCAACATCAGCGAGTCTGCTTTGAGGGAGGTCATGCATCTATTTGAACCCTCGCAGACGCTGACGACGTTTGATTTAGAATGGTGTAATTTGAAGAACCGTGGCGCTGCCATGGTCTGCAGCTCTCTCGCTAAGATCAGCACCCTTACGCGGCTCTCCTTTGCTGGGAATGACTTAACAACAGTCGATCCAATTACAAAGCTGCTGTCGCAAAGCTCTCTCCGAATGCTGAACCTCTCAAATAACAAACTTGGCAAACACGGCGACGGCGAAGTAATACTGCTCGCAGAGTCTCTGTGCGATAACATGTTGCTGACTTCATTGGATTTAGCAAGCAACGACATTGGGATGGACTTCGTGGACTCTATGTCTGATGTTTTGTTCCGGAATTTCTCTCTGACGCAGATCAAACTGAACGGGAACATCAAGATCAGCAGGATCAAGGGCAGCTTGGATAGCATCAATATATCTCTTCAGAAGAATAAGGCAGACACTGCCACCGTACATCGAGGCATTGAAGCACGTGATGTGACAGAAACTTCAAACCACAGCACCCCAAATGATCTTCATCTCGAAGAAGAGCGGCAGAAGGAGCAGGAGAAATTCGACATCCTGCCGCTACAGCGAGACCCCGTGGTGCGGAAGCAAGACTTGGAACAGACTATAAAAGGTCTCCGTGAACAGTTGGCAAAGAGCAACACCGAAGTGGAACAACTCACTGAGGAACTTGACAAGGAAATAAAGGCGCATGCACTGAGCGAGCTTGGGCACGAAGAATCGATTCAAACGTTCACTGAAAAAATCGTGGAGATGGAACAGAGACACGAGAACCAATTAGCAGTAGTGAAGGCAGACGCGGAAGTTCCTGTGAAAGCAGCTCCGTCGGCACTAGCGCTGCAGCTTGCGGAGGAGCATTACAGAATGAACATGCTTGATGGGTCGTTTAGAGAATCCTTGAAGGGTTCGTTTGAGAGTAACCATGGCTCAGACATTGGGCAGGACAGGTTCCATCAAGAGTTGGATGCTTTGATGGCGAAGCTTAAGAGTGACGGCACTGGAGACAACATGAACGGGCTTCGGGAGGTGCTGCGACTCATCGACAAGAGCTCTTCCACTTTCTTCGAGTCACAGGTGGCAACCATGTCCTCTGAGATCAACACTATTATGGCGCATCGGGCAGACGTGATAGATGACGTCGACACAAGCGAGAAAGACCTCACGATAAAACACCTCGAACAGAAGTTAGCCGCAGCTGAAGAGCAGAAGTTGGCTGCAGAAGAGTTGTGCACGACAGAAGGTAAAGAGCCAAATTCGTCAGGCCAGCATGAGGCGGCACTGAAGAAGCTGAAGGACGAATCAACCGCAATGCAGACTGACTTGATGCAAAATATCGGAAACCTAAAAGCAAAGCTCACATTGAAGGAAAAGACAAATGCGACACTTCTTGCCAACGAGAGCAAGCACCTTGAGACAATAGCTAGTCTTCGAGAGGAGGTAAACGAAGTGAGCACAGAGAAGGATAAGCTAAACGGTGTGGCCGCGAAGCTTAACGCAATCTTGGCTGATGAGGGAATGAAACTTTCTGAGTCTCGGGACCAGCTTGCTGCTAAAAAGGTGTGATTCAAGAAACAAACAAAACACATGAACAGGAAGAACTGTGCACACGTGACGCCGAAATGTCGGAGCTGCAAAATGAAATTGTTCGCCAGACGGAAGAAATCGCAAAACTGACGGCCACGAATAAAACGGTATGATGATGTTAGAACATAAACTCAAAGCAGCTGGACAAGGAGAAGACACGTGTAGAGGTGGAACTGCACAGGTTCATCAAGGAGAGTGATGCAAAGGTACAAGATAAGATAAATAAAGATAAATTACAATTACAGCGAGAGAAGCTTGAGCGGAAGCTAAAGGAAAAAGAAACCAGCCTGAGCTCCACAGCAAACAAGCTGAACGAGATGCAGGAGTTAAACGATCAGGTGTGCATGTTGTACAAAGGTGAGGTTTTACTCAGTTTTCGTCGCAAATAAAGAAGCTCCAAAAAGAAGAAGGGAACTACCTGAACAAGCTAGACGAAATGCGGCAGGTGCGTAACGAGTACGACACCGACATGAAAGATTTGCAGAAGAATTTGGAAGAACAGCAGAAGTCTTTCGAGTTACAGGCAGCTGAAAAGGATAAATGTATCAAGGAGCTAGAGGTATGGTGAGGTTGCTTCTGTAATATTTCTTAGGGGAAGCTTCAAACGAAAGAGGCTATAAGCAGGGCAGAGGCACAGCAGGACATTGACAGTTCGTCGGAATCAGAAGATGAAAAAGAACAGCCTCAAGGCATGCCCACCGAAAACTGGGTGCAGTCAGCAGATGTCAAAGTATGTTGCATCATGCTCACGACTCACAACAAACACAGACATGCATTAAGTGCAGCAACAGGTTCACGTTTAAGAACCGAAGACACCACTGCAGAAGATGTGGCAACGTATTTTGCGGAAAATGTTGTCGCAAGTCCCCCCTTACCGACAATAAAAGAGTTTGTATCGATTGTAACACGACAGGCCGACCTACCCGTTAGGCCGCCTTTTCTATCTTTCCTTATATTTTGAGCGTTAGTCGCGTATTAGTAACGTGTTTATTTTTCTTTTCGTAATTTATTTTGTCAGAATTAATTTCTTACTGGCAGAGCGTACAATGTGAAGTGGTAAGAAAGGCGCGACGTTTGCTGTTCGGGTTGGCCCCAATGGGAAAAAAACCGGTAGAGTTTAGAGTAGTAAGCGCAAACACCTTCCAACTGTTGCATTCAACCTTGAAGAAAAAAGGAAGCTAGATTTGCTGAAAAAAAGGAATAATAAGACGGGAAGGAGCCAGGCGCACCCGTCTTGTTTCAATTGAAGAGCCTTTCTAGGCGACGGCTGCAAACAATGAAAATGAATTTGGCCTCTAAAATTACTTTTCCCCAAAATAAAAAAGGAAAAAAGAAAAAAAAAGTCACACACTACAAAGGTTTACACCATCCCTTCTCACACCCCCTTCCTACCGATGGCTGACTCTTCTTGGGTGCCCTATGAAGACACGACGAAGAAGCTGCGATGTGCCGTGCGAGCCAGGTGGTTCATAGCATATCCCCTTCAGCGGCCCACAGCGTTGTTTGGGGCAACGATAGGAGAGATAGGTCTGGGTGTCTTACTCATGGCGTTGTTGGTGGTGGAAGCGGTGGGGTGGGAAACTTCAAGAAGTGGGCTTCTGGCACAAGGACCGCTGATACTAGCCTTCATGACTGCGGCCAAGTACTCCCCTTTCACGTGCTTTCTGGGGATACCCTTTGAGCGAAGAATGTCGTTCCACAAGATGTGTGCTTATGTGTCAATCATCACTGGGGTGCTGCACGGCATCATCGCCTTCGTTCAGAAGGAGGCCACCGACACCAAATACTCCAGGTTCCTCTGGACGGGTTGTGTCCCGTGAGTCCCGTCCAGGCCCGTATTCCGTTTTAGGGGACGGGACGGGACTGACCAACACTGCCTGACCCAGGAGAATTACAGGTCTGAAACGGTTAAAGGTTTCAAAACTGCATTTAAGGCCTTAAATAAGGCTCTATTTTGGGTTTTAATGGCTGGAATGGGCTCAGATCGTCAAAATAGGGTTTTTGGAAAAAAAGAATTTGAGCATGGTCTTGGTATGTTTTGCCAGAAATATGGGTTTTGGATCGATCAAACCGATCCGAAATTAGAAAAAAACCGATCATAAACCGATCAAACCGATCCGAAATTAAAAAAAAAACCGATCATTAACCCGACTGTGATCGAAAATCTAAAATTGCTCGGGTCGGGTTTCAAAACCCGAAGGTGATCGGTTTTCTTTGTAGTTTTCCCTATTTAACTACCTCTCAATTATACTCGCTGTCATCAACCCCCTCCATCTGAAGGGGGATGGGGTTTTTCTTTTTTTTTTTTAAAAAGGGGGACTTGAGAAAATAAATAAAAAGGGGGACTTGAGAATGTTTTTTTTTTTTTTTTTTTTTTTTTTTTTCAAAAGACACACAAGGCACGATAAACCTTAAGAGAAAATAAAAATATTCCAAAACAGACAATCAAGTTCCAACCTGGGAGGAAGGCATGGGTTTCTCTTTTTCTTTATGGGAGGGAGAGGGGAAGAAGAAGAAGCAACTCCAAATGATAAAAATTCAAAAATAAAAATCTCAAAAAAGGCTTAAAAGAAGAAGAGGCAAATTCAAAAACATACTAGGGAGGAATGAGTGGGGCAGGGGGTAAAATTTAGGAGGGGGAAAGAGGGAGAATCAAAAAAGGGGAAAGGGGCAGAGTGACCAATGTCCATGCGAAAAAGCATAGAGCATTTGGACCGGCTTTGGACACGCTGGTTTGTTCACAGTAACATCGGTGGTCGACCCGTGCGTATGGTCTACGCGTGAGCGCTTTCAACCCCAATAAAGAAGCCTAATCACAGGGCACCATTACCACCGTTCATAGAGTGCAGGTCTTGACGTCATTATTTTTGATAGTTTTGCAACTTTTTTTTTTTTTTTTTTTTTTTTTTTTTTTTCCCCTTTCATAGTGTCCAGGGAAAAAAAAAAAAAAAAAAAAAAAAAAAAAGAAAAAGAAAGAGAGAAAGAAGAGAGGGAGAGAGACAGGGTGAGTATGCTTTCGTTAAAGCGCTCCCCCATACATGCATTTTATTTTTATTTTTACTTTTATTTTTATTTTTTTTTTATTTATTCCTTGTTTTCCCTTAACAATGTTTTGGTCAAAACGTTCTTTAGGGAAGGGAAAAAAAAAAAAAAAAAAAAAAAAAAAAGGAAAAGAAAGAGAAGAAAGCAATTG
The DNA here is from genome assembly GCA_964019335.1 of Diplonema japonicum. Taxonomy (NCBI): domain Eukaryota; phylum Euglenozoa; class Diplonemea; order Diplonemida; family Diplonemidae; genus Diplonema; species Diplonema japonicum. The sequence continues at coordinate 508,900 of OZ025704.1, forward strand.
ATTGTCTGCTTCTCTTCTCCCTCTCTATTTTTACTTTTATTTTTATTTATTTTATTTTATTCAAAGGGTGCCCCAACCGGCTTCCTTTAAATCATCGAGCTTATTTTCATTTTTATTTTTAATTTTAGTTTAAATTGTGTTTTATTTTTAGTTTTATTTTTAATTTTTTTTTTCTTTGTTGTTTCTTTTTCTTATTTTTCTTTCTATCTTAAAATTTTTAATCTTCCTAGTTTAAAAGTTTAAAAGAAAGAAAATGATAAAGATTGTTTGATATGGGTTCTAGGTGTTTAAAAAAAAAAAACTATTTTTCTTTTTTCTTTTTCCCCCCTCCATCTCTTCCTCTCAAGTTTTGACCTCCCTCCCCCCCAACTTTCTTGAACCTTGAACCAACGATTCTAAAGCTACAGTTTCTGTACTTTATTGGATCCCCTCCCCCCCAACACACACTATAAAACAAAAAAAAAAAAAAAAAATGGATCCAAGACGACTCGCAGGAGGAGGTGACCGCAGCCGCAGCCGCAGCCCGCAGGAGCAAGCCCGCAGCCCACAGCACACGGCGCCGAGACCCACCCAACCAGGCAATCTGGTTGGGCAGTATGAATCCCCACCCCCTAGATCCCCCCACCCCCCTTTAGAAAAAAAAAATAATAAAATAAAAAAATCACTAGCAGAGACCGCGGTTTTGACCGCCGCTGCTACAGCCACGGCCGCCCCAGCCGCCCTGAACGCCACAGCCGACCCTGCCGCCCTGATCGCCGCAACTGAGACCACCGCAGCCGCCCCTGCCACAGCCACGACCGCCGCGACCACGACCCCTGCAGCCGACCCTGCTATTGTTGAAGAGGGAAGAAAAGAGGGAGAAAAAAAGGGGTGGGTACTGGTGTATGGTGAACACCCTCCCGGGTTGAGGACGGGCCCGGCCCCTGCCTTCCCGAAAGCCCTGCTTTCAGGAAAGTGGGAGGCCCTGTCTGGGAACTCAGGGAGGGAGACCCTCCAATACGGGTACCGGTGGGAGGGGACGAACGCCAAGGTGCGCCCCACCACGGGGATCCCAGGGGGGGCGGAGGGGTGGGTGAGGGAGGTGGCCGCCGCCGCAGGGCTCGAGGTGGTCCCCAACCAGGTACTTGTCAACAAGTACAAGTCTGGTTGTGGGATTGCCGCCCACAAGGACGACGCGAGGCTGGGACCGATTGTCCTAGTCCTCTCGTACAGAGCCGAGACCACAATGGTCATGAGGAGGGGGGACAGGGTGGCGAAATACCTGGTGCCCCCCTTCTCATGGGCATTGTTGGAAGGTGAAGCGAGACACCAGTGGACGCACCACATCCCGTCCGGGATGTCCACTGGTGTCAGGGTGTCGATCACCCTGCGTGCGGTAGGCCCCAAGCTCACCCGCACACCCCAGGAAGACCCATCCCCTGGGTTAACAGACGAACCCCCTTTTTTAGATCCCCTTTTTTGTGGGCAAGGGGGGGTGGCACTCCCAAGAGAGGATAGTGCCCCACCCGCCCCCTTTTTTTTTTTAGAACCCTCTTCGGAGGAAAACAGACCCTCTTCGGAGGAAAATAGAGAGAAAGGGGAAGAGGTGGCACTCCCGAGAGAGGGTGGTGCTCCTCCCCCCCATTTGTCCCCCCCTTTTTCGTTTTTAGAGCCCTCTCCAGAGGAACCCTCCACGGAGGTAAAAAACAGACCCTCTTCGGAGGAAAACAGAGAGAGAGGGGAAGAGGTGGCACTCCCGAGAGAGGGTAGTGTTCCTCCCCCCCATTCGTCCCCCCCTTTTTCTTTTATAGAGCCCTCTCCAGAGGGACCCTCCACGGAGGTGAAAAACAGACCCTCTTCGGAGGAAAAAAAGGCAGAGGGAGAGACAGCACACCCGAGAGAAGGTAGTGCCCCTCCCTCTCTGCCCCCCATTTTTTCTGGACCCTCTACGGAGGTGTACACCCTGGTCCCCAAGGGCCGGGGGCTTTTTTTGAGGGTGGAAGGGAAAGAAAAAAAAAAAAACAAACAAGGAGGAACCTTTTTTCTTTTCAAACAACCAGGGGGACCCAGCACCCACCCCCACCGCCCGCCAAGGTGTGGTTGGGGCGGAGGCTGCGAGCGACGTGAGAGCACCACTGCACACCCTTGTGAGAAGACAGAAAAGAGCCCCCTGGATTGCCATGGGTGGCAGGGAACCTAAGCCAGCGCCCAAGCGGAAGAAGAACAGGAGGAGGCACAGGAGCGAAACGGCCCTTCAGAGGCGTCGGGAGAAGAGGACCAAGGCGAGGGAGGGGGCGAGGGAGGCTGCCAGACAGGAGAAGAAAAGGCACCGTCGTGCGAGGAAAGAAGGGAGGAGGAGGGCCCGCAGAGAGGAACACGAGGCCGCCCTGGAACAGAAGCCAGATGACCCTGCAATGGGGCTGAAGCGGACCGAGGTGGGAACGCCTGGAGCCCAACCCCTGGCACCCAGAATCCCGGCACCTGGGGCTGCAACCGGCACAAGGAGGCACCGCAGACGGACGGGACACAGCAAGGAAGGGGTGAGATGGGAGCACCTGGGGGCGTGGGCCTGGGTCGCCCTGGTCTCCCTCTTGCTGATCCCAGGGGTGAGGCAGGTGCTGGGGGCGGGCATCGGGATGGCCCCCTCCTTCCTGCATGCGGCAGTGTTGTGGAAGAGGCCGGGGAGCGACAGGAGGACCACCCGCAGGTCAAGGGTACAGGTGGGGCCCCGAGGGGATGAATGGTCCGCCGGGGAGCTCGCTTGGCTAGCAGTAGGGGGCACTCTGGTGGGAAGCACTTCAGTTTGGATAGGGGGGCTGATGTCGCTCTGGGCCATGTCGGAAGTGATGGTGGGGAAAGCTGGTGCTGACCCGACCCAGAGATTCGGACCGGTAAAGCTGAGGAAGACAAGACGCGGATCGAGAGGTCACTACCTGCCGGTGTACTTGGGCCCGCCTAGAAGCTCAAGACGCAGAAAAAAGAAGGAGGACGCCAAGCAAGCGGCGAAGGAACGAGCTGAGACGGAGGATAAGCTCTTTCAGGCCGAACACCTGGACCCCTTTGCGGACTTGACGCTGGCAGGGGACGCGTTGCAAGGAGGTGGTGACACTCCCCCCATGGATTTGGATGATGAGCACACGGAGGCGCAGAAGGAGGGGGAAAAAGAAGGAACAGACAAACATCAATGCCGGATGGAAGGCTGCTCTTTCCGCACCAGTGTGGCAAGCTGTCTAGTTAAACACCTCAATGCGGTCCACCATCATTTTGTGAAACAAGAGCAGGCGAGGAACATGAAGGTGAACCTCTGTGGAACGTGTGCTGCGGCGTGCTCGTCGAACCAGACGCACTGTGCACTACACAGGCAGCGGAATCTGTGGAACCCCGACAAACAACCCAGGGCCGGCAAGTCAGTGGACGAGATCATGAAGAGCTTCAAGCTGACGAGGAGATCGACGGAGAAGGACGGGAACTGCATGTTCCACGCCCTGGCCGGTTCGCTCGGGGAAGCCTACGGGGACCACACCCACATCAGGAGCGAGGTTGTAGAATGGATGAAACACCGGGAGGAGCACTATGCCCCGTTTTGCAGCGAGGGTTGGGACCGGTACTTGGAAGGGATGGGCACAGCGGCGACGTGGGGAGACCACTTGTGCCTGGCAGCCGCAGCACAAGCGTTTGGCCGCACGATACTCGTGGTTGCTGGGGGGAACAACCCAGTCCTGATGATAGGGGAGTACAACTCCGACCACGAGAAGGTGGTGGTGCTGGCGTACAACGGCAACCACTACGAGTATGCAGTCGGAGAGGAGGAGTCGATGATGATGCTCCTTGATGAGTCCCAATCGGTTGCTCTACAAAAGGCAGGTAAGCAACCCTCCGAGGCCCCGGGTGAGGACATCGGGGAGTGGGACATAATAGACCGTGCGATCCCTGGATACGGGAAGGCAGAGGTGTTGGACCAGATGGGGGCAAGGAACCAGCAATTCCTGTACTGTCCGGTGGCGAACTGCGCTAGGTCGAAGTGCAAAAGCACGACCCCGTTCAACTCGACAAGGGTATGGAAGTGTCACCTGGATGGGCACCTGGAGAGTGATGAGATCCCGGAGAGCGTTCTGAGGAGACTGGACCTCGAGAGGTGCCTGGTGTGCAGGGGCTGTGTGTGGAAGGGTCAGGGGTGCCACGACGAGTGCAAAAAGGCGGTGCGAAGGGAAGGGGAATACACGACCCCCCCGCCGGCCCCGACGAGGACCGAGTTACCCAGCCTGGAAGCCATAGCCGCCATGAACGTCACGACCATGGGGTCGATCCCGACGAGCCTTCAAAGACTGTGGGGGCTTACCCTTAAGCACACTCTGGGCCGGGCGGTGAAGGACAACACAGAGGAGGCTTGGCTGCTGGTGGCGATGCTCCCCAAAGCCTGCCTGTGGAAGAAGAGGGGAGGGAAGAAGCGGGACAAGGAGACGGAGCTGAGTGTCCAGGCCAGATTGGAGGAGTGGGAGAAGGGAAATTACATGGCCCTCTGGAATAAGCTGGAATCAGGTGAGAAGGGGGAACCTAAGAACGACGAGGTCTCTAAGGTCGCCAGGGCCACGGAACTGTGCAGCAAAGGGAGGTTCTCGGCAGGAAACGCGGCGCTTGTAGCCCAGGGGCTGGCGGAAGACAATGAGGATTGTTGGAGAGCGCTGCAGAGCAAACATCCAGAGCCACTACACCCCCAATGGGACAACCCGGCGAAGACGAAGGAAGCGGTAGAAGTCTTGCCGGAAGAAGTGCTGGACGCAATCAGGGACTTCCCGAGGGGGACTGCTGCGGGACCGACTGGTCTGAGAGCCCAGCACATCAAGGACGCGGTGGACGGAGCTTTTGAGTCTCAAGGCTGTTTGATGTCGGTGGCGAGGGCAGTCAACGCATTAGCTAGAGGCACGGCCCCTAGGGAGGTGGCTCCGCTGATGGCAGGGGCGAACCTTGTGGCCCTCAAGAAGAACGACAGGGACGTGCGGCCCATAGCCGTTGGGGATGTGCTGCGTCGGCTGGTGGGGAAATCCCTTGTGAAGAAGATCGCTCCGGAAGTGGCCTCTTCGTACCTGAAGAAAGGCGGCCAGGTGGGGGTATCGGTCCCTGCTGGAATGGAGGCGGCTATACACACCATCAGGCAGTATGTGGACAGGGAACGGGGCAACAAGCAGGAAAACAAGGTGATCCTCAAGATCGACTACGCCAACGCCTTCAACAGTGTTTGTCGGAGACAGCTGTGCTCACAGGCCTATGAGCAAGCGTCGGGGCTGTATGCGTGGGCCGGTTGGTGCTACAGGGTGCCCTCCCAATTATACTACAACGGAAAGGTGATTAAGTCCCAGGAAGGGGTGCAACAGGGGGACCCGATGGGACCGCTGCTGTTCTCTCTGGCCATCCAACCCCTGGTGAACAAGATAAGTGAAGACTGCAACCTGGACATCCTCCAGTTCTACCTGGACGATGGCGTCGCACTTCATGCTCCTGGGGGCGCCGATAGGATCGCCGGAGTACCACAAACCTGCAAACCCGCAAACCCGCAAACCCGCAAACCCGCAAACCCGCAAACCCGCAAACCCGCAAACCCGCAAACCCGCAAACCCGCAAACCCGCAAACCCGCAAACCCGCAAACCCGCAAACCCGCAAACCCGCAAACCCGCAAACCCGCAAACCCGCAAACCCGCAAACCCGCAAACCCGCAAACCCGCAAACCCGCAAACCCGCAAACCC